>OX387377.1:30150749-30750749 GCA_947563715.1 Lycia hirtaria | reverse complement strand
GATTTTACTAGAATTATTGAAAAGATATTTTTATATATTCGCATAAGTTTTTTTATATATTGTTATTTAATACCTCATACATCGATTTTACGCATACGTTCACACAAAAACGTGCACTCAACAGCGTATTAAGCGTGACGAAATCATCAATCAATCAATCAATCAAATCCATTTATTTCCGTAGACATGTCACATGCACTTAGAAACGTCAAACAAAAGGTTAAAAAGTTTATGAATAAGCGTCAGACAGTAATACAATTACAAAATAGGTATGTCGCTAGAGTTTCTGCAATGGCATCGTCAAATTATTGGATTAAATATACATGATTATTGGCATTTCATAATTATAAATAGTAACGTCTGCAATAGCAAAATAAATAATTAAATTAAAATGTAAAATAAATATAAGGTATCTGCAATAGCATTGTCAAAAATTAATGTAAAAAATAATAACAATTATATTAAATTAATTATAGCGAAGCCAACTTATTATTAAAGAAGTAAATTAGAGTTTTATTTATTTAGTATTTTTTGTCACATAGTTTTTGAACAGGCTCTTGTCAGAATTAGCGTCTTTTAATCTGTAATAACTTTTTTCTATTAGGTGTTTTTTTGCATATTGTAAAATGACGTCTTTGGGGTATGTTTTAATATAGTCGGGGAGTTTATTATAAAATTCGATCCCCATACTGTGAAAACTATTTGATGTTTTAGTGAGTCTTCTACGTGGCGGCAGTAATTTGTTTTTATATCTAGTGTCATAGTTATGACAATCAGCAGCTATTTTCATACTGTGTACATTTTCCAATACATAAATTATACATTGATATATGAATTCTCCAGTCATCGTTATTATTCCCAGCTCCTTAAACATATTTTTGCACGAGTCTAACTTTTTTAGGCCTAGTATATACCGCACAGCTCGTTTCTGCAAAATGAAAATTCTTTTTGTGTGACATTCAGCAGCCGATCCCCAAAAAAGTATTCCGTAAGTTAGGAGTGAGTGGAAGTAAGCGAAATATACGGTCTTTGCTGCCTGGAGCCCGGCTAATTCTTTAATCTTTTTTATAGCGTAAGTAGCTGAACTGAGTTTTTTTGTTAATTCGCCAATATGAGTTGTCCACTTTAATTTATTATCTAGCCATACACCCAAGAATTTAACTTCGTTTGTGAGTGATATATCCAGGTTGTCAAGAGTAGCTTTAACCATAGTGTTTGAGTGTGACTGAATATTTTTGGTTAAGTTAAAATTAATTACATGCGTCTTATCGACGTTCAGTAGCATATTATTTGCTGAAAACCACCGCTTGATATTTTCGATTGACTGTTGGATTTTCATAGTGATGCCCAACTCAGTTTCATCTTTAACTATGAGACTAGTATCATCTGCAAACAGAATTATATCTACTTCTTTGGTTACTACTGATAGGTCATTAATGTATATAATGAACAGCAATGGACCGAGGATAGACCCTTGAGGAACACCTAGTTTAAGAGTATCCGTATTTGACCTACATCCACCCACTTCCGTAACTTGTTTTCTATTACCTAAATATGACTTTAATAGTTTTGATTCTTTGTGACGTATGCCATAATGATGCATTTTGGCAATTAATATTTCGTGTGAGACACAATCAAATGCCTTTGATAGGTCACAAAAAACGCCAAAGGTTTTCTGTCGCCCCTCAAGGCCAGAGAGTATGTCCGAGATGAGTTGTGTTATTGCATGTTTACATGATTTATTTCTTTGAAATCCAAACTGGCGAGTATTTAATAATTTTTCGTCTGCCATATACGTCATCAGTTCTTCTGTAATGTACTTTTCAAATATTTTGCTTACACTTGGGAGAACTGAAACCGGACGATAATTATTACAGGTAGTGGTGTTGCCTTTTTTGTGTATAGGAACTACTTTGGCAAGTTTCAACTCATCCGGGAAAACCCCTCTGCTGATACAATCATTAATAATATTCACAATTGGAATCACGATCACATTTTCTCATTTTTTTAGGAGATACGGTGAAATGTGCCAGTAGTCATTAGTTTTCTTTGGCTTTAATTGCCTAATAATTTTTATTACACGGTTAATAGTAATAGGTCTTAAAGTAAAATTGGAGTTATGACTAGAGGAAAACTCTTCTAAAAACGTCAAAGACTCTTTAGTAGAACAGTTTAAATTTTTTGTCAGATCATTTGCTATGTTAATAAAATAATCGTTAAATGTATTGCATATTTCATTCCTATCATACACTAAATGTCCATTATTGTTTAAAAAAAAAACACATTCATTATGACCTTGACCACATTTCCCAGTTTCTTCTTTGATAATTTGCCATGCACATTTTATTTTATTATTAGCATTAATGACTTTTTGCTTCAAGTGTAGTCTTATAGCATTGAGACATACATTTTAAATATCTTACTATATTTATTCAGAAATACTTTAGAAACACTGCCGCCTTCATTATGCAAGGCATACAAATCAAACAACCTTTGTCTTGATATTAAAATCCCTTTAGTATTCATAAGTTAGAAAAAGAAAGAAGAAGTTAAAAAAAAAAGTTAGACTGCAAATATTGCTTTTCTGCAGCCAAATATTGTGTTTTCTTGTAACCTTTTATTGCATTAGTAAATAAACAGCAGATTGTTATACAAGGAGCTAAAACGACCCATTGTAACGAGGTAGATTTTTACTCCCGAGCTTTAGCGAGGGAGTAAATAGAAACCGAGTTACAATGGGTTTTAGCGCCGTGTGTTACACTCTACTATTCACTACGAGTGCGAGAAAATAAAATAATCCAATACAATAATTCAAAGTTTATTTTATTAAAAACGATATGTACAATTTGTACAATTCTGGATATTTAACGAGATGTTTGCAAAGAGAATGTAAATATATTCCAAAGAGATTATTCTACTTTTAAATAAAGAATGTTTCGTGTATGTAGGCTCTTTGGTAACAGATATTAAAAAAAAAAAAACTTTATCCCCTAGAGCTTAAAATTCTATTTTATCCCCGCTTTACTACGCTACAGTGACGGACTTTTAGAGCAAGAGTAGTGAAAAAGTATTTCTCAGGATAAGTAACTAGTTTATAATTACCCTTAAAGGTTTACATCTGTAAACGTAGAAGCAAGTAAGATTCCCGCAGCCATGGTTCTACTTCGCACGGAATGTGCCTCAAACATGCGAGGAGCACATTTCCCTCACTTCGCTTGGATCGCATGTTTCTTTTTAACTGACTTCCGAAAAGGAGGAGGTTCTCTATTCGTCGGAACCTTTTTTAATGTAGGCGAGCACCCCGAGCACTCGGAGACACCTGGACCGATTTGAAAAAAATCTTTTTTTGTTTGAAAGGATATATTTCTGGTATTTAGGTTCTTATAACAAAATAATTGGAAAAATATGTCGTAAGCAAGTTCAAAAAAGCCCGAAGTAAATAAATATGGCTTAGAGACATTATAATCTTGAAATGATTTTGGGCTCAACATATGTTACATACTTAGTTTCTTTACAGACCTACCCCATTCAGGAAGTGTGCGTAAGAGCTTCGCCTAATGGGTAGTATTATTGTATGTTCTGTGCTAATGGTAAGCGATAACCGTCGCTTATAGACAACTGCAACATCAGTGGCTGTTGCTTTGCTGTTGCTTTGCTAGCCCGGAGAGGTGCTTTTAGACGCCCTTTTTAAAATGCTCCTTGTTAAAGCTCGGCGGGAAAACCTTCCGAGGAAGGACATTCCATATTTTGGTTGTACGCGGGTGGAATGAGTGTGAGAATCTGACTGTACGGGATTTCTCACCTCTCACACTTGACTCACCCGCACATTTTGCGTAACTGCAAAATGTGGAGGTGAGCTTCTTAACGGTGTCGTGAAGTACAATGGTGGAACTTCAGAGTAGGAATGAGATCAAAAAGCTTTTCAGATTACAGAAAACAAGCGATAGAATATGCAGAAAGACTACCTACATCTTTACGGAAACATAAATAAACTATTAATTAAAAAAAAAAAAACAAGCTTTTATTTAAATGCACTAAAACGAAGAAAACAAATTTTGAATGCAATCAAACCCACTATTTTATTAAATTATAAAATGTATAATGATATAAATAAAAGCTTGTCGCGAGATTTCAAACAACATCGTACCTATCTACTAAATAATATTTAATTCCAACAAAAGACTTAGACGCGTTCTTACCATTTGCTTAGAATTAAAGTTAGTTTGTTCTTTGAAAAAAAATATGTTTGCGTTCTCGCGTACAAGCTTTTATTTATATCAATATAAATTTTATAATTTAATAAAATGGTGGGTTTGATTGCATTCAAAATTAATTTTCTTCGTTTTAGTGCATTTAAATAAAAGCTTGTTTTTTATTTATTAATATTTTATTTACTAAACTAAAAAGAGTGCTTGTCAAGACTATTCAAACGAGTCCAAACTTGACGGTTTTATCTCGTTTAGTTTAGGAGTTCCTATGGCCACCTTCCGACGCCATCTTGAGACCCTGGATATCTAGTAACACAAGAGTGCTTGTCAAGACTATTCAAACGAGTCCAAACTCGACGGTTTTATCTTGTTTAGTTTAGATCCTAAACTAAACAAGATAAAACTAAACTTTAGGAGTTCCTATGGCCACCTTCCGACGCCATCTTGAGACCAGCTTCATGGTACCATATTATTGCATTGTCACCGAAGTTACGTGAGTAAACCAAATTTTAACCTAATCTAACGACAGGAAGTGGTTCTAATTTAACTCGCAAGATTTGTCCCATACATTACTAACATGGCAAGTTAAGTAAAAGATTCCGACGAATTGAGAACCTCCTCCTTTTTGGAAGTCGATTAAAAATCTAGCTTGCACTTTGTAACAGATATTATATCAGTTACTTTCTTTCCCAGGACATAGATTAGAAATATCAAAACAATTCAAGAATAATATTAAAACTATGTACTTACTTCTCTAATCTCGTATCTAGATTTATAAAGTCTGTTTATCCCATGCTTCAAAAATACGACATCCGACCTTATGACATCACAAGCATAATAATATCGAATGTTCGTTTTTTTCAAACATGCGATATTGGACCTTATGATTCTGATGTCGAGTATTGTGTCTCTAATATAACAATATGCCATATTGAAAAACAACCTGTGTTAGTGTTCGTCATTATTTAGAAATTACTTCATCGGAAGACGAATTATGCGCTCATCTATTTGTCTAGTTGTCAATTTTCGTAATTAACCGACTTGAAATAAAAGAGGAGCCTATCAATTTAGTTGTATTTTGTTGAATGTTTGTTACATCAGAATTTCCGTCATATATAAACCAATTTAGATATTTGCTTTGTTTGAAAGGAATTATTTCAGATTGGTTTCATCGAAATTTCATCAAACTAAAGAATTTGGTTTGAAAGTCAAAATGACCCTCAATAGTTATAGTTTGAAAACTGGAACAACCTATTTTAAATACACGAATAAAAATAACTAGCCGAAAAACAAGCCGAAAGTGTACCAATATCAACGCTAAAAATGAATAAACTCATACGGCAAACTGGCGAATGGGTACCCAAGATACAGACTCGGCCTAGTTTGGGGCCCGCAGGAACAACGATATAAGGTGACGGGTTAATATTTAAATAATGAAACATAGTAAAACATTAATTAACAGTTTCAGAAATAAATATATTACATTATATTATTAAATTTTATTTAAAAACCAAACTGTTGAACCGTATTTCATGAAACTATGACGCATCTGAAAGTTTTCCTTTCAAACAAAAAAATGTTAAATCGGTTTATAAAATACCGACTTGTGAGTTAACAAACATAAAAAATACAACCTAATTCGAACCTCTTTTTTTGAAATCGGTTAAAAACATGTCATATATGTACCGATTGTGATGTGTGACGTACTTTTTTGCTCTCTTGTGACTTTTCAGTGATTTTCACGGTCACTACCGTTGTTTTCTGTGGTTTCGAATTAAATTGTGCAATGTTGTCTTGTTGGCACGACGAATTAAATAGACCGCAAATATCTCTCCTTCTCAAGCAGTCGGTTACAATATTAAGTGGCACCCAGCGTCGGTCCCAAAAGTTTCTAATCAAATTAAAATTCAGTGATAATCAACTTATGCCCTTATATCCAATTAGAGCAATTTGAATTTTACCCTCGTTCTGGACTTTTCGATATTGTTATAGGTAATAACTGGAAATAAGTGCGATAAAGCGAGTTTTCGGGATTGTTTTGGAGATTAGGGAAATTCGAATTTAATTGAAAATGTATTTTTTGGATTACACGGTAAACTGAGCAAGCACGGGGCTTATTTGCACGCAGTCTTCCATACTCAAAAATAAATGGCCAATACTTTGTCGAGACACGCATGGGATAGCGATCCGTAACTAAAGATGTAATTTAAAAAAAAAACTATTTGGCGAGTATTGTTTGATAAATCTACTTTGAAATAATTACAGTTTACAAAACTAAAAAAACACGCTTCAAATTATTGTATTGTCATCGGTCCTCGATAAGTCTACAAAGTTTGAATAAAATCTGATCGTTTGAAGTGGGTCAAAATCGAGTCCAAAGGAGTCGGTTACAAACAAACATACATACAGGTGATGCTAATTAAAGCGTGTTAAAAAAGGCAATGACTTCTGAACTATAACAACTTAAGTGTATCACATATTTATAAGCTATATCTCGAAAAGTTGTAATTGCAGAGTTTTCAAAATAACTATATTGAAAGTTTTTATCTTGGTCGACTATTATGATAAATCGTTTGTTAAAAGTTTGGAAATGCAGAGGAACCCAATTTTTTTAACTTTGAAGTCATATATATCTCACATATATCACATCTGCAAAGAAAATGTTAAATAAAAGTAAAGTAAAGTAAAGTAAAGTAAAGTAAAGTAAAGTAAAGTAAAGTAAAGTAAAGTAAAGTAAAGTAAAGTAAAGTAAAGTAAAGTAAAGTAAAGTAAAGTAAAGTAAAGTAAAGTAAAGTAAAGTAAAGTAAAGTAAAGTAAAGTAAAGTAAAGTAAAGTAAAGTAAAGTAAAGTAAAGTAAAGTAAAGTAAAGTAAAGTAAAGTAAAGTAAAGTAAAGTAAAGTAAAGTAAAGTAAAGTAAAGTAAAGTAAAGTAAAGTAAAGTAAAGTAAAGTAAAGATTTATTTCCAGTCAGATTTAAAATAATACAATGGTTTCACAGTGGGCCCCAAACTCGGCAAAGCCGGTATCTTGGCAGCCCGAGGCAGATGTACCTACATGTTATGTAACAAGATGACACGCGCTAATAATAAGTAAAATATAATTAAGTTAATTAAGTTTTAAAACATTAGAATAATACTAATTAAAGTAAAATAGAATTAGATAGTTTTATATTACATTCAAAAGATAAAAGATAAAAAAATCTACTGCCATATCTTAGCCGTCCTGTCAATATTAGTTTATACAGTTATAATTTATTTGCAGAATTGTTTAGTGGACAATGTAGCAACCAATAAACCTGACTAGATTAACCTCCCAGTTGTGTATGAATGTGTGCATATTGTTGTGGTGTGTGTGTCTATGTGTGTGTGTGTGTCTATGTGTATGTGGGTGTGATGTGTGTGATGTATTAAATCTTAGTTTTATTTTAAGAGATTTATTCTTCATTACGCTACACGATACAATAGAAACATTAACCATTACTATTATTTCTATTATTTTCCGACCCCGCTCCCCCTTCACATATTATTATAAAACATATTTTTTGATAATAATACGAAAGTGGTGAGTAAATGTAAATTTGAGTACCTGTACGAGCTAAATTCCACCTTATTACGTTGCAACAGAGTCGGTTATTTCCTTAAATATTTTATGGGCGACACTTCTATACCTGTATTATAAAATATTCTTTCCTCTAACGAGCGTAGGCGAGGTATCTATCGATGAATCTACCAATTAAACGAAAGGGTAACGACGTAGACCTACAGACGTATAGACACGGCTTGTTAAAAGGTGACAGGTCAATGAACTGGAGTTGAAAGGTCACAAAGTGTACTAAATTTATAAAGTGCTTTAAAAATATGGTCCACTATCTCCTATTGGAGTCTCCTATTTTGAACTTAAATTAATGTCACTTAGCTAACCACGTGTTGTCATTTAAACCAAACTTTAATGCCAAAATTCAACTCAATCTCTTGCGGAGGATATCTTGTACAGTTGCACGATGCTATTTTTAGAAATCTGATGATTTCTAAAACCATTAGATTGAGCTATATCAATATTTGACCCATACTAATAAGGCAAGGAGATATAACTTTTAACAAGGTTAGAAAACTCAAAAACCCCAACAAAAAACCGGCTGAACCGATTTTGATGAAACATATCTACGATTAGGTATGTTTCTGTGTATCCAGTTCGTGATGGTGGTCTGTGTAGATTCTTCTTATGAAAATTTACTTTTTAATTCTAACGAATAAAACACTTGCACTGCTATTTTAGCAAAAACAGATATATTACACATACATTAGGATTTAAGATAACAATTTATTGTTCAACCTGTTTTTTGCAAAGAATATATTAATTATTATTGAATGAACACTCTCGATGGAATCCTCTTTCAAATAAAAAAAAATAGATATTAATCAGTCCATCCACTTGAAAGCTACGATGCCACTTAAAGATATATTACAGCTACACACTTCAAAGATACAATAGCCCCCTTTTGAATCGGTGGTTAAATAATTATACTTAGTTAAAAAAGTGAAAAAAACCCTCAACACACTGCAAATACGCAATTGGTTTGCTTGGTTGACATAATTTTCCAGTTATTTTGTTAAAAAAACCAAAGTACTAAGCCGATTTTGATAAAATTTATATGGAACTTGCTCTGAAGTATTACCTTACCGAACAAGAACAAATCATCAAAATCAATCAATAATTGGCGAAGTCATCATCATCATCATCACCTCAGCCATAAGAAGTCCACTGCTGGACATAGGCCTCCCCTATGGATTTCCAAAAAGACCGATTGGAAGCGGCTTGCATCCAGCGTCTTCCTGCCACTTGTATGAGGTCATCTGCCCATCTCGTGGCTGGTCTTCCTACTTAATAATTGGCGAAGTAATCGCTGAATATACCTATAGTAAAACATTTATTTATTTATTTAGTTGAATTGAGAACCTCCTCCTTTTTAGAAGTTAAAAATAGAGAGCGACTCTGTCTCTCTGTTCGTTTGTTACCTCTATGTGATCAAGCGGCTAAAATTTAGTACAGAGTACTTAATTACCGTCATTGTCACCGTTTTTCATCAATACACACACCGGGTGAAACCGCGGAGCTAGAAAAAAAATATTTTGCCATATCTAAAAGTTCCCACTCCAACGACCTTTCATATATCTCTCGAAAGGCTAATTAAAATAGATGTGTCATTTACATACTTATAGAGATTTAGTGCCTCCCTTTGTTGCCAGGATATAACTCTCCCCGTTTATAGGGGAAAATTATTGTTACGTATATTTTATTCAGTACAATTGATGCGATAACGGAGTTTAAATGGGATTTTTTTAAATAAGACTGTTAATAAATTTATTTTTTGGCTTTTCGAATTTAAAAAAGTTAACATTTTTAATTGACAGATTGACGGTGTAATAATTACGATGAATGTTAAAATATTTTAGGTAAAATCGGCTAAGTACGAGTTTGATACGTAATGCGAGGCAAATGTTAAATAACTTAATCTTAATCATTTGCCTCGCATTACATGTCACACTGTAATGCAGTCTTTTCTATATGGTTTGAGGGCACTGCTGTCCTTATTTCATTATTTTGTTCAGTTGAAACCACAGATTATCATAGTAGTACGTGCTTCAAGATTTAGTTCCTCTATTTTTCCACGCTAGAACAGTTCCACCGTGTTCTATTAGAATTTTAAGTAAACAAACTCTATATGCAAGCATTACTGTTCCGGATTGTAAGGCAATGATTCTAGTTACATTTCTGGGCATAATAGATTTGACGTCTTGTATCTCAGATTTTTTTGTCCACAATAGTTCTACGTTTGAGCATCAGCTCGCCTGATGGAAAACAACGCTGTAGTCGAAGATGTAGCACGCATATCTAGAAGGCATATTTTGCTCTTGACTAGAAGATACCGGGGATGATATTTGTATTTGTTATAATTATCAGGAAACAAGGACGTAATAAATAAGGAATGATAAGACGATTCTATTCCCGAGGCTTAGTTCGAGATGTTGAGCCGATTAGTTTGAGTGGTGAGCGCAGTGCATTACCATACATGATTTTGAACTTTGAAGTACCTACACAGTTGTGTAATATCGTATTATTATGGGAAAGTATATTCTGGCGACTGTCTCTCTCATTTTGTCACTAAATTTTATTTAAAAAAACAACATTTTTTTGTAATTATTTTTTTGTCTTGAGTCTAAATCTATAATAACTATATATTTTTATATAGACACTTTTATTCTGTAAAATTACTTATTTTTGCGAAAGGCTGTAGATGATGATGGTAATTATAGCCTAGGTAAATTCAATGTACTAGAACGATACAATGACCTAAATAATTGCAGTTACACATTCCAATAGTAGATAAGTAACCACTGCTGACTGGATGACATTTGACACTGATACGGGTGTTAATTGACACTGGTATGTAACCAGGTTCAACTTATAATGGACATGGAAAAATAGGGTTTTAAGTATTTGTTTATTATTTATTTATTTATTGGGTACCAACATGTTATACATTCTTACATTGTTAAAAGTAACACATGAACATAAGTCAAAGAGCTAAATGCTGACATAATTATAGGCACCGACAACATGCAATTAGGAAACAATAGATTTATGTCAAAACGCATTACATAACTTAAATTTATGAATATTAGAATACAAAAGTGTTAACCGACCGTGTGTGTTGTGTGTGTTAGTGTATTTTAACCTACTTCGAAAAAGAAGAATGATTCTCAGATTTCGGTTCTATTTTTTCTTCCGAGTATAATATGTTTACCTCCTCACTGCGTCACTTATGAACTGATTTGGATTTATTTTATTTGAGAGAATGTAGGTTGATTGATCTTAAAGAGTTTTATCAAAATCGGTCGTGTAGTTTGGTTGTTAATGAAATAACTGGAAAAAATATATCATCCAAGTAAACAAACTTTAGTACCCTAAGCTTGTCTCACTCCTGACCAGTTTTTAGTATTTGTAGATTTATCAAAGTAAATACTACAATCTTGTCAATTTTGGTATTTGTATCTATTACCTACCGTTCAAAATGTGCAGCCGTTAAAGTATAGAACAGAGAGGCAGACACCGTAGCCTCACGAATAGGCTCCCGTACAGTTATATTTCAGGCTCAGTTCTGGCATTTAAAATTCAATTACAGGTTTTCAATTACAATTCAATTTCAATTGAATTACGTGTCTCAATGAACTGAGGAACTCCTTTTTAAAGTCGGTTAAAAGCGAAAGATACTCTCACACCCTGTTCTTTCTAACTATCCAACGGCTGAACCCATTGTTATAAATTTGGTAGAGAGCTAGCTAAAAATCCTGGAAATTAGGCTACGCACAGATTAAATCTGTGAATGTTTCACAATACTCGTCATTTTTTTTTATAGAAATAGGTTTGCGCATGACCGCCAACTCGCCTGATGTTAAGCGACGTTGCGGCCTACGATGGAGCGCGCTTACCTAGAAGAAACCAATTCACGTGCGATTTAAATATTGTGCAATGTTGTCTTGTTGGCACGACGAATTAAATAGACCGCAAATATCTCTCCTTCTCAAGCAGTCGGTTACAATATTAAGTGGCACCCAGCGTCGGTCCCAAAAGTTTCTAATCAAATTAAAATTCAGTGATAATCAACTTATGCCCTTATATCCAATTAGAGCAATTTGAATTTTACCCTCGTTCTGGACTTTTCGATATTGTTATAGGTAATAACTGGAAATAAGTGCGATAAAGCGAGTTTTCGGGATTGTTTTGGAGATTAGGGAAATTCGAATTTAATTGAAAATGTATTTTTTGGATTACACGGTAAACTGAGCAAGCACGGGGCTTATTTGCACGCAGTCTTCCATACTCAAAAATAAATGGCCAATACTTTGTCGAGACACGCATGGGATAGCGATCCGTAACTAAAGATGTAATTTAAAAAAAAAACTATTTGGCGAGTATTGTTTGATAAATCTACTTTGAAATAATTACAGTTTACAAAACTAAAAAAACACGCTTCAAATTATTGTATTGTCATCGGTCCTCGATAAGTCTACAAAGTTTGAATAAAATCTGATCGTTTGAAGTGGGTCAAAATCGAGTCCAAAGGAGTCGGTTACAAACAAACATACATACAGGTGATGCTAATTAAAGCGTGTTAAAAAAGGCAATGACTTCTGAACTATAACAACTTAAGTGTATCACATATTTATAAGCTATATCTCGAAAAGTTGTAATTGCAGAGTTTTCAAAATAACTATATTGAAAGTTTTTATCTTGGTCGACTATTATGATAAATCGTTTGTTAAAAGTTTGGAAATGCAGAGGAACCCAATTTTTTTAACTTTGAAGTCATATATATCTCACATATATCACATCTGCAAAGAAAATGTTAAATAAAAGTAAAGTAAAGTAAAGTAAAGTAAAGTAAAGTAAAGTAAAGTAAAGTAAAGTAAAGTAAAGTAAAGTAAAGTAAAGTAAAGTAAAGTAAAGTAAAGTAAAGTAAAGTAAAGTAAAGTAAAGTAAAGTAAAGTAAAGTAAAGTAAAGTAAAGTAAAGTAAAGTAAAGTAAAGTAAAGTAAAGTAAAGTAAAGTAAAGTAAAGTAAAGTAAAGTAAAGTAAAGTAAAGTAAAGTAAAGTAAAGTAAAGTAAAGTAAAGTAAAGATTTATTTCCAGTCAGATTTAAAATAATACAATGGTTTCACAGTGGGCCCCAAACTCGGCAAAGCCGGTATCTTGGCAGCCCGAGGCAGATGTACCTACATGTTATGTAACAAGATGACACGCGCTAATAATAAGTAAAATATAATTAAGTTAATTAAGTTTTAAAACATTAGAATAATACTAATTAAAGTAAAATAGAATTAGATAGTTTTATATTACATTCAAAAGATAAAAGATAAAAAAATCTACTGCCATATCTTAGCCGTCCTGTCAATATTAGTTTATACAGTTATAATTTATTTGCAGAATTGTTTAGTGGACAATGTAGCAACCAATAAACCTGACTAGATTAACCTCCCAGTTGTGTATGAATGTGTGCATATTGTTGTGGTGTGTGTGTCTATGTGTGTGTGTGTGTCTATGTGTATGTGGGTGTGATGTGTGTGATGTATTAAATCTTAGTTTTATTTTAAGAGATTTATTCTTCATTACGCTACACGATACAATAGAAACATTAACCATTACTATTATTTCTATTATTTTCCGACCCCGCTCCCCCTTCACATATTATTATAAAACATATTTTTTGATAATAATACGAAAGTGGTGAGTAAATGTAAATTTGAGTACCTGTACGAGCTAAATTCCACCTTATTACGTTGCAACAGAGTCGGTTATTTCCTTAAATATTTTATGGGCGACACTTCTATACCTGTATTATAAAATATTCTTTCCTCTAACGAGCGTAGGCGAGGTATCTATCGATGAATCTACCAATTAAACGAAAGGGTAACGACGTAGACCTACAGACGTATAGACACGGCTTGTTAAAAGGTGACAGGTCAATGAACTGGAGTTGAAAGGTCACAAAGTGTACTAAATTTATAAAGTGCTTTAAAAATATGGTCCACTATCTCCTATTGGAGTCTCCTATTTTGAACTTAAATTAATGTCACTTAGCTAACCACGTGTTGTCATTTAAACCAAACTTTAATGCCAAAATTCAACTCAATCTCTTGCGGAGGATATCTTGTACAGTTGCACGATGCTATTTTTAGAAATCTGATGATTTCTAAAACCATTAGATTGAGCTATATCAATATTTGACCCATACTAATAAGGCAAGGAGATATAACTTTTAACAAGGTTAGAAAACTCAAAAACCCCAACAAAAAACCGGCTGAACCGATTTTGATGAAACATATCTACGATTAGGTATGTTTCTGTGTATCCAGTTCGTGATGGTGGTCTGTGTAGATTCTTCTTATGAAAATTTACTTTTTAATTCTAACGAATAAAACACTTGCACTGCTATTTTAGCAAAAACAGATATATTACACATACATTAGGATTTAAGATAACAATTTATTGTTCAACCTGTTTTTTGCAAAGAATATATTAATTATTATTGAATGAACACTCTCGATGGAATCCTCTTTCAAATAAAAAAAAATAGATATTAATCAGTCCATCCACTTGAAAGCTACGATGCCACTTAAAGATATATTACAGCTACACACTTCAAAGATACAATAGCCCCCTTTTGAATCGGTGGTTAAATAATTATACTTAGTTAAAAAAGTGAAAAAAACCCTCAACACACTGCAAATACGCAATTGGTTTGCTTGGTTGACATAATTTTCCAGTTATTTTGTTAAAAAAACCAAAGTACTAAGCCGATTTTGATAAAATTTATATGGAACTTGCTCTGAAGTATTACCTTACCGAACAAGAACAAATCATCAAAATCAATCAATAATTGGCGAAGTCATCATCATCATCATCACCTCAGCCATAAGAAGTCCACTGCTGGACATAGGCCTCCCCTATGGATTTCCAAAAAGACCGATTGGAAGCGGCTTGCATCCAGCGTCTTCCTGCCACTTGTATGAGGTCATCTGCCCATCTCGTGGCTGGTCTTCCTACTTAATAATTGGCGAAGTAATCGCTGAATATACCTATAGTAAAACATTTATTTATTTATTTAGTTGAATTGAGAACCTCCTCCTTTTTAGAAGTTAAAAATAGAGAGCGACTCTGTCTCTCTGTTCGTTTGTTACCTCTATGTGATCAAGCGGCTAAAATTTAGTACAGAGTACTTAATTACCGTCATTGTCACCGTTTTTCATCAATACACACACCGGGTGAAACCGCGGAGCTAGAAAAAAAATATTTTGCCATATCTAAAAGTTCCCACTCCAACGACCTTTCATATATCTCTCGAAAGGCTAATTAAAATAGATGTGTCATTTACATACTTATAGAGATTTAGTGCCTCCCTTTGTTGCCAGGATATAACTCTCCCCGTTTATAGGGGAAAATTATTGTTACGTATATTTTATTCAGTACAATTGATGCGATAACGGAGTTTAAATGGGATTTTTTTAAATAAGACTGTTAATAAATTTATTTTTTGGCTTTTCGAATTTAAAAAAGTTAACATTTTTAATTGACAGATTGACGGTGTAATAATTACGATGAATGTTAAAATATTTTAGGTAAAATCGGCTAAGTACGAGTTTGATACGTAATGCGAGGCAAATGTTAAATAACTTAATCTTAATCATTTGCCTCGCATTACATGTCACACTGTAATGCAGTCTTTTCTATATGGTTTGAGGGCACTGCTGTCCTTATTTCATTATTTTGTTCAGTTGAAACCACAGATTATCATAGTAGTACGTGCTTCAAGATTTAGTTCCTCTATTTTTCCACGCTAGAACAGTTCCACCGTGTTCTATTAGAATTTTAAGTAAACAAACTCTATATGCAAGCATTACTGTTCCGGATTGTAAGGCAATGATTCTAGTTACATTTCTGGGCATAATAGATTTGACGTCTTGTATCTCAGATTTTTTTGTCCACAATAGTTCTACGTTTGAGCATCAGCTCGCCTGATGGAAAACAACGCTGTAGTCGAAGATGTAGCACGCATATCTAGAAGGCATATTTTGCTCTTGACTAGAAGATACCGGGGATGATATTTGTATTTGTTATAATTATCAGGAAACAAGGACGTAATAAATAAGGAATGATAAGACGATTCTATTCCCGAGGCTTAGTTCGAGATGTTGAGCCGATTAGTTTGAGTGGTGAGCGCAGTGCATTACCATACATGATTTTGAACTTTGAAGTACCTACACAGTTGTGTAATATCGTATTATTATGGGAAAGTATATTCTGGCGACTGTCTCTCTCATTTTGTCACTAAATTTTATTTAAAAAAACAACATTTTTTTGTAATTATTTTTTTGTCTTGAGTCTAAATCTATAATAACTATATATTTTTATATAGACACTTTTATTCTGTAAAATTACTTATTTTTGCGAAAGGCTGTAGATGATGATGGTAATTATAGCCTAGGTAAATTCAATGTACTAGAACGATACAATGACCTAAATAATTGCAGTTACACATTCCAATAGTAGATAAGTAACCACTGCTGACTGGATGACATTTGACACTGATACGGGTGTTAATTGACACTGGTATGTAACCAGGTTCAACTTATAATGGACATGGAAAAATAGGGTTTTAAGTATTTGTTTATTATTTATTTATTTATTGGGTACCAACATGTTATACATTCTTACATTGTTAAAAGTAACACATGAACATAAGTCAAAGAGCTAAATGCTGACATAATTATAGGCACCGACAACATGCAATTAGGAAACAATAGATTTATGTCAAAACGCATTACATAACTTAAATTTATGAATATTAGAATACAAAAGTGTTAACCGACCGTGTGTGTTGTGTGTGTTAGTGTATTTTAACCTACTTCGAAAAAGAAGAATGATTCTCAGATTTCGGTTCTATTTTTTCTTCCGAGTATAATATGTTTACCTCCTCACTGCGTCACTTATGAACTGATTTGGATTTATTTTATTTGAGAGAATGTAGGTTGATTGATCTTAAAGAGTTTTATCAAAATCGGTCGTGTAGTTTGGTTGTTAATGAAATAACTGGAAAAAATATATCATCCAAGTAAACAAACTTTAGTACCCTAAGCTTGTCTCACTCCTGACCAGTTTTTAGTATTTGTAGATTTATCAAAGTAAATACTACAATCTTGTCAATTTTGGTATTTGTATCTATTACCTACCGTTCAAAATGTGCAGCCGTTAAAGTATAGAACAGAGAGGCAGACACCGTAGCCTCACGAATAGGCTCCCGTACAGTTATATTTCAGGCTCAGTTCTGGCATTTAAAATTCAATTACAGGTTTTCAATTACAATTCAATTTCAATTGAATTACGTGTCTCAATGAACTGAGGAACTCCTTTTTAAAGTCGGTTAAAAGCGAAAGATACTCTCACACCCTGTTCTTTCTAACTATCCAACGGCTGAACCCATTGTTATAAATTTGGTAGAGAGCTAGCTAAAAATCCTGGAAATTAGGCTACGCACAGATTAAATCTGTGAATGTTTCACAATACTCGTCATTTTTTTTTATAGAAATAGGTTTGCGCATGACCGCCAACTCGCCTGATGTTAAGCGACGTTGCGGCCTACGATGGAGCGCGCTTACCTAGAAGAAACCAATTCACGTGCGATTTAAATAAATAAAAGATTAATAAAAGACACTCAGATTATATCTATCGGGAAAGACCCACTCAGGAAGCGTATTCCACAATCTAGCAGTCCGCATTTACTGATCGTATTGGTGATGAGCGTTCATCACCGCTTATCATCACCACGCAGGTAACACCGCGAAGCAGGGCAGCAATAAGGGCACAGGTCTCCATGACACGACCCCCGTTACTTGTAACCTAAAGGTCATAGGATCATTATGAAAATACTAACAATAACAACAACGGCCCGCGGGTGTATCTCATTATCCTACACGAAACAATATTTTACCCGACTGCGGAAGGAGGGTTACGTATTTTTAACTGATTTCCAAAAAGGAGGAGGTTCTCAATTAGTAAACTCCGACAATTTTTTTTTATTAAATATTTTTTAGGGTTCCGTATCCAAAGGGTAAAAACGGGACCCTATTACTAAGGCTCCGCTGTCCGTCCGTCCGCCTGTCACCAGGCTGTATCTCATGAACCGTGATAGTTGGACAGTTGAAATTTTCACAGATGATGTATTTCTGTTGCCGCTATAAAAACAAATACTAAAAAACAGAATGAAATAAATATTTAAGAGGGCTCCCATACAACAAACGTGATTTATTTGTTTGTTTTTGCTCAATATTGATAACGGCAACAGGTGACGTTTGAAATATTCATAAAATATTGAGTTATATCATTCACTTTAAAAATAAACAATTAAATTAGAATAAAATAAATATTTAAAAGGGGCTCCCATACAACAAACGTTTTACGATTTTTTTTCCATTTTTTATAGATATAATGGTACCCTTCGAGCGCGAGTCCGACTCGCACTTGGCCGGTTTTTTTTCATGAATATTTCCCGATTATTATAACCAAAGTAACTGAAAAAATATACAACATATCATCCAAGTAAACGAATTATGTATTTTGAAGTCGTATTTTTTTTTAAGTTTATTATACAATTGCTTGTCTAACTTACGCTTGTCTAATTATTTCGCGCGGTCTAGGCTACGTTGTTTGACAGGTTTCAACATAATATGTAAGGTCTTTAAACGGTTTAAGCTACAGAAATAGCTTAAGCACATAACTTCGAAAAAAATACTGTCCTTCGGCAATCAGCTAAAAAGAAAATAAAAGCCACTGTACTAAACAAACACGTGGAAACGGCGACTAAAATCCACAAACAAGTGATACAAACGTACACATCTAGTTCGGAAGTTGGCGTGTAACATTTACATGTCAAAGCGCGAGGGGAGCCGGGGGCGGTACGATAGTTGACTACTCACTGGCAGCGCAGATCGCGGACTATATGACACCGAACAAGTAAAGCCCAGTACACACAAGATCAGTACTTACCGCTAGTCTACTCTACTACACGACTTTACTCGACTCGTATAAGTACCCTCTAACCCTCTAATACCCTCTTCCATCCATCTAACCCTCTAACTCAGGTCAAATGTGGCGTTAAGCGGCCTCATGGTCTTTGACGGTCTGCCTACCCCGCAAGGAAAAACAGGTGTGATTGTATGTATGTATGTTGCTGTGACCTGTCGTCATTTCATCCACCCGGCATTGATCCTACTCTTTACATCATTACATTACTATATTGCCACTAGAATGGATACTGCCTTAACAATATCCATTCTAGTAAAGAATACCCCCCATTGCAATAAAACAGGTCGCAACACGGCCTAGCTCCGCGCTCCCGATATTTACCTTCAATTCCACGTAACATAATACGAAACGGAATAATAAATAATGATCGGTGGAAGATTAATGGAGATTCGTATATTTGCAAAGGTAGGGGGTGTGTGGGGGGTCACGGGAGGGAGCGAGGGCGAGTAATGGTCGCGCAGAAGTGATGAGCGGCAGCGGGTGAACACTGTCCAATGGCTAACAAAAATTATTATAGTTTAAAAATTGAAACAATCGATTACAAATACGCAAATCCGTTTACGTGGATAACATTTTATAAAGTTATAATGTCTTTATTTTCATTCATTCAGTAAAACGAGTACAAGCTTAGAAAACGCAAAATCCCGCGACAAAAAAGGCAAAGCTAATTTTATTGAAACATAGCTAATAGCACTCTCGATGAAATCCTCTTTCAAACTAAAGAAAACAAAACTAGATCAAAATCGGTCCATTCGTTTGAGAGCTACGATGCCATAGACTGACGCATAGATACACTGATATACAGATACACAAATATACAAATACACATGTCAAATTTATAACACGCCCCTTTTTTGGGTCGGGGGTGAAAAAACGCTATCGATAAAACGTGTACAGTTAATTTGAAAGCCCGCTGTCTCCTGTCAAGACACCCTGCGCCTTACATCCTTGTTAGCGCGCGCCAAGTCACGCTTTCATCATAAACTGTTGAAGTCGGAGCGGCGCCAATTTCACGTCAGCGCCACTTTGTACGTCTACCTACCCACCCTCAACCTGCGGTCTACTGTTCCATATTGGAGAGTGAATCTGCCAAATTTACTTAGCTGTGCGGTTACATTACGCTATTGGCGAAAATGTCCATTAAAATTATTATAAAACACTTTTTTTAAACTGCCTCGGACATTCATTAGTATTTATAAAAACATTAGACCTTGCGAACACAATCTTTTTTTGCACAATTTTGTGTTCTGTCCGATCTAATTTTGTTTATTTAATAATTCAATTTCTTACTATACCAAAGGGTCCTATGTAACTATGGGGCTGCTAATTCTGTCAGCAAAGGAATCAAACGGCCCCTCTACAAAAAAATATTACACGTCACAGCGCTTTCCTCTACAAAACTATAAAAATTGATTGAAAATGTAAAAACAACATTGATCCCAAATATATCGAGTTTTTTGTCTTAAAATAATTCAATATTTCGAATAAAAACATCAAATAAATAACTAAGAAATTACTTCACATACCCCATTGCTAAAATGAGCTTATTAAATAACTAAACATTGGTAAACATTTCACACAACATCACGACAAACAACCATATATATAGTATATACATACCTAGTTTTTGCAAGATTGATTGAAACAAGATAATTAAATATCATAACAGAAACAAAAAGATCCGTACATAAGACACATACATAGCAAAGCGGATTTGCAAGTTGAAGTCAGTGGGCAGGGCACATAACACGTTAAACTGATGGCCGACTGAGCTGAAAAGTTCTCGAGTGGAGAGCACGCACCGGTAAGCCGCAGAGCGAAGGATAACCAGCTAAAACAGAGTGGACAGAAGACCAAACCAGTGGCAAGAAGATGCAGAATGCTTCCAACTGATCTTTTTGGGAACCCATGAGGTAGATCTATTTCCAGCAGTGAACTTGTGTCTGAGATGATGATGACGATGGTGAATCATAACATCTTATCATTTGCTCGATCGTTAAATAATGTTAATATCATCCGGATGCTAAAAAATTACAAAAGACAAAACTGATGAGTCAAAAAATTATAAAATTGCGTCATTGTATTGATTATATTATCGTTATCAATACGCACGTATCGGATATTGATAAAAGTCAGCAAATATTTATTTTATCAGTAAATAGGTATATAAAGCCATGTAGTCACCATTGTGTTTTATTACCAACCACACGTTATATCCGAACCAAATGGGGGTGTTCTGTGAAATATTTGTCAACAAACCAAGAGGAACTGCTTACAGACCTGGATCAACAGTTGCAGGAGTCGTAAGGTACAGAGTGACCGAACCTACTCAGTTTAAAAGCATTGTACTCTCTTTCATTGGAAAAGGGAGATGCCTATGGCAAGAAACACTTTGCAGATATATTCCACAAACCTATATTGGAAAAGAAGAGTACACAAGACAAGAATTAAATTTACTTGAAAAGGGACCTTATGCTGTCGAACTTTTACCAAAAGACACATATGAACAACGATTTACTTTTACGCTCCCGTACAATATACCATCTTCATTCACAAGTAATACAGGCTTCGTTGCATATAAAATTATTTTGGAATTTGAGAAGCCAGTTTTTCTTAGTTTCAACAGTAAATTTGAGTATGAAGTTAAAGTCATTGGCGATGTACACACAACTACACCAGGACAAATGAAAAGCCAAGTGCTAGAGAAATGTCTTTTCGCACCATTGAGAAACAAGAAATCAAAAGTTTCCTTGCATACAGGGATACCAAATAAGGTATACAAATCAGGAGAAAATGTACAAGTGAATTATAAAGTTTCTAATGATACAGATGTGATTATACCATCACTGAAAACTGAATTGATTCGACGTAGAGTTTATACATCTAACAGTGGAAAGCAGAAGAAGACTACTAAAATTATAAGTGAAAATTCAATTGAAACACCAAGCGTGCGAGATAATTCTGTCGCTGATTTGACCAGTACGATACAGTTGCCAGACTCTCTATATACCATACAAAATTCTAAGGTGTTGACTAATGATTATTTCATAAGAGTTACGTTAAAAATGCCGATGCCATACAAAAATGAGTCTATGGATATACCTGTAGTGATCGGTGAAACATTAGCTGCAGGACATGGTGAAGGATCATCAGAAGCTGTACACTTTGAGGAGGATCCACCTACTTATTTCGAAGTTATGAATGAATGCAAAGAAAAGAAATGAATGACGTTGATATTGGATATGATAATTTGGGAATTAGCAATTGCGTTTGTTGACTTTTGTAACGCAATTGCTATTAATATCAAACAAGTAGTTACATAAAAAAACTTTTTAAGTTAAACGGTTTTATTGAAAAGAAAGATAATGATGTAGGTAATGTATTTACTGTATTTTACTAGAAAAGCCTTTTCATTTGATACCAATTTTGTGGTGGCTGTGTTAAAATATGAAATCCGCCATTTTGTGGAGGCGGCCATCTTGGATTTACAATAATATAGAATATAC
This sequence comes from Lycia hirtaria, assembly GCA_947563715.1. NCBI lineage: Eukaryota > Metazoa > Arthropoda > Insecta > Lepidoptera > Geometridae > Lycia > Lycia hirtaria. The sequence goes on along the minus strand of OX387377.1, from coordinate 30,728,397 downwards.
TAAAGTGTATTGTCATCAGGACTATACTACATTCAACAAAACGAGCTAATAGGGAAATCAAGCGCTGAACGTCATTGGTCGGAGATAAGGGACTTAAGGCACGTACACGTTGCGAGCAAATGTCAGTCCTATCTGTCTCTTGAGCGGTGCGGACGTGTGGTGTGGTGCTTATTTCAGTGTCTTCTCAGTGTTTGATTTTACATTGACCCGGCTTGTTTACTGTACTGATCCCTACTTACTTCGTGATTTAGCTTGCCTATCAGATTGATTCTTGCTTCTGAACATCATCTATAGAAATATGGAATCCATGCAAGAATGACTTTTTATAAACTTGGAAGATGATTTAGACTCAAGTGATTCAGAAAGCGAATAAATGTTTAAGAAAATATCTTATGTTTAATTTATTTACGTCTTAGCATATTATTTTGCAAAATGCAAAAGTAATGTTTTGTCTTTCTTTTGTAATATAATATTTTTATTCTCATTGGAGAATAAAAATTATAAAATAGATAGAGAGAATAGAGAATAAATATTAGAAAAGAAAGACAAAACATAAAATTTTGCTTTCATATACAGATTATATTGAAGTATCTATTATTTTTAGATGATTACTTTACCTTAAGTGAGCGATTTAGATCAGCAGTATAAACGAAGCCTTACATTTTCTTCAATAAGTTACGCCCCCTGACCAATCCTGACAATTTAAGTCGGCGCTGCATCCTTTTCACTTTCATACAATTGTGCAAGAGAGAGGGTGCCATATTAGCTCAATTCGTTGAATGAAGTATAAAGGTGTATACCAAATTTCAGATCGATCCGTCAACTGCAAGGGGGTAAAATTTCAATGACTAAATTTGACCCAAACAAACAGATAAATAAACAAACAGGTCAATCTTAAGAAAACCGTTTAATATGCGATAAATGTATTTGATGACTGTAAAATATTATTTGAAAGATAGCGATTATAATAACCGTGAAATAAGAAGCTAAAGAGATAAATAAAATGGATATGCCTATATTTAAAAAGTTTTGTTTCATGTTATAATTTCATTAAAATCTCCTATAGGTAGGTATTTTATATAAATAAAAAAACATAATTACTATAAAAAAAAAACTTAAAAACTCGGATGCCGCCGGCAGCTAGACGGCGCTGAAGTTGCCGGTGGAAGGAGTTACAGACTGAGGAACCTCCTGACAATGCGTGCCGTGTCCAAAACCACTGCCTTCTGTATACGACCCATGATCCAACCAACCATCAAGCGAAAGCTATAAGAATGTTACTACTATAATTTCCCCCTTTTACTTATCAATAACTAGCTTCACCCGGTAATTCTTTTATCTAGTTTGTACGGAACCCTCGGTGGGCGAGTCTGACTCGCACTTGTTCGTTTTTTTTTATATTATCACGATAATTTAAATCAATAATGGATCTATACTTACGTAATTGTAGAAGACTCTTGTTTTAGTAAAATTGACATCTAAAGTTATACTACAAGTAAGAGGATGCTTTATCGATAAATAGATTATCTTGATAATATAAATAAAAAACCGGACAAGTGCGAGTGAAACCCGCTCACCGAGTGTTCCGTGCAAACTAGTAGATAAAAGGGTTTTTTTTTTTTTTTTTTTTTTATATTTTCCTTCATAAACCGCAAATTATACATAGTAAAAATAATTAAAAACCTGTTTTAGCTTGTGCTAATGAAGTTCTTTCATATGACACCCCACATGATACGGTTAATTCACTTTAATATTTGGACCTTCATTCCTTGCATAGAGACACTTTTTTTTGTGATTAAATTAAAAATGTCCAATTTTCGGTTTTTTTCCTATATGTGTACTATAACACAATGCTTCTTGCCATATTTCATAGTTCTAGGTCAACGGGAAGTACCCCATAGGTTTTGATTCTGTAACTTTTTTTTTATGAAAACTGAGAAGTTTGATTTTTCTTTCTGCAGCAAGATACTATGGATCTGCATATATGGTTTTAATTTCAACTCGATATCTTCACGCGTTCCCGAGATAAAGGTCTTGACACCCGGACGGACGGAAAGACAGACAGACAGACAGACGGACAACAAAGTGATCCTTTATGGATTCCGTTTTTTTCTTTTGAGGTATGGAACCCTAAAAATAATCTCAAGTTGTCGAAAACATTGCGATTACATAAAATAAAATTAGTTACCCGAGCCAGGTACAAGGACAAAAAAAACCGGCCAAGTGCAAGTCGGACTCGCGTACGAAGGGTTCCGTACCATTATCTATAAAAACGGCAAAAAATCACGTTTGTTGTATGGGAGCCCCTTAATTATTTATTTTATTCTGATTTTTTGTATTTGTTGTTATAGCGGCAACAGAAATACATCATCTGTGAAAATTTGAACTGTCTAACTCTCACGGTTCATGAGATACAGCCTGGTGGCAGACAGACGGACAGACGGAGTCTTAGTAATAGGGTCCCGTTTTACCCTTTGGTTACGGAACCCTAAAAATGTTTGAAATCTAATCCATCGCTTGTCTGCCGTCGGGCTTTAACGCTTGCTGCAGCAATGTTATTATTGCTGGTAAGCACAGATCAGCAAGTTATCTTGGCTGCCGACAAAGGAGGTTAAACTATGTCAATGACGGGTCGCAATACCGCGGCCCTCGGCTTGGCGCGCTGCCAGCGTTCAACAATTACCCAGATCTGGATATTGATTACTTATCCGCCCTCAAGTGTTCCACCGTTGATGAAATATGTCCATTCAGTGTGTGCCAAGACGTACTAACACTGATAAAGTTTTGTACTGTCCTTCCCGAATTTGCGGTTATGCAGTATGCTATTATAAAATTGACTCATTAAGAGCATAATGACCATTAGTAATGGGTACCTATGTATATGTAATGTATATAAATTGTTATATAACTGTACTACATTCATTGTATAAATAACTTTTACTATGAAAGCAATTCTAAATCACTGAGCGTCGTATTTATTTTCGTTAGATCATTATTTTGTTATAATTAAAATGTGATACTTTATGACAAACATACTTTTATAATTTCTACTGTATTATTGTCATGATTTTTGTATTCTAATTGTGATTTTATTAAATGATTTTAATATTTCTACGTGACGTTGTTTGCTGATAATTGTACATTAACTCGAAATAAATATATTTTGAAAATAAAAACTATGATTGATCACCAACTCGTCTGACGTTAAGCGAAGCTTAACGAGTTTGGTTTGGAGTGACCGAGGATGGAGCTCGTCGATCTAGAAGACATTTTCTCACTTCTCTATAATAAAGAGCTGTTCGATTCTTTGCTTTTACATACACAGATATACACAGATATACAGATACACAGGTACACACGTCAATCTTTATAACACCACATACACAGATATACAGATACATAGGTACACACGTCAGTCTTTATAACACCCCTCTTTTTGATTCGGGGCTTAAAAACTATGTGCTCAATAGAAACGTACCTATACCACTGTACTTTTATCTAAAAGTAAGAACTCATTTTTACCTTTCGACCTCGAAACATGCGATATCGATTTTTTTTTATCTGGCTGGCATCATAAACGGCCAAGCAAGAAGCAAGCAAAACATAAGTTTTTTTTACATATTTCGTATTAATAAAGCTGTTAATTTTGCTGTTACTATTTTGTTAAGACTTAGAATAGATTCATTGCTGCAGCGTATTTTATATAGACATACTTATGTCGGTGGTTGTTAACACATATTTCGTGGCGCGTTTCTAAGACTTTTACAAAATAGCGTTGTAATTAAGAATACCACAGTTTTGTTTTTTAGTGATAAATAGTATGGAATTAATTAATTTAGGGTAAACCTCTCGAAATACAATTCTTTTTTTTATGTAGAAATAGGGTTGCGCTTGACCGCCAACTCGACGAAGTCTTTTCCAAATCACATATTATGACACAATTGTTGTGTCACCAGCCATACACTGAAAGATATGGATGACACAACTGCTGTGTCATGGGCACTGAAAGGGTAATATTCTTGATCAAACCTATAAAAAATTGGATCAAAATCGGTTCATTCGTTTTAGAGGTACAATGCCACATACAGACTGACATACACGTCAAACTTATACTCGTAAGACTCTTCGTTTTTCGTCAGGCGTTAAAAATTGATCTCACGTATTTAGTATGTACAAGCTGATTTGCGCTCTATTGCATAGAAGCAAGAGTAGCAATTTATTGAAACGTTTGATGGAATCTTCTGTATAAAGTTATCTGTGCCAACACGAAAGCCTTTCCCATTAAATTCTCTCAATGAAGGTGTATTTTCTCTTCATTACTTTTAATTAAAGCTTTTAAATGGAATTCTGTTTTCTTTCTGCCGATTGAAAAAGAGTTGCACTCTGTAAACATTTGTTTTTGCTGTGTCCAGTGTCAGCGAAGGAATTAGCTATAAATAGTTATGTCTATATTTAACGTTGCTCTATAACGGATTTCTCAAGAGAAGAAATTATATTTGGAAGGTGCCTATTCTTTGTGACATGTAGTTAACCACAAAGTTTCCTCCGTCCTCGTGCCAAAGGAAACCAAAGAAAAGCCAAAGGAAACCTGGCTGGTCAAGGGTGTCTAGAGATATGTTGCATCGGGTTAGATGCACTCTACAGAGTACCTAGATACAACGTTACAAGCATAGAAGTAAAATTTAGGCTTAGAATTCGAATTATCTCTACCTTAGTGAAGTAACTTTTAGCGAGCCCTTTTATGAAAGGGCTGGACTGGGCCACCCTGGTGTCAAGACACTAAACCGCCCTTATGTCAGGGCACTAAACCACCCTGGTGTCAGGACATTAAATCACCCTGGTGTCAAGGCACTAAGCCACCCTGGTATCAGGGCACTAAGCCACCGCTGTGTCAGGGCACTAGAATACGGAATCGGTATGGCCTGCCTGTAGTAAGAGTCTACTAATAGGGGACTTCTGGTCTCGGAGTCAGGAGTATGACCCTGACCTACTACTCAAATGGTCCCGAGTTAGACGACTACGTGGAGCGATGCGGAAGGACTAGCAAACTGAGGAAGCTGTCTCGGGAGGAACTGTGTCTCAGTGCTGAGGGCTTCGGTTGTGGCTTCGTCATGGGTTCATCGGGAGAAGCCGGAGTCATCCCACGTAACCCAGCCGCATCGCCTAAGTACAACGCTGTCGGGTAACATCGGAACATTTCCGAAGAAACCCGAAGAAGGAGAAAAAAGTTGACCGCTCACTCTCCTGATAAATACGCAACTGTTTCTAAGACAGAATGCGCTTGAAAACCCTAAAGTAATCAAACCAGCGTTACAGCGCTGGAAAAATAAATACATCGTATATCTACGATTATACGATACGATTGATACTTGCAACGCAGAATTGCATCTATGGTGTGTTTTCTCGCCAACAAAACGTCGAAAGCACTCACTTCACTAGTAAGCCACTGAGTGAGGTGCGGCACTCTCGCCGCAGTTGAATGTAACAAAGTAGCTATGAGTGGTGTTAGCTCTCGTACGTAAGTACATATGTACAGCTCAATAGATATGTAACACGTAAGTAAGTACTGAACGTTTCAATCTGCGTGCGTAAAAACAACCACATCGAAAGATCCCTATCATCTAACATCGCTACCGAGGCACTAAACCTTCGCAAACTCACCCCATACACTTTTTTATTATTATAGATATACAGTCGCGATTTCTAAAACTAACACGCGACCATAACGTGTGCTGTGTAGCCTTGTGCTCCCCCGGGCTCCCCTCGCGGTCGCGCTTTGAATACTTTATTGGAAAAATCGATGGGGTGGAAAAACGGATGGTACCATGCCATTCTTTCAGGTATTCTAATCAGCTTAGATTTTTTATGTCTGGTCTGGGTGCCTACTTTGTTAAGCAATTTAGCGGTCAAATATGGTGTGTGGAGTAAGCTTGCTTAGAAGAAATCTATATGCTATGACACGGGAAAATAGCTCAGTCAACAGCACATTAAGTAGGACTCACTGTCCGCCTGAACTATATGTCTGGCGAATACTCCAAAGAATCAGGGCCTGTTATAGTCGAGCCTCGACGTCAAGGTTAGTGTCGGTATACGTGTTAGTGCTTCTTGTGTAACGGGAACTACCCCTGCTGGGATATTTTTTTTTGTTTTTTTTTTTTTTTTGACAAAAAATGATCTTCACAGACTCCGGGGTCCGTGCCTTTTATAGTAATAATGTACAATGTACACACATATCTACTCAGGTAGACGTCCAATTTTGATATAATTTTTCGGTGTTACATAACAGATGTTTTTTCTCCCTTTTCATTTAATTAGATTACATTGAAGTCGATTTATTTTAACTAATTTTATTATTTTTTCTTAAAAAAAAAACTGGACTAAAATCGATTTTCCGTTCGAGAGCTACGATATCACAGACAGACACACAAATAGGGATACATAGATATACAGATACGCACGCCAAACTTATAATACTCCGTCTTTTTGGGTCAGGGGTTAAAAAACATTTCAAACAAACAAAATAATGTAAGATTCATGAATGCTGGACAAACGCACCCTCTCTCCTTTGTCCCTGGATCACTATCGATTCTTACTTAACCAAAACAACTTTTTAACAACTTGTAATGCCCTCGTACGGTATTCCGGACAGATTCAATACGCAGCGCCCCTAAATCCTTACTAGGGTTTAGTTTCCGGCGCAGTTTATCCGGCATAAAATGGTGGTAAACAGAACAGTTTATATTTATGATCTAGGTGATGAGACATTTTAACCCCCGACGCAAAAATGACGAGGTGTTATAAGTTTGACGTGCCTGTGTTTGTGTCTGGTGTGTGTGTATGTGTATGTGTGTGTGTGTCTGGTGTATCTGTGTGTGTGTGTGTGTGTGTGTGGGTGTGTGCGTGTGTGTGCGTCTGTGTCTGGTTTCTTGTACCTAACATCAAATTGTACACAGTTTTGCACAATCAAATATTCATTTAATTTGTCTGTGGCATCGTAGCTTACGAACGGATGAACCGATGATGGTTTTGTTTTTTTTTTGTTTGAAAGGTGAATTATTCGGGAGTGGTCTTAGCTATATTTCATATTTCAAAATCGGTTTAACCGTTTTTTTTTTGTTGGGAGTTTTTGAGTTTTCTAAACTCATACTTGTTGTACCGCGCTATTGTCCAAAGAAAAAGATAAAACTGATTTCTACTCCTGAACATTATTTTTTACAAGATTTTTAGTAACTTTCAACTGTCCCGTCATGTATCACGGCGCGTGACGTCACAGGCCCTAGTCTGCGGGACTACTCTCGCTTCAGCTCCTCTCGCTCTGGCACTCTGCTCCCGTGCCTGCTTCACCTACTCAGCAAAGCCCACAATGAAGATAAAGATTGCTACTACATAGAACGGTACAATGATTCAATGATTTTATTTGTCTATGAAACTAGGTGAAATGTATAGATGTTATACATATTTAAGAGAAAAAATCAGATAGTTTCTACCATAAAAGGTATATAGACATTATTGATACTTAACATTTCGAAATAGTACAAAAAAAAAAAGAAAAAAAATGTGCTAATGCTAAGATAGTTGAGTTTAACCTTTCACACATGTTAACGAAGGTTAACGGGAGCCGGGTGATTATAATTGGAACTGTCTGGCGGAAAGTGAACTAACTAAGTATACTCGAAAGTTTTTAGTTTTATCCAATAAAATCTTGTGGCTTAAAACTTTTGTTCACCTATATTGTCTTATATTATCTGATTAAATGTATATAGGGTTTGCTTAATTACTCTTCTGTAACGTTGAGGTTAAAAACTTAAAAGCTAAATATGTGAAAAAAGCAAACCAGAAATGCCTAGTCATTTATTGTATATGTATAATCCGAGATTACAGCTGTCAGTAAACAGAGGACGGGAAAGAATCCCGGTCCTGTGCATACATACGTCATACATACAATCACACCTATTGTCTCAAAGGTATATTATTTATGTAGGCAGACCACCAAATATCACTATGCCGTATGATGACACATTTGACCATGCTTAGAGAGTTAGATGGGAGGGAATGTGTTAATGAATTATTACACATGTATCACATAAAAGTCCATTTCGTAATAGTAGTAAGTAGTTCGTCTATTTGCAGACTCCGCCTGGAGAAATACCTGCCTGCTTTTGCCAAATGTTCACCAAGCGGTAGTGCGCAAGTGTAATTGTGTTCCGGATTGAATGACATTAGGTTTATTCAGCAAAATTTTGGAACACAAAGACAGATAAAACAAGTAATACCCATACTGACGAGTGCAGTGCATTACCACACAGGTTTTCAACTGTTGACGTTGAAATTGTTATAGCTAGACTGTTATGGGCAAGCATGAAGCTTACCGTCAGGCGAACAAGTTGTTCGTCTCGTCACCCAGTTGCGTATAAAAAGTTTGAAGTGTTTGTTAGTTTTTTATTTTTTCCAGCAACCCGGCAAAAATAATCCGTCCAACATCTATGCCGGAGATTTCAGACTAAGTTGTTCGTCAATCTCTAAGTTCGTACTAAGTTCGTCCGAAGTTAGCAAGTTTCGAAGCTGGCATAAAGCCGGATACAATCCAACACTGATATGGTAATCATTTGAAACGCTATTTGAACGCAACGCTTTAGTTTCACTCTTGTCTTGGGCTCCGAATTAAAATAATTTATATATTAAAAATAGCATTTCGATATTTTAGTAAAGGCTACATTTCATCATCGTCATCATCATCCTTTTTCATCACTACGCTGTAGTAACGCACGGTAATACAGCGTAAACAATAATTCATCAATTATTAACACAAAATAAATACATTCGCCGTAAATACTAGTGATGTCAAATTATCGTCTAAAAACTTACATAATTAATTTTAAAAAGCAATTCGTTAGATGCTATTTGTTAAATAAATAGTACCTATGTTAATAACGTTAATAACGAGCTATCATTACGTTAAAAGCCTGTCACTAGCCGCAGTTATGGTAATTTATCGTCGATATTTATCTCGATAATTTTATCGTTGTTTTATCGTATTTGTCGGTTTGTTTTACGTGGGGTGGAGCGTTTTTAGGGTTTCCTAGTTAACTATTAATAACACTAGGGACCTCTGTAGTTTCACCATGTCCTTTCACCTGTCACTTTTTGTATCAAATTTCATACCAATCAGTTCAGACGTTTTGTGGAAAAGTAACAAACAGACAGATAAACAGATAGACACAGTATATTTCGCTTTTATAATATGAGTAAGGAAGCTAGGTTAGGTATGCCTACCGGAAGGGATATGGATCGTAAACGGGATTTTTTCAGAAGTGTAGTCGCAGGCAACAGCTTGTATCCGATAAGACTTATCTATAGTAGTTACTAATGTTATAATGATGTAAAACAAAAGGCTTTTTGTATATATACACAAAATAAATAAATGATAGTGAAATTAAAGTTGTATGTTTGTTTGTAGCATATGAATGTAGTATAAAAAGTGAAAAAATAGTTGTGTTGGAATATTAATATTAATGCGAAGAAGAATGGTGATGATGATTAACTATAACTATATATAATAACTGATATTAAGTTACTCACGTTTATGTTAAGGCCCGGTATAATCGCACAATCATCGATAAGAACCATTTTTAAACCCTCAGTACGTTGAATCTAAACTAGATGTTCAAGTCAAAAAAATACTGTCAGTAGATAAAAACCTTTACTACTGACATAACCGAATAGAAATTAGAAAAATAAGTCGGTTTCTTTAAAATAAAAAACAATTAGCAAAAAAACACGTTTTTATTCGAATGCTCGGAATTCTCAGCGGTAACACTATTTTTTTAAATCAAATTAAATAACCAGATTAGTTTTTTAATGTAATTACCAGCAATTTTTTTCTTTTATTTGTCTAATTTATGTAATAAAAGACGGAATCTCCGACTATAGTTTCAACCGCATACGGCAGTTTTTTTCAAAAGGAGCAGGGAAACGTCACTCCCGAAAGACGTCTCGTCTGGTGATCTAGTCTGTACCAGACGAAACGTTTTCGGGTGCGATGCCTACACTGCTTTTGAAAAAGACCGCCGTATGCGGTTGAAACTATAAACGAAGATTTCAACTCAAAAATAAACTTGAGTAACCCGTAAGATATTTTAAAGATAACGTGATAAACCCGAGAAATTGTTCAGCCAAACAATATTTTTTTTAACTCACTAATTAAAATCGCCGTGTCCGATTTTAAATTTAAGTTTAAAAATTTGATAAAAATATTTAAGTTTGAGCAATATTGTAATTCTGTGACTAAAAAGTAATTAAACAAATTTTATATCGAGTATTTATCACATAAGAATTATATTAACGCGATAAATCCGTTAAAATTTATTTCATTTCAGTAACAATAGCGATAATTTTTGAAAACAAAATTGACTACAAAGCAAAGTCACAGAGAAAACTAGTGCAAGACAAAACTTGGAGATAAGGCACCTTTCCTACCTTTTGTACTGTTAGTAGTAGTCACGAAGCCTTATTGCGACGTGGTTCCAGTAAAAATAACTATAATAATTAACTAAACCTGCTAATACTAATATCTACACATTAATCGTAGTATTTTTAAGGTTGCTATAGCTACCCAAGTGCTCAATTAGGTTGTGTTCTGTTTTTAGTGTCTCTGTTATAATTTTCTATAAATTTTTCTTAATTACATTTTTTTCTATAAATGATCTACAGTTTTTTTTGGTGTTTGTGTATTGACAGGATGTTGCAAGTTGAAGATTGTTATTATGGATTTGTTATTGGTATGTACTAAAAATAACGTAATAAATGCTATAGCTACCCAAGTGCTCAATTAGGTTGTGTTCTGTTTTTAGTGTCTCTGTTATATTTTCAATTTTTTTCTTTCTTAATTAAGTAATTATTTTTTCTTTAAATGATCTACAGTTTCTTTTTGGTGTTTGTGTATTGACAGGAATATGCAAGTTGAAGATTATTATTATGGCGTTGTTATTGGTATGTACTAAAAATAAGTATGTAATAAATAATAGAAAAAATCTGTAAAGTCGGTTTACGGACGATAGTTTAACGTGAAAACGTCATAACAAAACATTGATGAAATGATGATGATGATGTAACGGTACAATTATCGTAACGCGTAACGGGACAATGAGTCATACATTTTCGTGCGTGCAGCCGGCGTTCATCAATTTATTAGACGTTGTCACGTCAAAATGGCCTAGACCGTGACAAGTCATCACATCGTAGGGTTTAAATATATGAAAATAAAAAATATAAATGAAAATGAAAATAAAAAAATAGATGAAATAAATGAATGGTCTAAAGGACGAAGTTATGCGGCAATAAACATAAAAATTACAACCGAATAGAGAACCTCCTTTTTTGAAGACGGTTAAAAAGAGGAGACACGTTAATCCAACTCTTTTCATATAATATAGGCACACTGTCATAATATAGGGATAAACATCTACGTCATTTCATATCCGTTCTTACGATGAACGTGGAAGAGAATTGGCTCTTACATCCGCATTGAATATTATTGAGTTATCTCATCCCGTGCCCCAGAGATTTTATATAATAAATAAGAAATAAGGCCCAGAAATAAGGCGAGTAAGGCCTGAGGCCGCAGACCCTAATTTTTCCTGTCACAACGTCAACTCAGCGTATTTTCGAACATATCTGTCCCGAGTTGCCAAATGGGTTTATATAAAACGACACGACCGACGATCCGATTTTCTCAACGAATAATCGTTAACTGTCTTAATATAGAGAACTACTTATGCACCCCGACCGACATTAACGTCTCTGCTTGACAATTAATTTAAACAAGCATTTTATAAAACCGGAAGAACCGGCTTCAATCAGGACATGCTCCAACATATTTATTAAAGTTAAAAAAAAACAGAAACTTCTGATTTTAAAATGCGCAATTTTGTTTTATTGATAAGTTAGATAGATCTACGATTGGCTTACACCTTGCATGATGTTAAGCGACGGTGTGGCCGAGGATGGAGCTCGTCGATCTAGAAAATATCTATTCATATAATTCTACTCTAGCCTTGAAAATCCCAAGATTGTAAACTGTCGCTTAAGCGACAGTTTACGTGTACCGAAATAGCTAAGTACGATTTTTTGGCATCACGGCCTTGATGCGTACTGCACTTGGAGTACTACACATGAATGGAATTCTTTGCCACCATCACTGTTTCCTGAGAACTACAACCTTAGAATTTTCAAGGCTAGAGTAAATGGATATTTTCGAAATTGACGAACTCCATCCTCGGCCACACCGTCGCTTAACATCAGGCGAGTTGGTGGTCAATCATATATCAATCTTGCATAAAAAAGCAAGCATTCGTGATCGGGTCGTAAGTAGTAAAGGGGTGTGCCCCATACGTCTGTCGCGCGAAACTAGGTTAGAGGGGTGTAATATTTTATTGCCTCCAAATGTATGGATTGAACGGGACTGTGCAGGGAGTTTATATTTATTGTTGTACGGCGACGGCGAGACTGGCACTGTGTAAGTGAGGCTAATTGCGTATGTGCGTGCGCGCGTGTCAGGGTGTGCTTTCTGGATATTTCTGTCTGTTTGACACGTTTTCACGGCTAAACACCTGAACAGATTAATGGGTGAAGAAGGCACATAAAAGGACTCACGTTTTTCGGTGCTGTTCACACAGGAAAATCCAGAAGACCCCTTATTATATCACAAATGATGCACTAATAAACCGCTTTGCAAATGTATTGTTCATGTTTAACATATATTACAGATAGAACAATAGTTTTTAATTATATTAAGGGAGATCACAAGACCGCTATTAGATTAACGTGACAGACTGCCTTGCATCGCCAGTGGCGCGATATGTGACAAAGACAAGGATGGAGAGCGGTGATTGGTTAGAAAAAGGAGAAAGAATTAGTCTTCTGCCATTTATTTCAAATCGCAATTTAGCGTTAAGCAGTTGAATTTGACAAGTACATACTATATTCATAGAAAAGGGACATAATATAACACTATTTTTGTAATGTTACCTATGACTTTTTTTTATCAGAATGTCTAAAAACTTAATTAGAGATTAAATGAGTCGTGTCTATTCTACTGCAAAACAAAGGCTTTTCTTCCTTCTTTCTATTAATTACTTCTGATCTAGAGCTATTTTGGTTAAAAAGTTGCAGTGCTGGTCAAATCTATCTCTTGATTTATTGATATTAGTACCCAAAAGTAGTTAAATTGGTCATGGATCAGGTAGGTCGGTGGTCAATCGTAGATCTATATAACATAAAAATAACGTCGAATTAAGAACCTTCTTTATTTTGAAGTCGGTTAAAACACCTTTAACAGTGCGTTTGTTTGTTTCAGATAACATGCCGTAGTTTAACATGGTGTTGACAAGAGCCTGACAAGATGGCGAGTTGGACAGCGCTCGTGCTAGGCTTGCTTTGCCTCACGGAAGTAAGTGAAGCTGATTTAACTCCCGACCAAAAAGAGGGGTGTTATAAGTTTGACGTGTATTTTATTATGGAAACAAACGTGGTTGTCAAAAATAAACGTGAGCAAATCGTAAGATATTTTAAAGATGTGTGTCTCTGTGTATCTGTACATCTGTGTATCTGTGTGTCTGTCTGTGGCATTGTAGCTGTCAAACGGATGGACTGATTTTGATCTAGCTTAAAGAGGATTTCATCGAGCTATTTTTCATCAAAATCGGTTTAGCCGTTTTTGTGTTTTCTAAACATATGCTTGTTACGCCATACGCCAACAGATATACTACACAAAACCAGGGTTAGAGAATTTTCTCACTTTAATGATTTTATTGTTTGGATGTTCACGTAGCATTTGAATATGTGACGGGGTGTTCAACAAGAAAAAAAAACGAAAAAGTAAATATATTATGATAAAAACTCATGGAATGAAAACAACAAACGATAAAGAAAAACATAACAAAACATGCTATAAAGTTATGTTACTTCAGAGAAACGGTTTATATATTTAATTCTACATTGGAGAGAATAGTACAAATAACCAGGAGAATATAATTTTCTACTGTTCAGCAATAATACAAAACAACATGCGACGCTAGCTTCACTGAGTAATAAAACAACAGAGATACACCCATGCACAAAATAATATATTCCAATAACATCAGTACTGTAACGTGTTAATACTAAATATTATTATACTGATAATAATTTATCAGCTATGACTAGTAGTTCTACGAACAGTAGACCTCGCGAGAGAGCTTATTTGCAGCTCACCTTGGATCATCTGTACATAAAAATGTAAATTTTGGCCGATTTCGCAATTTTAAGTGATTTTACAGACGTAATTTCACGGTCAAAAAACATTTTATCCATACGTTTAAGCACCTTGAAAGAACAATTTAATTTTAATACAAAAAAATTGGATATTTTTAGATGCCTTTAATTAAAAAAACAATGAATATTCTTATAAAAACAAATAATAATTTTATAAATGGAGAAAACGTAAAATCATGAAAATGATTCAGCGCTAAAATGCATCAAGCACATCCACGCGCCCTCACTGTTACACGCAATCTGAAGTTGGTTGTTATATCTCGACAACCACTTGACCAATTCTGTTCATTTTTTTTTTAAATCATCCATAGAACCTATACACCAAGTTTCATCAAAATTGGTTCAAAATTACGCCCTGTACGCGAGTACGAATATACAACAAATCACAAACAAACTGACAGATGTAAGAAAATTTGGCCAGTTGATGCAGAGACGCTTCGCTCGCTCGGTCAATAATAATTACAACTACAATAATTACAGAGTTGTCGCGCAACACTGGCCACATCGTTAGATTGTGAGCTCACACATACACAAACACGAATCAGTGTTTGTGTATGTACGAGTGTCACCCCATCTAGCAGCAATGTGTATGTTACTCTTAGTAAATGCACCATATACTCGAATGCTACATGAGTTGTCTCCTTGAGAATTATACATTGTCATTCTGGACTTACGATCATATTACGTATCTACTTGTTGTAAAAACATGTCAATAATTTTCGCCTGAAGATTAAGCTGGAAAAGCTCATGATATACGTCTGTCCTTCGAATTTTTGCAAATTTTAAAACCCTCAATAGAAATTTAACTCCAAATAATGTTTTGTTCATTGACGATCCGTTAAGAAGATTTTTTTTGTAAGTGAAGTAGAATCAAGATAAACGTTAGATTTAAAAATACGGAAGTAAATATATACGAAACTAACAATCTTTCTCTCTGTAGGAAAATCTACTCGGTAGTAACGTTACATTACTACATGTTATAATTAAGCGGTAGTAACACTATTCTGGTGGAAATAATAATTATGTAAATTGTTCATTATGGCATGAAGGCGTCCCTCTCCTTACATATACTTACCCTTCTAGCAGTATCCGAGGTTAAACGAAAAGCGAAGTATTTTTTCAGCTCACTACTCACTACAGGAAAACGGTCGTTTCTTCTTTAAAGTTTACATGGAAAAATTTGGTTTATTTCCTAGTTTGAAAATAGAACATCATAGTGTTATCATATCTTCTGTGTTAAAACTTTCCAACATGTTTGCACCTTCGCTAAGTGTAAAATTGTAA
This sequence comes from Lycia hirtaria, assembly GCA_947563715.1. Classification (NCBI taxonomy): domain Eukaryota; kingdom Metazoa; phylum Arthropoda; class Insecta; order Lepidoptera; family Geometridae; genus Lycia; species Lycia hirtaria. Next base: position 30,712,803 of record OX387377.1, on the reverse strand, counting down.
ATGATGAGCGATAAAAGATAGATAAATTTTATTAAAAGACCACAATACATAATCATTAAATACAGAGGGCTATATTACAGCTAGATTTTAGATAATTAATTAATTGGCGGCCTTATTAAAAAATACTGCCCTAGCCCTTTATACTATTAGAAGATTAGAAATACAACATAAGTGTCATTTTTTCGTCGTGAACTTTCCAAAAATCCGAAAAAACGCTATTTATCGAACAAAGTGCTATAGTGTGACGTTTATTTGAAAATAAATAAACTTACCATTGATGATTATGATGTCATGATGATTGATTGATTTCAGATTTACGCGAGTTAGTAGTTTCAGATACAGTTTGTGATAGGATAAGTGGGTATAAATCATTCAGTAAATAATTAAAGCAATTTGGCTAGGTCCTTCAACAGTTATATTTATATGATAATGTACTGTCGTATAGTGTTATGCAGCTACATCTCAATTAGAAAGGTTTATACTCGTAGTATTCTATGTTCTATGGTAAAACTAGTTCCAAGCAGAATTAATTCTATTATAATCTTAGTGCACTACTATGGATCTCCAAAAAGAACGATTGGAAGCGGCTTGCATCTAGCGTCTTCCTACCACTTGCATAAGGTTATCCTGTCCACATTGTGGTTGGTCTTCCTACGCTGCGCTTGCCGGTTCGTGGTCTCCATTCGTACACTTTTCAGCCCCATCAGCCGTTAGTTTTACGTGCTATGTGCTCTGCTCACTGCCACTTCAACCTGCCAACCGCTGTGCTATGTCGGTGACTGTCTACGGATCTTTTCGTTTCTAATACGATCTCGCAGAGAGAACCCGAGCATAGCCCTCTCCATAACTCGTTGCGTGACTTTGTGCTTCCTTATAAGGCCCATAGTAAATATTTTTTTATATGTATCTATAAAATTGTTAATACTTGGGTGTACAAAAACTTTGGCACATTGCCCAGCCCACTGCCAGAAAAAACTTTGTGGTAGTGGCAGTAGGCTAGGTTACATAGTACTCAGGACTGATGGTTCACGGGGCTGGCAAGTTCTTAAGTGAAGACCACGTATCGGCAAATGCAGCCTAAGAAGAACAGGCAAGGTTGTCAGACGACCTCATATATTATACAAGTGGCAGGAAGACGGTGAATGCAAGCCGCTTCTAACCGGTATTTTTAGGGGAAGTGTTTGTCCAACAGTGGACTTCTTATGACTGAGATGATGATGAAAAAACTTTTAAAATCGACTACAATTAGTCAAGCTCAGTTAAAATTTAAAATAGTTCGAAGACTCATTATCTTTATAACTCGCATAAAACACAAGAATGTGCACTTTAAAGCCATGAAACGTAAAAACGCGCCTAATCCCCATACCTACTTTTTTCCAATCTCCAAGTGAGTCTTAAATTAGCACGCATACGTGGGTAATGCGTGCATCAATCATCATTAAGCTCGAGTAAAGATAATCTGAAATTACGGCACAGGACACTTTCCTGGTCTTGAGGATTTGGTAGGGATTTAGAGCGGCCACAAATTGAGCCAATAGAAGCAACCACAGTGGTCGCCTCAAATTGTGGACAGACTGCAATATTATCCATTTTGTATTCCAATTAATGAACATAATAATATGAATGATGAATTTTAACAACTTTTTGACATTATTTTTTAAATTATTGATTGTAAATCATTTAATAGCTGAGTTTGTATTTATAAAAATAATTCCATCAAAAACATAATATGTACAAAAAAGCCAAGTCTCCCAACGCAGCTCTTCTGCCATAAAATGTTTTGAGATATAATGTTAAACCAAGTCGGTTAATTAATTTATACTTATCTATGGGAGCATTTATCCAACGATTTTGTAAAAAATTGTGACCTAATTAGATAACTAACAACTTTTGTAGAGACCGTATCGATATTAGACATCTTTATTAATTTAATAATTGGAATGACATCAAATTAACGGTGTTTTACCGTTAATTTGATGTCATTTCGTACTATTACAGTAGGAAGAGTTATAAAATCTTACCGTGTTAATACAATATAAAACTAACAGAGTAGATAACTTGCTTACAGTTCTAACAACACATTTTGCTATCGCGGCTTTTTGCTTTATGGCAACAGCGCGGTGCGACTGCACGCGCGCACCTTGAAAAAGACCACTTCGTGTTCGAAACTAGTCATATTTCCGACTAGTGGTAATCCACCAGTAACAGTAACCAGTGACAAATAAAAATAAAATACCTTTTACCTGTTCTGAGGCATAATATTACGGCTCGTCTAATAAATCTACCCCACGTTGAATATTGATGAGGTACTGATCGCAAAAAACACACAAATACCAAAATATACTGTCAAAAAGAAAAATATGCAAACCTGCCAAGTTTTCTTGGGCTATCCTGAAATAATGGACTTTTGATGTGCCATTGATGGATTGTAGTTTTTTTTTTTCTTGTTTTATTTACTATGCCGGGTCCACACTCTCGTCAGCACTCCTCGTGGAAGCATTTTCGTGAGTTGTGACGAGCAGAGGCTTTTTGGATGCTATCCATTCATACTTGCCTAATATTATGTTATTTACTATAAAATCTAAACGTGAAATTACTGCACTATTTTTTATGTTTACCAATTTTTTACCTACCAGAAGGAGGAAATTCTATGATCGACTGTATGTATATGTTTTGATCGATTATAAAAATATTTTTGTGTTGGATCTCACATAGTTTCCAGTTACTTACATAAAATTTGTATCAATTTTGCTTGAGTTGTTTACAAACCATCTCCAATTATATTATGATTATTTTGTTCAAAAGTGTGCTGGAGCTTTAGTCAGGGCAGTCTATTCTAGTTTATAGACTAGCAAATTGTCAAATTAGTCGCTAAATCGTATCAGCGAGTGGCGAACGAGTGATAGTTTAAATAGCAGCCTTGAGGCCCTGATCACAGTATGTTGTGTCAATCTCCTTAAATTTATTTACTTGTTACTATACGCATCCGCTATCAAGTAATCCTTTCTTAGTGCAAACCTATACTTCACAAGGAAGACACCAAATAAAAGTTTATATGTAAAGTAAAAAAGAATGGGTTGTCTGTAAAGTCGGTTTACGGACGATAGTTTAATGTGACAACGTCATAACAAAACATTGATGAAATGATGATGATGATGATGTAACGGGACAATGAACGTAACGTGTAACGGGACAATGAGTCATACTTTTTCGTGCGTGCAGTCGGCGTTCATCGATTTATTAGACGTTGTCACGTCAAAAAAAATTATATACATTTATATACATTCTTCGTTGATACAAGTATAAGTGCCAAACTCTGGGAAAAACATTCGTCATGATATCGAGAAACTTGTGAATCTTGCAAGTTGTGAGAACTCCCTGTACAAGTTTCTTTTCTTTCCTCGTAATATCCATTGTATTACAAAGGGAATAGGTACGTAACCTACTTTTATCAAAGACTTTTACTTTGATGTTTGTATTTGTAAGTATTAATACTTAGACCAGGCATGTACTCAGGATTTTTTGTTGGGGAGAGGGTGCAGTTCCAAATTTAGGCAAATGATTATAGTATCACGTAAGCAGATGTTAAAAAGGCACGTAACAAGTATGTATATTAAAAGAAAAACAAACTACCCGACTGCAGAAAAACAGTTTTTGCAGTCTAACTTACGATTTTGTTACGCTTGATACGCTGTTGAGTGCACGTTTTTTGTGAGAAATTATGCGTAAAATCGCTGTAAAAGATTATAAATGCGCATTCTTTAGAATAATTCTTGTAAAATCACTTGTTTATTACGAAATAGTTTGTTGGAGGTTACGAAAAAACGCATTTTTTTATTTTTTGCGAGATATGTATTATTATTATTACAATAATATAGTCTAATCTAATATATTTTATCAGTACATTGTGCGTTTTTTCATAGAACACGAAAACAAAACAACTTCAACATGATATTTTTGTCTAGTACCTAGATAGCCAACGTTTAGGGAGTGGACCCCATGAACCCTTCCTTGAGTACGTCCTTGACTTAGAAGACATTTTTACTCGTTAGCAAAACTTTTTACATTGTCATGAAAACAGAAAATAATTAATTTAGGATGTATCCCATAAAAACGGCATGTAAGCTTTACTTTTACTCAGTGTTTGTGACTCTAGGTATTATACCTCAATGGTTACGACGCAATAAATCAATTCTCTACTGTATCCACGTCAGGGCTGATCTCGCCATGACGGATCGAGGGGACACAATGAGACGTGACGTCACGACTCACTTCTCAAGGTTTTCTTTTATTCAGTCAGTTGCTTGAGAAACTTTGGCGGGGAAGTGGAAAAATCATGACGCAGCTTGGTATTACTTAATTATTAATAGGCTTTCGCTTGACCGCCAACTCACCTGATGTTGTTAACGATGTTAAAAGACGTCGTGGATTACGATGAAACGCAAAATGATTTACTCGAGATTTAAAGACACCCAAAATATATATATGGATGCAGACTTATTAAAGACTCGATTTATCTGTCAATATGTTTATATCGGTCTATAATTGACGTAAAAGTATAGGACAGTATATAATATTTATCTATCTACTGAACCGATTCTGATGAAAATATTATGGGACCAATTTGAATATTTGAGTATATCGTTTCAAATAAATAGTCGGCCAAGTGCGAGTCGGACTCGCGCACGAAGGGTTCCGTACTATCATCTATAATACTACAAAGTTTAGTTCTGTTTATAAAATAACGAGATATCAACGAAATTCCAAGTAGTAAATTGCAAACTTATAGGTAGGTTTTCGATACACATCCAGGCAGCATGACGACGCTAGCGCGAATACGCGCGGTTATGGCTCGCTCCGTGATGTTACCTCCCCCGCTACACGCGCGGCCGTTGCTTAGCAACCGCCTCGCGCTCGCGCCACCACCACACCGCGGCGCGGCGCTCGCACCGCGTTTAGATGCACGTATTATTTTCATTTTGTGAGTTTTTATGTATTAGATTAGGTATTTATTTTTATAGTTAATATATTTATAAATATTTACTTACAAATATTCAAGTTTCTACCTGTTAATTAAGATCGAGTAAAAAATGTTTAAAAAATTACGTTTGTTGTATGGGAGCCCCCCCTTAATATTTACTTTATTGTTATTTAATTATTTATTTTGAAAGGTAATATACAAGTAAATATTCTATGAAAATTTGAAGCGTCTACCTGTTACCGTTTTTAATATTGAGCAAAAAAATACGAAAAAAACACGTTTATTGTATAACCCCCTTAATATATATATTTTTAAATTTTTAGTATTTGTTGTTATAGCGGCAACGGAAATACATCATTTGTGAAAATTTCAGCTTTCTAGCTATCACGGTTTATGAGATACAGCCTGGAGACAGACAGACAGACAGACAGACAGCGAAGTCTTAGTAATAGGGTCCCGTTTTTACCCTTTGGGTACGGAACCCTAAAAAGGACTTTCCTAATCAATTGTTATATGACGGAGTTATGAGGTGACAAACATTGTAAAAAATACATATATGTAATTGAGAAACTCTTTCTTATGAAGTCGGTTAAATACGTGTGTAGCATGCCCCATGCCCGTGCGTCGTAGAACCGCGCCAAATAAAACAGCTTTGTATTTGCAGTTAATTTACTTTGATTAAAGAACTAAACAATTAAATTCATAATTAGAAACGAAAATGAGTTATTCTAGACGAACAAAACCTAAACCTGGTTAGCATCTAACGATGACAGTTTAATTTCGTTTATTCACTGGATTTTCTAAGAAAAGTTTGCTTTAGTTTTGACAAATTTAATTAAAGGTTTATAGTTAGAACTACATCATAAATACACGTCTCGTTGTCATGAATAAACATAGTATTGTGTTTATTGACTGGCCTTGTGGCTCAGTTGGTAGTATGTCTGCCTGCTGAGCTGTAGGTTGTGGGTTCGATCCCTACCCAGAACAAACATTTGTATGATGAACATGATAATATGATAGATGAGTAAAGACACCTCGCAAATCAAAATCAGTTAAGCCGTTGTAAGCCGCAGATACTCATAAAGAAACATACATACATACAAATACACATGCACTCGATAAACATAACCCTCCTTTTTACGCAGCCGGGTATAAGGATTGCGTTGAAAATTGAAACCAAAAGCTCGATTATTGTTTCCCATAATTTTGTCTTTTTATACTGCACGTGGATTGTTAATATTGTTTAAGTTCTGTATGTATGCGTACGAGTATACATTAAGTCACAGGTCTGCTAGTTCACTATGCTGCTGTCTACTTCCTAACAATGCTGGGTTTCCAGGAGATATTGTCGAGTCCGTGGAACTGTCTCTTCATGGAGCCCGCGTCAGCCCACTGCGAGTCCAAGAAGTTGTCGTCATCATCCTGCTCCAGCTTCTTCCATTCTTCTTGTTTCCTGGAAACAAATTAATATATTAGACCAGGTTGTTAGTTGAAGCTCCCGGCACCCTAGTCGGGGGACCGTCTGACTTGCGATCCGCAGGTCCTGGGTTCGAATCCCGCGGCACGCACCTCTGTCTTTGAAGTTATGTGCGTAACCAACTGCCGCCAACTTCAAACGGTGAAGGAAAACATCGTGAAACCTACCTACATGTCTGAGAGTGCTTAACGTTCTTGATAATGTGTGAAGTCTGCCAACCCGAACTTGGCCAGGGTGGTAGATGACCTTACCCTTCTCACAACGAGAAGATGGCCCGCGCCCGTGGCAGTTTTTCTGTTTTCGTTTGATAGGATATACTTTCTGATTAGTCCCATAGAAATTTTATCAAAACCGGTTCACTAGTTTGGTTTTTAAAACAAAATTGCGCATCGGGTAATCATTATTTACACTTTAAAACTGTTCTAATTTAGAAAAGTAACAACTAAAGCTACGAATAAGCATTTATTTTTATCGAAAAAAATTAAAAAATAATAGATATAAAACACACAAAGTATGTAAAACCCAACAACTATTAATAAGGCCTCAAAAATCTATGGAGAAAGTGGTCTCCAAATATGGGCTAACCTATAAGCGTGCAGCATCAGCTGTTTCCTCTCATCTTCAGTCATAACGGGCTCTCTTCCCGGAGCGCCTTCCGTGCTGGAGCATAGCTTGATGGTCACTTTGGACTTGTTGTTTTTCCCTGAAAGTAAATATAAAAAATATTATCACGGCGTAAATATTATTAAAGGATCCAGGGAGGGATGACTCGCAGAACAGAAATATTGCACAAACTTGTTAACTATGCTGTACTCAAACTCCTTAACAGTGACCGGTTTATCACTAGATGGCACTAGTTGTCTTAATACGCAAACATTTAGTTTTGTGGCAGTATTTTTTTCTCTTTCTCTCACTATTTTATTTATTTTGTGATTTAATCAAATTTGCAACAGGTACCTATTTAGAAATCAAATTTGAATAAATTCTATATTTAAAAACGTGATTTACTTATGTTACAAAAAAAAAGTAAAGACCGTGAAAAGTGGAAGGAGGCTAGGAAGGTTTTTGCCCAGCAGAAGGCCATATCAGGCTAATAATAATATAATAATAATACTTATGTTATCTTTTTTTCCCAGCGTTTATGCAAAACGCCTTCCTCTTTTTCATCAGAATAAATTACTAAATGACCTAACCTAATGTTCTTACCCAAATGATCGCTCAGCTTATTCCCCGAAAGGAATTTCTTTCCGCAAGCCCACATGCAGGCTCTGGAAGGATCGATGACTTCAGTAGACGCATGCGTCCCTGATAGGTCTTCTACGTTGTCCAGCTCCATCCTCACAGGGTCATGGGGAGGGAGACCAGCAGGGAACACTATCTTGGTGGCTCCTCGGAGCTCGTCCAAAGCTCTAGCAACGTCTTTCTGGGTGAGGTTTTTGCGCAGATCCACCTTGAGAGGAATTTTCGGAATGAGTATTTTAATGCAACTAAGCAAGTTGCTTATAAAGCACGTGGAACTGACGGCCGATGGGATCGTAAAGTTCTCGAGAGGAAACCGCGCACGGGAAAGCACAGCGTAGGAAGATCAGCCACAAAATGGACAGATAACATCATACAAGTGACAGAAAGACTGGATTCAAACCGCTTCCATTAGGTATATTTGGAAATCCATGGGGAGGCCTATATCCAGCAGTGAACTTCATGTGGATAAGATGATGATGATGAAGCAAGTGGCTTGTGCGATAATCAATTTTATAGGTTAAAAAACTGAAACGACCGACTCCAAAATACGCAATTTAATTTACTTGAATGACATGTTTTTTTCAATTATTTTGTTTTTAAAACCAAAGTACTGAACCGATTTTGATAGTTTTCTTTATCTTTATCTAATTCATTTAATCTCTTAAGAAGTATTACTACCAAACAAAAAAAAAAAGAATCATCGCAATAAATTCGTAATTGGCAAAGAAATCGCGTAACAAACATACAATAAATTATTAATTAAAACAAATAATTAAAAACAAGCTTTTATTTAAATGCTCTAAAACGAAGAAAATAAATTTTATATTGATATAAATAAAAGCTTGTCGCGAGAAATACGCGACTAATACGCGAGAGAGATAGGTGCGTGCGTTGAGCGAATCCTTAAGCGTGTAGTTAACTCACATGTTTCTTACTGACAAACTCCTTAGCTGCCTCCATGGCTTTCTTCAGCACCTCCTGAAGGTTAGCAGGCGGTGCGAGACCGCAGCGCCGTCCCATATCGTCCTTGCAGAACTCCGCGTTCTGAGGGGCGCACCGTTTCGCCCACGGGTCTTCTAGCTTTAACTCTGTTATCTGAAGGAATGAGTAAAATGATTAAGAATCGTTGATGTGAAATGATGAAACTGATGAAATGATTAGATATTCCTTCACCCGAGTCCCGATGCTTCTTGTATTCTGTTCCATGTATGATATCCACACTCAACGAATAGTCAGGTCATAAAATTGTGTTAAATATACGCGACAAATCCGTTTTGTTTCTTTTCATTTCAATCATTAATTAAGTAGCTCCATGAAACGCTATCAGAACGTTTGCCTAGCTTGACATATAGCTGGACACAAACCTACCACTATTTTATCAACAAAACGCAGAGCTGCCATAACATTTTGTGGAATGTGTTGCCAAATATATTATAAGCGCTGATGTACCTGATCCTCAGTCAACCCTTGCATCTCTAACGGCAGAAAGGTTCCATGCTTCATTAGCTCTTCCATTTCATAACAGATCCTGGTGACCTTCAGCCTTCCGTTGAAGATCGCTGTCACATCTTTCACCACATCATCGACCTCGTTTTGTACGTCAGTTTCGAACAAGAACTGGCTCTCATCTCCTCTTTTCACGTGGAGAATCACCATTTTAGACAGAAAATGTTACGAGCACAATTTCAAGCACTGGGTTTTCTATTATTGACTAAACAGTTTTGGTTGCCATGGTAACGGATACTTTGGTTGCCAGCTAGCTAGGGTGACAAGAGCGTAAGTCGCGGCAACCATGCGGCAACATTTGCCAGTACATTCAATGATATTAGGCATAACTGACTTCCAAAAAGAGGAGGTTATCAATTCAGTTGTATTTTTACCGATTCCAAAATGAAGGAGGTTAACAATTCGACTGTATTATGTTAATACCGCATAACAAAACAAATTTAAAAAATATTTTATTGTTTGAAGGTAGGTATAAACTTTCAACTTGGTCCCGTAGAAATTTCATCAAAATCGGATCTTTAGTTTGATTTTAAAACCAAATTGCCCAATTTGAAGTTGGCAAAACAATAAAATTGTTTCTCATCTTCCCACAAAAACTCCTTAAAATTGTTATTTGATTATTTTTCCATTATTCATAAACACATAGGCGTCTATTTTGGTCGGTAGAATTCCCTCCATCGCTTGACGTATATAATTTTGTCAGATCTATACCTACTCTTTGTATACGCAGCGTTAGGTTCTTGTCCTACCACTGATGCAATAACGACCAGCTAGAGACGATTTATTTTTCGCTCAAGAAAGGAGCAAATAGATTTCGTGTTAAGTGTACATATTAATAAGTAATAGGTCACACTGCCACTGATAACTTTCCCTCCAGTTATTTGTCGCAGGGACAAAAAAAGAAAAACACGGATAGGTGCGAATCAGACTCGCTTATCGAGGGTTCCGCACAAACTAGTAGATAAAAGGGGGAAATTATGTATTTTTTATATTTTCCATCATAAACCGAAATAATACATCGTAAAAATATTTAAAGAACTGTTTTTGCTTGAAGCTCTTTTATATAATATTATCCCACATGGGGTATGTCATGGTGCCAAATTTCACAGTTATAGGTCAATGGGAAGTACCCCATAGGTTCGTATAGGATGTAACTTTTTTTAATGAAAACTGAGAAGTTTAATTTTTCTCTCTGCAGCAAGAGACTATGGACCTGCGTATATGGTTTTAATTACAACTCGATACCTTCACGCGTTCCCGAGATACAGCTCTTGACAGACAGTCACCGGTGTCTGTCTAGGGCTTAGTTACAGTTTAGAGGCTGGCACCGACCTCAAAAATATAGTTGGGGTACGTACCTACTCAGGTACGTACCCCAACCAGATTTGATTTAATTTGTCGGTATTATGTATCAGTTGTTATTTCTCCCTTGTCAGTTTTGAAGTCGATTCTATTTTTTTTAATTTTTTTTTGAAGAAATTTCATGTTCTTACTTAAGCTTGATAGTACGTACTTAAATGAGTTCACGCACGGTACTCCGTGTTATCATTACAGGTTCCTCATTAATGAAACTTTACACGAATAATCTGCCGTCCTGCTCTCACAAATTCAACACTATCTTAGCTAAGCACTCGCTTCTCGTTCACGCGCCAACTCGTCAACAGTTGCCGGTGGGACAGGTGCCTGACAGGATTTCAGTACGTAGTAATTAACGCCTATTCCAGGTCCTCGTTTATTACTAATTAGTCTGACTCTCATTGTTTTCGTGATGAAATAATTTGTTTCGTTTTCAAGTTAGGAATTGCTTCAATTTGTTGCTCTAAATTGGAACGTTTCATAATTTTAGATTGCTTGTTAAAGCAACTACATAATATATCGTTTATATAATGTTATCTGCGACTAGCTATGTACTTGTGTTAATTTAAGAGTCCACCTATCGTCCATCTCGCTCGCTCATACCCAGATTTTTGTAGATATACAATGACTGAATGAACTTATACAAAATTGCCGTTTTAAAACTAGAAGTATATTTGAAAAAAGTTCGCTAACAATGCTCTCTAGATAACTGCCTAATAATATAATTACTTCATTTAAAAAAAAAACAATAACAAAGTTCTCTAGACAACAGCTTAAATATACCAGTTATAATATTAGAAATAAAAATCACGTACTTTTTACCAATAAATGAATAAAAACTGATAGGTACTTGTAAAATATGTTCCGGTGAAAATGAGCAAAAAGCTCAATTTCAAAAATAAAGCTTTTAAAAATATTGGCTGGAGCTTTGTATTAAAAGCTTATTCAAATAAGTTCCGTTCGTTTTTTTCGATAAAACTCAACATGCCTCATACTCTTATGAAATATAAATGTTTATATTCACATGAATAAGTATATCTACGTTATTAAGAGCTATGCATCGAATATGGAATTTACATAATAATTTATTTACAAATGAACTTAAATTGCAAATTTACAAGAAAACGTCATATTTCTGCAATAACCTTTCCGCAAAATTGTGGAATACGCTTCCTGAGTGGATTTTCCCCGATAAATACAATCTGGGTGTCTTTAAATCGCGAGTGAATCGGTTTCTTCTAGGAAAGCGCGCTTCATCGTAGACCGCAACATCGCTTTACATTAGGTGAGTTGACGGTCAAGCTCAAACCTATATTGTATAAAAAAACTCTAGGTACTTAGTGGACAGTACAGTGACGGTGAAGTTTTACGTGAACTTGACGTGGGTGCATTTAAAATGAAAATAAGACTTCGGCTTCTTAAACTTAAAGGCTAATTTTCATTGTCATCGCACCCACGTCACGTTCAAGTATTGCGGCCGAAGGTAATACGGAATCAGGGCCCGGGGTGGATTGACAAGTGGCATTCTAATTTCTAATTTCAAATAGAAAAGTTAATCTATGGGATTAGCTAACGAAATGTCACGTGACGGCACGTCACAGTTTCTTAGCATTTCGAAGTGCAAGCGTTTGTAGAAATAGAAACGTTTGCCGCTTGTCTAAGGGGCGCTGGTGTGAACAGTCGAGCAGGCCAGTGGGCGGGCCGCCTACGGTAATAGGCCCCAGCCATTAGCGTTACAACATTGGGCGTGCTGTCTGTAAATAAGTTTTAAATGAACGGTTGTTTCAATATGAAACAATCGACTTCAAAACGCACAAATTTATTTCAAGAACCCTTCTATTAAACCAATTTTGAGTAAGTTTTAATGGAAGCTATTTAAAACAACATTCAAAACAAATCTGTTTATAAATGGCAGAGATATGCTGTAACAAACTCACAAAAACCTACATTCGAATTGAACTCTTTCGTTTTGAAGTCGGTTAAAAACCCTACGTCTCAAACGCGCTTCACTAATTTTAGATACTAACTCAGTCTATTTTAATTTAGGTGAGACTTTATCGTAATAAAATCTAGAAATAATTCCAATAAATATCGCTATCGGTGTAGTATAGGGCGGGATCACACGGTCGAGCGGGTTTCCACTACGTTACCTCAGAGGGAACTTTTTTATAGATACACGTTTACTTTTGGCATTTTGGATCTCGGGCTGCGGCAGAGACAAAAGACCGAGGCGGTCAAGCGCAATTTAAGTCTATTAATGAATACAAATAGAGAAAACTTAAAACTTGTCACAAGAAAATAGCTAAAATTAAAAAAAATATAGATTCAATAGGTTGTTATTATTATTTTTAATTCATTTGACATGTGTTTTAATGGCATATTTTTTTATTTTTAATGACTATTTTTATTTTTCGCTTATTATTAATGCATGCTGACTTTACCTGTAATTATTGTGACATTAAGCTGTATTTTATTTGTATGATTTTTTTATTGTCAATGTATAATTATTGTACACAGTGTAGGTGAACTTTATAAACAAAAAAGACGTGTGGCACTCGGAGACTGCCGCGGTAAAGCTATTGCATAGCATTTTTTATCAACTTATGTAATTATAATTATTTATTTATTTTATTTATGCAGTATTCCTAACACCCCCCACTCCGACCGGCACAGCGGTGATACTTTTTAGTTTTTAGTTTTGCCATCTATCGATGAATAGCAGAACTTTTAATGACTTTTTGAAATATCACGCTTGTCTCTTTAGTTCTGTAAATCGCCTCTAGATGGCATTGGTTGTATTGGCGTAACTGCGTTAGGTTATTTTCGTTACGGAATTTCTGGATTCGGTCTCCACGCTCAAGGCCCGCGATAGAAGCTATGCAATAGCTTACTAAAAACCGCAGAACAGGTTTTCCATATCTCATACTCGGAAAGTAGGTACGCTTGATATTGTATGTGTACAGGGACGAAAACACTTCTATTCATATCTAGGGAGACTCTTTTTTCCGTGCTGCGTTGTCAGTTTATTAAATTAAAATTAAAATTCAAAATATATAATTCAGATTGAATCATGTCAAATACATTTAAATCAAAACAAAACAATTTCTCGACAAAAACCTTAAACAAAATTAATCAAAGAACCCACGTCTAACAGTTTCCGGTACAAAGGTTATAAGACTGACCGCGTCACATCTCTATCTTATAATGAGTGAAGAAGTGAACTGCGTGAAAAACACGTTTTTCGAGGTACAGTTCCTTGAAGGTACAACATTAACATATTGTAGATTTCAATTAGATCAGACTTAATTAATATCATAAGCATTTTTATATTAATTAAATATTAATATTATTTAATTTAATTAAAAGATACCTACAACCAACTAAATTAAAACGCATTATTTAATTTCACATAAAAAGATAACTTTCGTAAAAGCACATATTATTATTAACCGACTTAAAGTAAAATCTATTGTTTATGCATGTGTCTATTATTTATAGGTTCTGTGTAGTTTTCATTGTATATAGATTTCCATACATTTTGACCAATTATATTTTTTGTTTCTGAGAGGACAAAACAGATATATTCCGATTGAGTGTGAATGATAACAGGAAACACGTAAGTCGCACTATTGATGTGTGAGTTCACTAAAGTTAAAATTCAATTGTTATTTGACAAATTTTTGCGTGCCGTAATGCGGGATATGGCGTTCTAAATTGTATCATTAAGTATTCCATCAATGTATCCTACCCATATACGCAAATGTAAATAATATGAATATGAGTAAAATAAGATCGCTATATCAGAAGTCCGTTAGATCCAGCGTGTAGTAATCAATTAAAAATAATGTTACCCATTGGAGCACATTAAAGTTTTATCATTTAAATAACAAAATTATTTATTGTAATTTCAAATACAAATATACTTACAAATTGTCAACCTAAAACAGACAAATAGCCCGCCCTTAACTATTCTCTAACTGAGTACCTTTGCACCAGTGCAAAGTTACCCCGCTGAATGGCGATTGCCAGCCTTTGCACCAGAAACGTGCCTAGCGGAAGTCACCTGTCCTTTCCTTTAGTATATGGCCTCACCTATGAGCTGTTTGGCCTCAGTACCCCAACAATCCATAGTCTCCGCTGCAATTGGAATAAATATATATAACAGTTCCATCTCTGCCTTTTCTTGGTAGCGGCATCATTCGCAGCTGCTGCCGGGGAGTGGACGGTGGTCACTTGCAATTCTCACCTTCATTTAAATTAGAATATTTACCTGATAATAATCTCTATATTGTTACAGATAAGAGTGACCGCGTCTCACAGACACGGGCACGACATTTCCACTGAAGACCCTGAGCTCAAGGATCATCATGACAACTCCACACATCATGGCAAGGTCAGTCTACTATTGAATAGTATATTTACTTGTAGTTCTACTAAAAGTTAACTTTTGCAAAATTACTTGTAAAACAAGTATGTGCTCGCGAGGTCTGTTGCTAGTATTCGAAATGAATGCTTAGAATTCAATATTGAAATCAAGAGAATGGCTTGTTCATTTTCGCATCCGTTTACATTTTTTATTCAGCTATTTGGGTCATAGCGACATTGCGGTCTACGATGGAACGCACTCACCTAGAAGAACGCAACGCACACAGGATTTAAAGACACCGATTTTATACCTATCGGGAGTGGCTCACTCAGGAAGTGTATTCCACAAGTTACCTGTCTCCGCATAGAAAATGCAATTGAAGCGTTTCGTTCGAAGTTTTGAAATAATTCACCTTGTCTTTTTACATAAACAAACCCATATTCTAGTTAAAACACCTGATCAAGCGTACAAACAAACAGAAAAAGCAACACTCCAAATTAAAACCATTCAAAACACGTAAATTTTTTCGTAAATCCTTGTACTGATGTATAGCTGAGCCATTCTGAACTTTATGCAATTGTTATAGGATCGTTTGATAAAGGTGGGCGTAAAAATGGTAGCATACCGTGGTTGGCTTGACAAATTGAAGTTGAGCCCTCGGGATGTCAAATTTGCATATGTGGGTGTTGTATCTGAGCGTCGATTAAGTGACAAGAGGCAGCGATATAAATCACGCCTATTTCCCTTACGGGCTAGGCAGAAGCCGAGTCATTTAACTTTGGGTAGAGGATATAGATTGAAAATTAAAAAAATAACGTTTAATTATTTAATCTACATATCCTATAGCCATAACTGTCCTATCTCATTTCAGTAATTTGTTCAGGACATACGTTTTTCGGTTTTGAGATTAGATTGTATTTGTCAAAAATTATTGAAAATCAGATGTGTGCATACCTTATGATATTAGCTTTCATCGAAGTTACTTACATTTTAATTTCACATTGATACTTTTAATAAATTTGGATTCTAAATATCGGTTTTTAATATTTGAAAAAATGAGGTAGGGCAGTTACTCACGAGAGTGACGATATCAAGTAGATCTTAAAATAAATTGAGTAAAACTAACCGAATGCATGAGTTTTTTTTTTAATTTCCTAATATCATTGTAAAATTAATTTAAACCAACATTCTTTAAAATAATTATCTTTTTTTTAAAATCGCTGATTAGTGATTAGTTATGGAAAGTTCGTTTGTTACGAATACCCGCTTTTTTTTGAGAGAGTGGTAAGTATAATTATTATTACAAAAAAATCTAGTATACCTATATAAACACTCAGGAAGCGAAAACGAATCTAACTACACCTTGCACATCAAAATCGGTCAAGCTGTTTAGGTTGTAAATGGTATTATAGAAACATAAATAGACACATTGTACCCACATACATACATAAACTCAGAAACGTTACCACCTTTGTTGCGCAGTTGGCTATATTTTTTTTTAGCAAACATTTATTTACGCATTTTACTTCTTTAAAGTTTCCGGCAGCCTAGTCGGGAAACCGTCCGACTTGCAATCCACAGGTCCTGGGTTCGAATACCGCTTCACGCACGGTCTCTGTCTTTCGAAGTCATGTGCGAATTGTTGACTTCTGCCAACTTCGAACGGTGAAGGAAAACATCCTGAGGAAACCTACTTAAACCTGTCTGAGAGTTCTCAATGTTCTTGAAAGATGTGTGAAGTCTGCGAACCCGCACTTGGTGGCGTGGCAGACTATGGCCTTACCCTTCTCATAATGAGAAGATGGCCGGCGCCCTCAGTGGGACAGTTTGTACAATCAGGGCTAAAAAAAAACTTCTTTTAAATTGAGCCCAATAAACTCCCAGCTGCAGACAATGTTGACTTCAGCATTAATTCCGCAGAAAGCTTAACCTATAGATCATGGCGCAGCCTTTGACGCAGATGTAACATTTTGATTGTAAATTCCAGCGCTGCATCGGACGGGGTATTTTTACAAATGTCTTGCCGCTTGAAGCGGCTTTGTACATGACAAAATCATGTCTTAGAAAAAAAAAACTAGTTAAGAACGTTTATGTTTGGTTTACTGATGCTTCCAAATCCCCAGTTTTATGCTTCCGTATTAAGGTTGCGGGAGCCCATTCGCAAGGCTACGGTGTCTGTCTGTCTGTCCTACACTTAAACGTGGTAAAAATCGTCAAAAAAAAGGTAATAGATGCGAGCTGTAAATTGGCAAGATTGTATATAGGGTTTACTTTGATGTAAATCTAAAATTAATATTAAAAACTGGTCAGGAGCGAGACAAGCTTGCGTAAATAATTTCTGAATGTACATATAGATTGCTGGAAAAAATGGGAAATTATTGTTTTCTTAATAAATATTGGTAGTCATTTCACACAACACCATCTAGCCCAAACTAAGCAAAGCTTGTACTATGCTAACTAGATGACTGATATAATACATATACACATGTTTTAATACATACTTGTGATACATAGAAACACCCAGACACAGAACAAACACCCATGCTTGTCACAGCAATCTTTGCCTTGGGTGGGGATCGAACTCACAACCTACACCTAGCAGGTAGACATACTACCAACTGAGCTCCGAGGCCAGTCACACTTACACTGTAGTTGGAATCTATGGTCGAAGATAGTTTTCAACTACATAGTTTACTTTGTTTTCTCGTTAGAGCTTTGTTTTTATCGACTTCAAAAAAAGAGGTTATCAATTCGACTTGTACGTTTGTAATATTGTCAGAATTACACAATTTTTGTATATGTTAGTCTATACCAGCTTCTAAACATGTGTGCCAAATTTCATAAGTGTATGTATGTTTATAGGTTTGTATGTGTGTATGTTTGTCCACGCATTACGCACAAACTAGAACTCGTATAAAAAATTTGCTTAATAAAGTATTTTTCAACTTAATTTATAGTTACAACGTAAGTTTTATCAAAATCGGTTTAGTAGTTTTCAAGATATGGGCTTTTTTATCAACGACGCTATACAAACTACCGGGCGGATTTGGACAAAATTCGGTAGGTTTATCACTCATACTATGTGAAGAGGTCTGGCATACTTTATTAACCGACTTCAGATGGTACTATTAAAAATGAATAAATAAAAGTAATTTAAAAAAATTAAACCGACTAGAACTGAAAAGCCATAAGTCTTGTTTATATTTGGCCATAAGTCTTGTTTCATTTGTGATTTCACCACCGTCAGCGTTCACTTTTTCTTCTCTTTTAACGTCTTAAGGTTGTCTGGAAGAGATCGCTATTAGTGATAAGGCCGCCTTTTGTACCTTTCTAACGCCTTTATTATGTACCTAATGTTATTTTATTATGGTGTCAATAAAGTGTTTTTGTATTGTATTGTATTGTAAAAGAGAGAAATAAAACGAATAAAATCAATACTGGGCGTCTATCTAAGTACCTATTTATGAGGTCGATGTCTGTATAGGACTTAGTTGATGACAGTTTAGGTTCTGACACCGACCTCAAAAAGTAGTTGGTGTACGTACCTACTTAGGCAGCCCAGTATTGATTTTATTCGTGTTATTTCTCTCTTTTCAGTTTGAAGTCGGTTATTTTTTTTTAAATTACTTTTATTATGGTATGCGAACTTGAGTAGGCGTGAAAGCGTAGAGGGGCTACGGAAGCTTCGATGTTCGATACAAATTCTTGCGCAGCCGGATTCTATACTAATAAGTAAATTTGTGTATGCCGTTTATTTGTTGTTTATATGTTTTCGTTCTCTTTCATGCTGGACTAGGAAAAGAAGAAAAAAATATATATTGTATCAGTTATCTGTGTGTTTTCTTTTTGTTTTTGAAACATAAAACATATATAAATCTATCCACGAATAACGCTTCTTTTCCCAGGCATACAGTAAAAGTGAGATAAGGGACTTAAGGGAAATTGATATTTATTTATGAAATGGGCTGACAATATCCTCTCATACCCTGTAACACTTTAATACCCTCTCCCCTCCATATAATAATCGCAGTCACATGTGGGGTAGAACGTCATTATGGTCTTTGATGCTCTGCCTACCCCGTAAGAGTACATAAACATATACTTTTTCCAACACATCCCAAGGTTGTCTGGAAGAGATCGCTTTTAGCTTCGCGACGACAAAAAGCTACAAAAGGCGGTCTTATAGTTTTTACCGATAAGACCGCCTTTGTGCCATTTTCTTATGTGTTTATTGTCTTATTACTTTATGTGGTGTCAATAAAGTTAATAAATAGATTGATAAAAGAAAACTGGCGTGATATTATATA
Organism: Lycia hirtaria; assembly: GCA_947563715.1. Lineage (NCBI taxonomy): Eukaryota > Metazoa > Arthropoda > Insecta > Lepidoptera > Geometridae > Lycia > Lycia hirtaria. The sequence goes on along the minus strand of OX387377.1, from coordinate 30,693,568 downwards.
TGTATGTTTTTGTTCTATTTTCTCCATAATATAGGTCTCCCAATACCGTTCTTATTTTAATAACTTTCTAATGTTATATCGACGATAAAAGTCCCTTTAATAATAACAGAAAACAAAGCATGCGAGGAACAAGGGTGAGATCAAAGAGTGTGACACATGAGTGATATCAAATATGTATGGGAAAGAATGTGTTTTTCATTACACTTATATTAACGTCGCTACTAGATGTTATCTGTAATTTGGCACAAATTTTCAACCGACTTCAAAAAAGGAGGAGGTTCTCAATTCGACTGTATTTTTTTTTAGTTACCTCCTAACTTTCGCCTGGGTGAACCAATTTTGATGATTCTTTTTTCATTGGAAAGCTAGTGCTTTTCCCTTTCAATTTGGTCCAGTTCTTACAATGGCATCCATGAGAAGTCGGTTGCCAAAACTATAACTCTATACTCTGTATTCGTAACAGATAAGTTACAATGTTTTCGAAGTGTTTCGCGATTGTTAATCACTGAAATTAAACAACGTTACGAACGTCTTAGAGAAGGGTTTGTATAAAAATAATATTTTCATAACAAATAAATTACAGTTTAAAAAAACTAAAAAACACGCTACAAATTATTGTGGTCAAAGTTAATTACAATACTTTTCTAACAAATCCAAACACAGCTATGATACGATGTTCCATCATGAAGTTCTAGTTCATATCTTCAAGCTCCATCATCAGATCAGTTCGACAGTACCATATTATTGTATTGTCATCAGAACTACATACAGCTGCCAATTTTCATGACGCTACGATCCTTGGAAGATGGTTAAATTAGTTATCTTATATTTCATTACATACAGGTCGACCTAATAAAAGCGTGTTAATAAGAAGACAACTGTCATCTATTCTCACCTGTGACCACGGACGCTGCAAAGTATTCGAAAAGCTAGGTCATAAAATTATATAAAATATATATATATATAATTAACGGATTTGGCCGTTATTTTTTTTTTTTTTTTTTCTATGAGGTAAGTAATACATTTTAAAGAAAGTTTAATTTACATTTAGAGCCTCGCAGCTTAATTTGTAATATCTCTGCATGCTAAGCCGTAGGTCGTGGGTTCGATCCCCACCCAGGGCAAACATTTGTGTGATGAGCATGGATGTTTGTTCTGTGTCTGGGTGTTTCTTTGTATCATAAATATGTATTTGCAAAAAAAAAGTATAAATGAATTCTATCAACCATCTAGTTCCATAGTACAAGCTTTGCTTAGTTTGGGCTAGATGGTGTTGTGTTGTGTGATTTTTCGCATACTTTCTCATATAAATCGAACACTCAACATCATATCAAGCGTTACGACGTCGTACGTAGACTGCAAAAAAAATCTTTTCAGCAGTCGGTGCATACTTGTTATATCTAGAAATAGCTATCTTCATTTAAAATAAATCTGTGAGCTGTTTTGAGTAACAAACATATTATAATACGCGACATGTAAGTTGACTTCTAAAAAACCTTCCTCTGTTGTATACGACAATTGTCTCACTCAGTTACAAATTATTGTTACGTAAAAATGTCGTACAATATTTCAACATTTTTTGCGTTTCTGTTAGTCTAAATAAAACGTAGCCAGTCTCCGCCGCTCCTCACGTGACAGGATAAATTATTACATGATTCCGTTCGCATAAAAATCTCAACGAATGCGTGATATAAACATAAACATAGATGTAACGGCGTAGCGGCGTTACAGCGTAGCGGGTAACGGCGGCCGAAGGTTCGTTTGCAAGGATTATTCTTTTGATTTATCGACTGTGACATAAAACAGTTGTATGTATGCGGCAGAATGGAAATAGATGGTAATTTCGTAGGTGTTTCGTAGTAAGCTACGCCACTACGTCGTAGACATACGTTACGAAATCTAAAGCATTCGTGCAGGCAACATTTTTACTTGTATTTAAACTAGCGACTATCTTTTTACTTGCTGCGATCCTGGTACACATCTTTTGGTTTGATTAGTGTTTTCATGCTTGTTGGTTGCGGGAACTTTTGACCTGTCCTTTCTCCAAAAATATATTACAAATGAAGACGTTAATATTTGGCGACTTTAATTATCGTATAATTATTTAATTGTACGTGATACATTTCCACTGCTACTTCTGCTCCAGATTTTTTCATTTTTTTAGATTCTTCCGTCGTTAAATAATAAATGAGCTTCCGGATCAGTCGAATAAGTGTTATACCAACAAACTGTCCAACCAGTCGGCAGTCTCAGTACAGTTAGGCTTGACGCCGCATAGGAAGAGATTCCATACACGTGACGTTTTTGCATACGTATGAGCGGAATATGTAATTGTGCGCGCAAACTGTGCGGAAACATAGGGGGAATTGAGCGCGCAATCATCGGGGATCCGTTCGGTTTAAGGGAACAAGGAAACTAATTAAACTTTTTTTTTTTTTTACCAGACAAGTTATTTAATTTCGGAAGTAAAAATTCACAATAAAGTATAACTAATTAAACTAATCCTTTTCATTTTAAACATACGGGGTTTCCCACGTCTATTTTTGAGCCGAATTCTCCGACTATAGTTTCAACCGCATACGGCGGACTCCCGAAGGACGTCTCGTCTGGTACTGAGAATTACAGTCGGAGAGTTTGGTTCAAAAATAGACGTGAGTAACCCGTTTTGTTCAAAATAAAAATGTGTAACAACCACGTTAGTTTCCATAATAAACTAATTTTGTTAATGTAAATAAGCTTACAAACTTTACGTTTTAATCAGATGCTGTGCTAAGAGCTAGGAAACTGACAGACTAAATAAAAAAATGTAGATTCATAAGTATCTCGGTAAAAATAGGCAGTAGAAATCTGAGGAATTAGAAGCTAATGTTAGGTAAGTAATAGACAGATTTCATTTAATGAAACTAGAAGAATGTACTAGAAAACTACTAGATTAAAATCGATTTATTCGTTTGGCTGCTACGATGCCACAGACTGCCAGATGCCAGTTGATGATGCCACATACGTTTGACTGCTACGACGCCACAGACTGCCAGATGCGAGTTGATGATGCCACACACGTTTGACTGCTACGACGCCACAGACTGCCAGATGCGAGTTGATGATGCCACACACGTTTGACTGCTACGACGCCACAGACTGCCAGATGCGAGTTGATGATGCCACACACATTTGACTGCTACGACGCCACAGACTGCCAGATGCGAGTTGATGATGCCAGACACTTTTATGTTAGAAATTAAAAACATAGTGTCTCGAAGCTACATCAGCTGTCTTATTGCGTGATCGCACACAACATTTAGTCAAGTTGTGTTGTTTGTAAATTATATTGTAAGTAAATGTAATATTACGAGAACAGGTCATCTAGACGAAAGACGTTATTTAACTTTAACCAACGTCTTAAGTTCTCTATCTTCTTTCCGCAAGTTTCATTACGTGTCAACCAGAAGTTGACAAAAATAAGTAACGTTTTTCGGTAAGGTAGGTAGTGTCGTAGCTTTTCTACATCGAAGCATCTACAAACAAATCGCATTAGATCAATTCTACTGAAAATTACTAGATACTCGTATATCTTTAAGCAATCGCGTAAAAAGTAAAATACTGACAAACTACTCATTTTTCGAATCAACTCACCCACAAATAAGTTAATATATTAAAATACATCGCGAATGCGAGGCTGAGTGACGGGCTGAAACCTTTGTATCGAATTTCACAGTTGGAAAGATCCATCCGTGGCGTCCGTATGCTCGTGTGTATATACGGGAAGCTAGTTAGGACTGGCACGTTGGCAAAAAATAATAAATAAATAAGTATTAGTGGACATTTGCTCAAACAAATGTCCTGTCAAACCCACGACTTATAAGACAAACCTAACTTACTTTTCCCTAACAACTGAGCTGTAAGTTTTTGTGGAGAAGTGAAAGGCTTGCATTGGTACAATTTTTGACAGCTATAAATTTCTCGTACTTAAATACTACGCGGCTGAAATTTAGCGTACTACTTAAATCTAGTTTGCAATTTCAATTGGCGTCAAATAATTTCCCGTAATTAATTCTAGTTCGCAAGTATGCCAGTAATTTATGTTTATTTAGTCGAATGATGAGTAAGATGAGTTTCACAACAGAAGACACGGGCGCAAGAGTTGTTCAGAAAACACGTGAGCTTTCCAATGTACTAAGCGAGCTTATAGTATTTTTAGACGCGGGTTACCGCACGAATGTGTTTACTCGCTACTCGGCTAAATTACTGGCGTAACGTCAACTAAACTGGTGTAATTTACCTCTCACAACATGTTCCCGTATGTTTTCGATTCGCAAGCGTTTCATTCGAGTAATCCAGAGCTGTAATTGGCTGCGATTATACACTCGCTACCGTTGGTTTTAATTCCGAATAACTGAGGAAAATACTCCCTCGCACTGTTGAGAACTACAATATTTTCATCATTTGTTGTATTATTTTTTTATCAGCCCTGTTTGTACAAACTGTCGCACTGCTGAGCTTGGGCCTTTTTCTCATTGTGAGAAGGGTAATGCCATAGTGTCATTATTTGCCAAGTGCGAGGCCATCAACCAGAGATCGCTTCGCCCATGCCTAGCTACGCCACAAAGATCAAAATCAAAATCAAGATCCATTTTATTTCCGTAGACATGTCACATGCTCTTAGAAACGTCAAACAAAGGGTTAAAAAGTTTAAGGATAAAACGTCAGACAGTAATACAATTACAAAACAGGTATGTCGCTAGAGTTTCTGCAATGGCATCGTCCAATTATTGGATTAAATAAACATGATTATTGGCATTTCATAATTATAAATAGTAACGTCTGCAATAGCAAAATAAATAATTAAATTAAAATGTAAAATTAAATATGAGGTATCTGCAATAGCATTGCCACTGTATCACTGTATTTATAACCTTGTCTGTTGCCCCCAGGAGCGCGGCGGCTGGTCGCAGTGGAGCGAGTGGTCCCTCTGCTCCAGGACTTGCGATGGTGGCGTCTCCCGGCAGCTGCGGACCTGCTCCTCACCAGCTGGCTGCCGGGGGGAGCCGGTGCGGTACAACATCTGCAATATGCAGGTTAGGAACGCTGGACAATAACACTTGTTCTACATGTATTAGTATTAAGAAAGAAAGTAGTAGTAAGTAGTAGGTGTATTAGTGGAAGAGATCGCTATAAGCGATAAGGCCGCCTGTTGTTTCACTAGCATTTAAGTCCTTTTCAATATGTAATTTGTGTTTTAGTTTAGGTGTAAATAATGAAGAATTTATCTATTCTATCTATCTACAGTTTCAAAATTGAACAATCCACTTCATTAAGGACACTCTTGAACAAATTAATCGTGTTGGAGATGATTGTTAAACTACTGATCCAAAATAGATAAAACAGAACAGACGGAAAGACACTTGGACGGACATGGTGAAACTATAAAGACTAGTAGTTTTATGAACAGTAGACCTCGTGAGTACAAACTTTTGCAAAATTATTTGTTGTAAAAGAGTGAAATAGTTGTAGAAGAGGTTTTACAACGACTGTGCGCATACTTTCTCACAAAAAAAAACATACAATCAACAGTAGGTATATTATGCGTAATAAAACCGTAAGACTGCAAAATTCGCTCTTCTGCAGTCGGGTATTTTGTTTTGTCTTAACAGTTATAAAGATACTTGTTGAATGGATTCATTCGGTGCGATATTTACTACGTGCAAGTACGATAAGTTGTAACAACACAAATAAAACAAAATTAAGTTATCAACTTGACTACAACACGCAAAAAGTTAAAGACTGTGGTCAATTTATCAAAGCGTAGCTTCATAACGCTAATTAGCAAGTTGGCATCCTCGTGAACACCGAATTACAATCCCGACATCAAGGGCTCGAACTTTGCCGCATTTAAAATAATTATACGGAACCACTGAACTAATTTACACGTCGGCCTTAACTGTTCTCTTGGCAAGAAATCCTAACACAGAATGAGAGAGAACAGAGAATCGACTTTGAAAATGTGTCTTATAAGAGCACTCGCACTGGTACTAGAACCCTTGTAATTTCCTTATTTTTCTTGTCTGTGACTGGTTATCTACTAGTGAGCTAAGCGTGATGAAATGAGCAAAATAAATGGCCTGCGACATACAATTAAAGTCTTCCGTGCCTACGATTTGGCTAAAAAATGTAGGCGAAAAGTTGAAAAAAAATAATTAAACAATCTTTAGATTAAAAAACTAAAACCGTTCTGTATATGTATGCAGTACTGTTGTCTTTCTTGTAATAGTGTAAATTTATTAATGGTGGTTTTTTTATTTCATAAGAAAGTTGTACATGTTCAAAGTATGTTTATATTGGTACTCAAAACGACTTATTATTTATCTCATAGCATCATATAAATTTTGTGAATTCGAACATAATGATGCTAAAATTATTCGGTTGTCGAACCGGATTTATAATAAAGTCAGAATCTATACGTGTACAAATATACTTAGATTCATAAAATCATAACCCGTTTGTACCGAACTTAGATAAGTTTCGCTGCATCTTCAAAAGTTGTGAGTCTGTCTCATAATCTGCGTTCCAGCTGCATTTATTTAATAAAACCGGTAGCGGGCTAGTTGTCAGACTCTCAAGTTAACGTACACTCGGGGACAGATAGATGTACTCGCGCATTATTTTTGTATTTTTATCGTGTTCTATATTATTATGTTGTAGGTTTGTCCGGGGAGTTGTTTCGTATGAAAATTCGTTCGTTATTAAAGGAAAAATTGTGAAGAAAATATTTTAAACGTGGAATTATTCGCAGTGGATATCTCAAGAATTTCGAGTCTTTTATGGAAATCCATAGAGAGGACGCTTATGTTACTTACGCCAGCACTTTTTGTGACTGAGGTGATGACGATGATGATGAACACCCCGAACGAAACGCTGTTATTCAATTTTCATCTTGCGGGCTGCTACATTGTGGAATATGCTTCCTGAGCTAACTGAGGTATTCCTCGATAGGTATAATACTGGTGTCTCTAAATCGCGGGAGAATCGATTTCTTTGCGGTTTCATTGCGGTCTACGAACAGAACAATATTACTCTACGAGCTTATTAGGCAATAAAGTATATGAGTATAAGGTAACCGCCATGCGCAATCCAATAACTAAAAAAAAAATGAAATTCTAAATGATGAAAGTGACTTTATGTTTTTTGACAACTTTTTTTGCCTCAACATCGTCTTTCATTGGCCTTTTCTGGGACTTCGTACACGTTGAAAACTCTGTCTCGAACCAAAGGCCTCGAAACCAAAGGCAGACGAGAGTTTGCCTTTGGTTGAAATTTCTTCAAAAGCATTATTTTATTTGAGCATATATTTTTAGAGTACATCAAGAACATTAAAAAGCAACACCGTTCTCGGTGGATATTCAAAAAATCCGTACGAAGTGCTTTTTGACTCGACTCTCCACTTTTGTTCCACAATAAAAGTACCGGCAAAATCTGAATTCGCCATAGCATGGTATTTATTGTGGAATACGGTTCTAGGGCAGAAGAGTGCAAAACTTTTTTCCAATTATTACTAAAATTGCGCTTGTAGCTTATAAAATCTCTCCTTTTCCCTATATTGGATAATGCAGATGCTTGCTATCTGGACTTAACCGAAGAGCAGCTGGACAAAGTTGAGTGTTTACAATTCTTTTTCATTCGGTTCATATTTGGTTTACACAAGTATGACCATATTTCTGAATTTCGTCAAAAGCTGAAATGGTTACCTATCCGCCTTCGCCGTAATTCTCATATTCGCAATATACGCTGTGAAAAGTTTTTGGAGATATTTTGTGTCCATCTGGTCACAAACATTGGCGACCGTCAAAAGGACCTGAAATTCGGAGAAAAACAAAAACTCGCAAGGTGCAGCTTCAACATAGTCGGTGACGAATAAATTCTGAAGCCGAAGAAAGCCGCCGTTCTTAAAGAAAACATCACGGGAACCTCGAAGAAATATCCATTGCAGCCACCACCAGACTATCAGCCTAGCGTCGAGCCGCAGCACAGGCCAATTCAGATAAGTTTCCTCCTAATTTTGTTCCGTGAATTCATTACCATTAACCTAATTTTCATTCACTTTTCAATAATATTTTCGCGTATATCGTTCAATTATCTGTGCTATTTATTTATACAGAGGCTTTTTAAAGATAAATTTAACACTTTTATGGTTAAAGTCCGTAATTTTTGCCAAATTCTTGAAAATCTGATTTTATTTTCTACCCACTTATATTCAACAACAAAAATTACTGATTTTCATTGTAATTTGTAAAAATAAGTCTAATTTTGCTGTTTTGAGTTATTTTCATCGTTATACGATAGCCCAATATTACGTAATTTTGTCAACAAACCTCAGAAATATATTATTCATTGTTTATTTGCAATAAAGTCACGCATGCTTGCCGAACATTTCAGCTTGGTGGCTGCGGACGAGATCACCCTTGTCTGGCCACATTGTGCCGACCTGCCAGCAGCCTGGAACAGCAACTCCTTATGTGCTTAATCGAGGAGCGTGAGCCCCTATTTTCATTACTAATCGAATTTTTAAAATCATATTTTGTTCGAAATTTTTAGTACAAATTCAAGTAATTATTGTGACAAATTAATGAAAACAGTTTATATAAATAATGGGAGGTGAATTAATAAATAAATAATTGCAAATGTTTCACAAGTATTACCTGAACGTTTGATTAAACGTAGCTCGATAAGGAGTCAAATAAGTTTAAACATTATTTACATAGTCTAAGGGCTAAGGAAACGCTAACATCAATAGAATTAGCCGAATTCACAATTAAACTCGGTAAGTTTGAGTCTTTGTCCAATCGTTATGATGACTTGCAAAATCAGATTGATGTTCAGAATTCCGATAATTTAGCAAGCGAGATTGATAGTGTATGTAATTTGTTTATACCAAATTACAGCTTTCTAGAACTAGAATTTTTTGAGCAAACCTGCAGACGGACTTGGCAAAATTATAAATTCCTTGTTTTATAAGTAACTCTAAAAACTTTTTAGATCCTCTCCCGGCTATACCGCTTATAATTATATCTATACCCTTTTACACATTCATACTCTCTCGTATATCATAGCCATAATATACCAGTTTTTGGCCACTGGCGCTATGTTCAGGCTTCCTCCGCTAAAAGTATAAAGAAGTATTTAATTCCGTCATGCAGTGCATGCCACAGAAGCAATTACCGCGGCCCGCGAGACAGTTTGATTGCTGCAAGTTACATTGTTTGCTGGTTGGTGCGGGATGGCGCGCCGACACTAGCTCCGCTTGTTAGACTTGCGGGATGGTTCATGGTTCGACCTCATACAAGTGGCGGGAAGACGCTGGATACAAGCCGCGCGCAATTGGTATTTTTGTTAATCCATGGGGGAGGCCTATGTCCAGCAGTGGTCATAGTTGAGATGCTGACGATGACGATGAAATTTACGAATAAAAAAAATTGCACAATTTCATTATAAATTCTGAAAACTTATTGAATCTGGCGCTACTCTACGAAAATTCTTTTTCAGAAACTTAAATAAAACATATTTATATTGATTGATATGATAATACTTTATGAAAAGACCATAAAAAATAAATAATAAAAATTGTAAGTGTAAGTCATGTAAATATTTAAGTTTTTGTCACAATAAAAACATTGTCTATTGTTTGTTTATAAATACAGAGAAAATATGTACAGAGAAAATATAATTATAGAATGTTTTTTTTTTTTCAATTATTATGTTTTAAAAACCAAATTACTGAACTGGTTTCTATAAAATATCTGTAGAAGCAATTTAAACATATCTTCTCTCAAATAAAAAAACTATTTATTGATGACGGAGTTATGAGTTACCAAATATAGGAAAAAATACACCTGAAGTCGGGTAATAAAACCCAATACCACAGTACACAGTGTAGTTAATATAGCTGAATCACAATTTACTTGTGCTTGGTAACTCCCAACGTCTTCCAACTCAGAGTTCAAGTTTCGAACGTATTTCCGTCCGCGTTTCAACACAACAATTGATTCGCAAACTTGAATACTTCCGCCCTCACACAATAATATTTAGCGCTTGCGGACTAATTTCTAACGAGACTCCAAACAAAACCATCGATATATTACTGAACGACTTTACTACTGAGTATTACATGCGCTAATATATAATATGCATAAAACTCGCTTGATTATACACACAAATTTAAAATACACATTATACATACTCATATACAACAGTATTCAAGGACCCTTATTTCAACAGGTAAAAATTTCAACATCATCATAGTGTATGCAGCGATGATTTTGAATGATTGACTTTTTTTTCTAAATTGTACCACTATATGTTGTGAATAAGACGGAGTCCGACAGTTATGTATTTCAAAAACTAAACCTATGATTTAAAGATTTAGTGAAATATAGAAAAATAGTACTTAACAAATACTTATAATGAAAATTTAAATCTTGGAAATTACTATTTTCAAATCAACAGTAATTTTCAAGATATATTATGGTGTATATAATTGTAAAATATGATAGGTTTTTTTTTTTGCATTAAACATTTTAACAGATTAAATGCAATTTGAAATTGGTTTAATTTCGATGAGTAATAATTGCAAAAACCTTAAGTTTAATGTAATGTGTTATCTTTTATTTATATAATAACAAGATAAAACAACTACACACGTCCACGGGCTAAATAAATGAATGTGAATTTGAATATGAGTTTTTTTTTTCTTGTAAAACAGTAAGTTACTAGCTTGATGGTTTATATCACGCTTTCCTATAACAGTGTATGCCACCCGGACTTTATCTTCAATAGTTCATAATCCTGTGTGGTAATCGACCGCTCTTGTGAGATTCTTGCTCACATAGATATTACGTGTTAAATCGTTAAACGTTCTTCACCAGTTTTTAAGCTATTGCATTGCTTCTATCGCGGGCCTTGAGCGTGGAGACCGAATCCAGACATTCCGTAACGAAAATAACCTAACGCAGTAACGTCGATACAACCAATGCCACCTAGAGGCGATTTGCAGAACTAAAGAGACAAGCGTGATATTTCAAAAAGTCATTAAAAGTTCTGCTATTCATCGATAGATGGCAAAACTAAAAAGTATCACCGCTGTGCCGGTCGGAGTGAGGGGTGTTAGGAATACTGCATAAATAAAATAAATAAATAATTATAATTACATAAGTTGATAAAAAATGCTATGCAATAGCTTTACCGCGGCAGTCTCCGAGTGCCACACGTCTTTTTTTTAGTTTATTCGTATATCCTCATTATGGCCTAGGCCCCAGGAATTCAATGGTATCCAAAGATACAGTCTCACGAGTTATATCTCTGTGAATATTCTCATCCACTGACTAACTTTAACTTGTAAGCGGTCAACTAACTTCGCATAATAGGGGCTGAAGCCAACTTTGGGTAGGTGCATGAATGACTTAGAGCTTTTGAATAAATTATAAATAACCATTTATACGGCTACGTATTAATGAGCTCCGCTGAATTCTACAATAAGGTTACTTCGAAATAGGTTTATATGTAGTTTATTTATCTTTAAATACTTACTTTTATAGTGGTTGGAATCTTTTGCAAATGTACATGCATAGGTCAAATCACGCCTGTTACTGTAGAGTTTCGTACCTCAAAAGAATAAAACGGAACCCTTATAGGATCACTTTGTTGTCCGTCTGTCCGTCTGTCTGTCTGTCCGTCCGTCCGGGTGTCGGAATCTCGGGAACTCGTAAAGGTATCGAGTTGAAATTAAAACCATATACGCAGATCCATAGTCTCTTGCTGCAGAAAGAAAAATCAAAATTCTCAGTTTTCGTAAAAAAAGTTACAGCCGAATATGTCGTAAAAAACGCATATTTCGACACTCACATGGGAATCAAAACCTATGGGGTATTTCCCGTTGACCCAGAACTATGAAATTTGGCAAGAAGCATTGTGTTATAGTACACATATAGGAAAAATCTGAAACCTGGACATTCTTAATTTAATTACAAAAAAATGTGTCTTTATGCAACATTTAACAATGTTTTTACATACGAAGATTATGTACATACTTCCATAAACATAATAAGTTATAAAGTTCCAATTAATGATGACGGAAAGACGGACACACAGAGGGTTAGTTATAATATTATAGCCTAAAACATCTATTTATTCAGTATAACTGTATTAGCTCACAATTAAAACTAAAGCTATAACCGGCTAATAAGCCGGTAAACAAATTATGAACAATACCGAACTACGTGGAAACTTGCCTCTCAGCGTATGAATTTTAAGGCTGCAGTCACACCGGAGCATTTATTTCATTTGCCAAGCCTAAATTACAAACATTATGTTAGATTTCCAGTACTAACGAATTCAGGATTCGACCTGTTTTTAAACAATATCTCATTGCCGGGTAAGATCTTTACCTATTGTTAGTAAAGTATTGTAAGGAAAGTCGTATCTGACCATACACGTATCTGGTCATTTGCGTATCTGGTTAAATGCGTCTAATGGCCTCTTGCGTTCTTGGTCATATGCGTCGATCCCTCATAGTTCATCATGCTTGTCAAAAATTGGAGTTGGCAGGTAACACTAAAAAAATTTAGAACTCACAGACATGCAGATTTCCATAGGGTGTATTTTTTCATCATTTAAATTTATTTGAAAAAGCAGAAGTACTGGTTTCGGAATTTTAATCGTCTTTTGGGAGTTAAATGATCTACCACTAAGCTGCTCTGCGAAGTTTCCTATACTGTTATCGCTTACTGGTAGCAAAGACACCACACCCCATACACTTCATCATTTTTTTTTTTTTTATTATAACGTAGTTAAAATAAGATTATGTGTGAAATATGTAATATTACCGTAATTGTCGCTTAGTACCATGTGAGTTGGCGGTCAAGCGCAAGCCTATTGTCAATTTTTTTTTTAAATCGTTACGAATAGAAATTTCATAAAAACTTTCAGGCAATATACATATTTGAGAAAAAATATTAAAAAAGCTTGAGTAAGACAGTGAGCATTAGAGCTGCAGGACCTTAAATTATATATTTGTTCTCACCAGCCGCGTCATGTGCGGTGTGACCCCGCCTTTTACGAATAGTTCGACCGAAGTTGGCGGAGGGGGGTTGGTACTATTAGATATTCTGAAGGGGGGTCCATACTCCATATCCAGCCCCGCGTGTATGGATATGATAGTTCGTAGTTTGCAGCTCAATTTGCAAACAGTCTAGGGCCAGCTCGGATTGTGTTGGATGGATTCTGTAAGATGTTTTCCATCCATAATTCCTGTGAATTATATATATAATTATATAAAACACTCTCAGAATAATAAATGTATGAATGATGCATTAACTTAAATTAAAAATAAATCCGTTAAAGTACGAGTTTCACTCACACACCGAGGGTTCCGTACATGACACAATACCTACATAAACATGAACACAGACACAAGGGCTAATTACTAAACAGAATCAGCCTTACCGAAATACGTTACTTAACTTTAAGCAATGCTTAACATATTTTGTCAACTTGTCGCATACACGTAATAACACTTGCGGAAAGAAGACAGAGAATTTAAGACGTTGGTTAAAATTAAGTAAACTTTTTTCGTTAAGGCCTAATATGCTATGTATCTAAGAATCTTTTTAACTTCACATATTTAGGAATAGCGTGAAATGCGTGTGTTCAGACATATTTCCCGCATCCAAATTGATTTTAACACAACTGTTTACTCTATTTTATCTACTTTTTACTTTTTTCATTATTTTATTACTACAGAGTATTATATGGTACGTGTAATACAATCAATATGAAATAATAAAATATTCATTCGTATTGCCCAAAAATTAAATTCCCTGCTATCTTTTCTCTACTCTGGAAACTACAACCTTGAAATTTTCGAGGCTAGAGTGAATTAATGTTCTAGATTAATGTTCTAGAATTAATGTTCTAGAATTAGTTTAGGGCAACGTCCTCTATCCTCGGCTACACCGCTGCTTACCGTCAGGGGTAACAAGTATCTGTATTAAAAGAAAAACAAAATATCCGACTGCAGAAATATGGATTTTGTTGTTTTATTGAACGCTTAGTACGTTGTTGTGTATACGTTTTTTTTTTGTGAAAATGTATGCGTAAAATCGCAAAAGGTTACGAAAAACGCATTTTTTATTAAAGTAATAGATTTACTAGTATAAAAATAACAAGATTTTTTTAATTGAAACACGAGATCATCTCAATTAAAAACCGGCAGCGTATATTGTAAAATATCGATAGCCAAACCAAAATATTTCCAACCTCTCAAAAAATTAATATTACGCCAAGCGTCTCCTAAAAGCCTCATCTAAAACCGCAAGCCGCCTTGAATTATAAATCAGTCAATTTGCAAGCGAGGATAACAATATATTCGAGAAAAACAGAACACAGCAATCAGATTTAAAAGCTAGCTCTTCGACAAATTCTCAATATCGAGGAATGATACAGAATACTAAAATATCAGAGAAACTATTCTTACTAACTACGGGGTCCTAGAGAGATTCTGATTAGCTTAGCAACACCTGGGTACACATAATAGTACTGTATGCTTCAACTGTAGTATACACACAGACGCGCGTAGGTATCATACTGGTTGCGAGATTTCGATGTCGCTACCGCAAAAGTAAAATTGGTCCGATCAAGATGACTCTGATTTGTACCAAGCTTAAATAATTCTAGAAATGTATGAAATGTAACCAATTTTACAGTACAATTATACACGCGATAAATTATATTATTAGTCATGACTACTTAAGGCGAGGCTTCCTCAGAACTTTGGGTATTTTACGCTACCTCAGTCCGCACTTCTTGAGTGCAGTGTTTTCATATACGTACTTGTAACACAGAAGTACGTACGCCCCCGCCACGTCACACGCCGCGGGACGGTTCGCAAGCAAAATTAGTGTAAAATAAATTACTATAAAATAGTGCACTAAACGTATCAAAAATGTATACTAGTAGAACGCTAAAAAAATTAATTAATAATTGTAATCTTTTCTGGATTTAATTCTAGTTACTATAGGCAAATTTTGTATAATTTAAGATTATATTAATAACTGTTGATTACTGAAAATAAATAATGTAAAAAATAAAAATTCGTAAGGTTTTCAATTACTAACGTGTAAAATACGGTCAACAGTCTAAGCGTGTTAATCCTTGCCGTGCATATCCTACGCCAATATGAAATCTAAGCTTAATCCTACACCTATTGCTACTCCCTACTCTACCCGCTGCTTCCAAAACGAAGCCTTAAATTATATCTTTCTCTGTACATTTTCTTCTCCACGGTGTGTACCTACTAGTACTAGTATAAGTTCAAAGTAGATATAACTTATTGTTATTCCACAGGGTTGCCAGACAAAATAAATATTTCTTGTGAACGAAATGTTAAGGAAAATATTTAGCAATAATGGATTGGTTGCAGATGTTGCTTATTGAAGATTGTACAAAAAGAAAAGAGGATATCTATGCAATTCATAAGCGCGTGCGAGCTTTTACATGTAGTACGTTGTGGATTAAATACACATTGCGTTTGTGTGTGTGCGGGACAGAGCGAGTGAAGAGCGGATGCCACTCACACAAATAGGACAAAAACACATTCAACCGCCACGCGCAGTCGTCATTTGCAATAACTAAAACTAGGTACTTGTTTAAAAATTTAAAATACATAGGTTTCTCTTCAAAAGGTAATATTGCCATATTAACATTCCTTAAGGGTTTTTAATGTACTACAATATGTATTAACAAACTGATTGAGTTGTACACACACATTTAATTTAGATGGAAAGGCATTGACTCAAAGTAATTTTTATGTACGATTTGGAGGTTTGCTGAGAAAACTATGAGAAAGCTATTTTCAACCGACTTCGAAAAAGGAAGTTATCAATTAAGTACATCTGAACTCCGAATTATACATAAATGTGTGAACCGATTTGAAGAAATATTTTTTTTATTTGACAGAATATACTTCTAACTTATTTCTATAGCCTAGCTATGCTACAATAAATTTCATCAAAATTAGTGATTTGAACGAGAAAGAAAAAAAAACATTGCATATTTTAAAGTCGGTCGTTTAAAAAGCTGCTGTAATAACTATTTTTTTTTCATTCCTCTTGAGTATCCAAGATGAATAAAAAATATAACAAAAATATCCATGACTATAAAAAATTGTTAAACAATTTTTTTCTTTATTTTGTTGACAACCCTATCTCCCCACCCGCGTGTCATATCCCGCCATCTAAAGAACTCAGAGAAACGATTAAGCTCATAAGTAGATCGGACTACAATATCCATTCTATTCAGCTCTACGCAAATACGGTGTTGGCAGTAGCGTATCTTTCTTTTATGCGGGATTTGTAGCGTTAAGCGCAATGAATCGCACTGTTTTGGTATTTTTTCTGCTACGAAACGGTAGTTACGTATACGGAAAAAACTTCTCCGGTCAACACCAGTTTCGTACCAAGAATAATTATGTTTCGTTCGAAACTAGTTACGAAACAATAGTTACGTACGCGGCCGAAGCGGAATTGATAACCTCCTTTTTTTTAAGTCGTTTAATAAAAAAACACATTAGTACAGTGCAATCAAATGTTTATTTTTCTGCTGGGAAAGCGAAAAGTACTGTTTATTATGTGCATGGGTTACATAATTATGTTATTATCCTGTTCTAAAGCAGTCGAGTAAAAAATAGAATTCTAATCTTCTGTCTCAATAAATATTGCGTTGTTATCTTGAATGCAAATAACCGAGTGTGTGTGGACTTACTCTCAAGGGCGAATGGTTTTTGCGCGTCTGGGGACGAATATCTGATGAAGCCATTCTACGTTCGCAAATCTTTGGATATTTGTAGATTTTCTGGATAAATATTTGGATAAATGGTAGAGAGAATAAATTGTTGAAAATATTTTAATATCAAAAGAATCGTCGTCCAGCGATCTTTTGCCAGCAAATTACGCGTTCTTCATACAACAAGAGAACACTGTTTTACTGTTTCTGATTTCAATAAAAATTATGATTGCCCACCCATGTAAATCGCCTTATTATCATATTATTAAACGGCTACTAAATATGCAGCCATTTCATTGAAATATAAGTGAATAAAGCTAAAACAGGTTTTATAATGTTTCAAATATGGATAATCTATAATTGAAACACATTATAAAACCTGTAGCAACCTACATAGCGTTGTTAGCTACGAGTATGCTACGACGTATCCGCTACGTCTCTTAATTCTACGAAGCTCGATTTGCTACAGATAAATGCCATTAACAAATAAATAAAAAATAAAAATAATATTATAAAAAAGATCAAAGATAATTTTAGACATATACTCGTATGCTTAAGCTTAGGCTTTACTTTGGAACCGTGGGGGCCAGCAGCAAATAAAGTATATAGCGAACTCTGCGTAGTCTGATCAACGTTAGTGACCAGAATGCTGGCCTTTACTTTGTTCAAAGAGTAAGTATCGCCATACAACGTGGTAATGAGGCCAGCATCCTGGGAACGATTCCCGCTGCTAACGGTCTTTTAGATTAGTTTTTTTATTCATATGTGTGTTTATATATTAATCATTTTTTAAATCTAAGATCTTGTTGTTGTTATAATAAAAACTAACACCTTTTGCAATAAAAAAAACTGCCTTGTTTAGGCTTATTTTCTGTTTAATAATATATAGGTCGATGTAATTATGTTTATATTCATACGGAGCCCACGAGGCTCGCCAATTTCCCACCTGTTTACTTAATATTATTATTTCATGATTTTTTAATGTAGGAACGAGATGTTGAAATAAGGCAAATAATGAATGTATATTGTGGTAGCTATATAGTCAATATTACTTATAATCCGTATCCCGTTAATACTTTTTCCCGTTTACGTTTTTCTACATTTTTATTGTAATAATAATAATAGATCCCATTCGAAAGACATGTACTTAATTATTTTACAAGAATTATTCTGATAAGTATTTAAAACAGTTTGAACTAACAGCTTTTGATAATATTCAAGATCTAATAACCAGTTACCAAATTTCATATTATGTATTTTGTTATACAATGGCCGATGGCGCCGAATGGTTCTCGAGTGGAGACCACGTACCGGCAAGCGCAGCGTAGGAAGACCAGCCACGAGATGGACAGATGATCTCATACAAGTGGCGGGAAGACGCTGGATGCAAGCCGCGCGCCAATCGGTCTTTTTGGAAATCCATGGAGGAGGCCTATGTCCAGCAGTGGACTTCTTATGGCTGAGATGATGATGATGATGATTTTTTTACACTTAAGTACTGCTCGTAATGCTGAACATGATGTGTGCACATGTGTTGGAATATGGTTTAGATCATAACTTATCTCTTTATTTTACTTATATTTAATATAAACTGTATTCTGTTTTTTGTACTAAATAAATAAAGAAATTTAATTGCGTCTTTGCACATACTTTCTCACCAAAACGTACCCTCGTCACCATATCTAGTAAAACAGTTACGCTACGTAAATCTACTTAACGCAGTCAAACATTTCGATTTTCTCGTTTAAACATGTTATTATGTAAAAACAACGACATTTCCATAAATACGTCATAAAGTTTTATTCACAACAGAGATGATTGAAGCAAATAAGTGTAATTATCGACAGATACAGTATTCCAGCATTCCTTCCTTTTGATGTTTGGATGACAAGCTTCCTTTGAGTCTCCTTGGAAAGAGATATCGCAGTCGTCTCTTTGTGTTCTGTGATATGTCTTTACTTTGCATTTGTTGCTATGAGGAGATTCGACAATATAATAATGATCTTATTTTAGACTAGCTATGCCTGTGACTTTGTCGCAAGTATCGAGCCAACACCAATAACTAGTGGTATTACGAACAGTAGACCTCGCGAGCACTGACGTTTACAAATCATTTTTATAAATTATTGGTAACGCAAATATGATTTTGTGTGAAATTTAATTTGGTTCAAATTGATTTTTTGACGAATATTTGTGATGTTGTTTTCTAATTTAACAAATGATTTTTTTATAAGTTCATCAGTCATTTTATAGCTCCAAAAATGTGGGTATGCGCGAGCGAGATGGACGATGGCCGGACTACGGACTCTTAATGCGAAACACTAAAAATATTCTGAACTAATATTTTTTTTAAGCAACAACAAAACCTTCTTTCCAGCCATGTCGCGGCAACGTGTCCCTTCTAGAAGAAGACATATGGCGCGAGCAGCAGTGCAGCGCCCACGACAACACCCCCTACGGCGGGGAGCTGTTCCACTGGAAGGCACACCGGGACGAGGCGGAGCCCTGCGCGCTGACCTGCCGGGGCACGCCGCACCACTCTGTGCAGATACCTGATGCGGTACGTTTTGGAAGACTTCGCAGCTCTTTAACTATGTACTTTGGCCAGCGATCTATATTTAAATAAATAAATAATATTTGTGGACATATCACCAAACACCATCTAGCCCAAACTAAGTAAAGCTAGTACTATGGAACTAGAAGGTTGATAGAATACATTTAAACTTTTTTGTAAATACATAGAAACAACCAGACATAGAACTTCGAGAAGAGGATGGTACGGCGTGGCCTTGCTGCTCGATATTTATTATTACGAGTATCATTAATTATCCTCACAATTGTACACTGCTACATCCCTTCGTAATTTTTTAGATCATGCGCAGGTTATGTCAAGCCTAACATAATCGTTCTATACAACAGACAGCAGCAATGGATGAGG
Organism: Lycia hirtaria; assembly: GCA_947563715.1. NCBI lineage: Eukaryota > Metazoa > Arthropoda > Insecta > Lepidoptera > Geometridae > Lycia > Lycia hirtaria. The sequence continues at coordinate 30,673,803 of OX387377.1, read as the reverse complement.
ACGAGAGGGTGGTGGTAGCAGTTCTTGCAGCGAGGGTGTCGGACGGCACCCGGTGTCGACCCGGCAGTCTGGACATGTGCATCGACGGCAGGTGTCAGGTCAGTTACACAATTTTTGGATTGTCGTTGTTGTTGTTGTTAGCCTGTAGTGTGCCAATACTGGGCAAAAAACTGGCACATCAATGCATAACACCGTCAAGACTGGAAGTGTCGGGGGAGGCCTTTGCCCAGTAGTGGGACTTTATAACTTTTTGTGGGGAGCGTTGGTTTTCCAGACAGGAGACGGATCAGTACAATATTTTAAAATATTTACAAAAATTATCGTTTTAAAAGACTGACTTCAAAAATAACTGATGACTGATTTGAAAAAGATGACGCTGAGTTAAAGTTAAATATAATATTTTGTAAATAAAAGTAAGTAGCATTTTCTAAGTAAAATTAAGTAAAATCGCAGAGACTGAGCCACCGGAAGGCCAAGACTGAGACCAAGACAAGGCCTGACTTGGCTTGACGATTGCTATAGTTAAGAACCAACAACCGGAACCTATAATGTAACGTGTCATCCGACCGCTACCGTGGGTCGGATGACAGAAAAGAAATGCCACTCACGGTCACCCATCAGAAGACTAACCGGTCCGTCCGTTGCGTAACATCGGTGAGTTCGTAAATACCTAGAAAAGTACGCCACCCAAGTATTAGACCCGACACATTTAAACTGTTTAACAAAGTTTATTTTATGAAATTGAACTCAAATTCAATCATGACTGTATATTATTAGATAAATGGCCAAGGTATGTCATCAGACATTATTCAATTCAGCATTAATATTCGACCAAAATGCGACAAACTCTCTCCCTATCACCAATACTGTATTAAAATTTAATGAAATTGTACCAAATCAATGTGAAATTAACGCAGTATTTGGAAATTAAACTAGTGTGAAATATAGTGTTTTGAAACAATAATTTGTTAGGTTTATATTTGACCATTATTTGAGAATAGGTTGTGAACATAATTGGTTCGGTGCACCGAAATTATACGGGTTCAAGTATGAAATTTATGACTTGGCGCTTTTTTACGCAGTTCTCAGAAAGGATGGTATAAACCTCTTTTTTAGGTTTTTCCCGATAGATATAATCTGGGTTTCTTTATTCGCAAGTGAATCGGTTTCTCTAGGTAAATGCGCTTCATCGTAGACCGCAACGTAAGGTGAGTTGGCGGTCAATCGTAAGCCTATCATTGATTTAAAAAAATCCTATAGCGCTTGACCATCAACTTGCCTGGTATTAAGCGACCGTTGCGGTCTACGATGGAGCGCGCTACCATATAAGTAATAAATTCACTCGCGATTTGAAGACACCTTGAAGTAATGGGTGAACTACTATTTATTAATTATATTTAAAATCACTTGAATCAAATTTCACAAATTCATATCTATTATTATAATGTAAAACACTATTAAGTATTACTAACGGGATATTTACCGCGAACCACGGTAAATATCCCGTTAGTAATAATAGTGTTTCAATGAATGTCCGTGAATGTAGTCACAAGCGACACCACTATTTACGTAGCAGTGCGTGGTATGTGCTCACTGCAGCTTACCCCTGCACTCTCACTAGGAGTTAATTAATTTATGCGATTCGGGCGCCATTTGCACCCGCGCCGTGGACGAGTGAATGTAGACGCCGTATTTGTTAAAATTTAATATTTGTATATTACCTATCCGATTCCTTTGTGAGTGTCGAAATATACGGTTTTTTGACGATAAGTTTATTTTTTTTACAGCTTCAAGGGACTACAGATCTGCGTATATGGTTTTAATTTCAATTCGATATCTCCACGCGTTCCCGAGAGAGAAGGTCTTGACAGACGGACAGACGGACGAATATTCGAAAATATTGCTTATACAGTAGACTATAAAATATTCGAAAATATTGCAGAGAGACGGTAAGACTGTATGCTATATTCGTACCTATTTTAAGTTTGCGACCTTCTTGTTCCTAAATCCAACGTAGCACCAACCAGCGAGCCGACCGGCGACCTAGCAGAGCCTTATTCTAGCGGGATAAGGTTCTCTATAGAATGTTTCATCGTCGCCCTGCACTAGGTTATGAGATACCTCTCTACTCTGTGTTATTATCTAGCAGCGTGTTTTACTCAGTCCTGTTAAATTCATGGGTTATTTCAGTGAAATTGAGATGAAATTACTGCGGCAACTTGCTACACGTAAAGCACCGACATATATCTAGGTTTATGTGGTGAATATTGAAGATGAAATCAAAATGGATACATTTGAGTTTGAAGCTTAACGTATAATAAATCACTTAATTGAACAGGTGCAGTAGATATATTTAGATACATAGCGTCTTTTGCACGACGAAATTAAGTGTAGTGTCAAATGTGTCCTCCTAAATACAACCTTCTTTTTATCACATTTCTTATTAAAAATATCACTTAGGCTATGGAGTGTACTAAAAATCTAAAAATATAATTATCATTGAAATACTTTTTGAAATCAAACTAATTAAATTAGTTTGATTTGATAGCAGAATTTGCTAAAATGTTCAATGAGTAACAATCGCCAGGTGAGTTGACGGTCAAGCGCAAGAGTCAAGCGCCTATCGACGAATAAAAAAAAAACAAAAAGGAAACATTATCTAATTGTAGTCGCAACTGATAACCAGGACAAAATTGCCAAAATTACTTTTGACAGCACAGGTTCATCAAAAGTACTTTTGACTACAAATTTACGGTCAAAAGTACTTTTAACTGACGCTTTTAGTAAAAATTACTTTTTCATTACTCATACTCTGAAAGTAGGTCTGAAGTTGCCTGAGGAGCGGGTTGAAAGTAATACTTTCAGCCCTAGGGAGAATTGCTTTCAACTGCCTCCTGTCAAGTTAAAAAAAAACTAGTTCTATTTTCACGTTTCTATTGAGCCATGTCCAACTTTCTTTAAAGCCACTCAATTACAGCGCAATGTAAAATTGAAATAACATAAAGATGTTATTGATTGATATTATCTCACCAAAGTTTTTGATCTATGTAAAATAAAATTTACTCATTTTTTCTGTAGCTAATTCGTGTTTTTATTTTTACTTTCCTTGTATTCGTAATGAAAAGCACAGTGTTTACCTCGGGTTAAAGACTTATTTAGTCCCTCGAACTATTGGCGCCCTCACTTCGTTCGTGCGCCAAACCCCGTCTCGGGACTAAATAAGTTACTTTCACCCCTAGGGTAACAATGTACTATTAACATCACAGTATATTCAGGCAAAATTACTTTATAATGAGTGATTGAGAGAAAAACAACATATAATAGCCTAACCACAGAATTCGTGGCCCTATTTAAGTGTAAACACGAAATCCTGTCCAAGCAGTTCCGAGGCGGATCAGTTAGTAAGTTACATTCTTAGGTTTCTTATGAAAACGCGTTCTTTCTTTTTCTAATCACTCGCTTTTTTTCAATATCTGCGTTCTAATTAGAGAACTTATTATTATTTTATTTAACTGTAATAAGATACAACTTTATAAATGTGCATTTCTTTGTTTTCTTTATCAACCTCCTTAAAGGTTTGAGAGTTTAAACTCTAACCAATCAAAAATACTTTTGACTGATTATTATGAGTTTTTTTTTCTCCAACATAATACACATACGCTCGAAAAATATTACCCATGTTCGGCAATAGGGTAATAAATTAGATCTTATTCACATTTATTTATTTTGATCCTTAATTTTAAATTTTTTACAATACAAATATAAACATATAAAAATAACATAAATATTGTAAAAAACTTAAAACTAGTGTGCCGCCGGCAGCGGGGCAAGGCTCAAGCTGTCGACGGTAAGGGCTACAAGCTGAGGAATCTCCTGACAATGCGCGCCGTGTCTAGGATGACTGCCTTTTGTATCCGACCCTTGATCCAACTATCAAGCGAGAGCTTCTTGAGATGTTGGTCGAGGCTCTTCGCAATTAAACAGTTTACCGATACGACTATCGGAACAATGATCGTCGAATCAACATCCCACATGGCGGTTATCTCGTGAGCCAAGTCAAGGTACTTGCTGAGCTTGACCTACACTAAAATAATTTTGTTAATATTGCTACTACACTAAAAAATAAATATGTACATAATATTATATTTATTATATAAAAAATTCTCCAAATAGAAACCATTCAAAAACCTCTGAAATACGCCTGCTTTCAGCTTTAATTTAACCTTTCAACCAATTGACGGCACATTTACTTCATGTTTTCCAGAAATTAGTGTAGTTCATTTCAATTTGTTTGCGCCAAATTCAATTACTTTGCTATGATAATTTCGTACTTCAGATGGATTATTATTTTCTACATTAATTTTTTATTCATAAATATACTTGCGCTTGACCGCTAACGCGCCTGATGTTAAGCGACCGTTGAGGTCTACGATGGAGCGCGCTTGCCTAAAAATAACTTATTCTCGTGATTTGAAGACACCTAAATTATAACAATCGGAAAGACTCATTAAGGAAGCGTTTTTAATGTTTTGGGAGTACGCACAATAAAAATGGTGCTGAAGCGTTTCGTTCGACTTTTTGTAATATCCACAATGTAACGATCTCGCTGTTTCGTGCTTCTCCGTAACATTGAAAATTATTATATATAAAACTATTGAACAGTTTAGTGAGAAGGGTAAGAGGTAAAGTGCGGGTTGGTACACTTCAAACATCTACAAACCTATTACAAAAGTGACGACTGAATTTGTTTATTTAATTATGAGAAATATTTTAAACGACGGTGTGGCCGAGGATGGAGCTCGTCGATCTAGAAGATATCTATTCTTTCTAGCCTTGAAAATTCCAAGATTGTAGCTCTCAGGAAACGGAGATGGCGGCAAAGAATTCCGTCTGTCACTGAAATAGTCGACCAAAACCCGTGAATACTTATTCATGTGTTAACAACCCATGCATAGACACATTTCTCATCAGATCCTTCGTTCAGTGTTTCCCGTGAATGTGAAAAGGTTGTTTTAAAATGGCGCGCCGTGTTTGTGTTGTCGAGTGGTGTTCACAACCGCGTGTTTACATGTTTGGACACGGGGCGCGAACACGAGGCTTGTATACTCTATCAATACACTGACTACTTGTTACTATTAAATGGAATAGTGTCGTACTAGACCCTCTGCAACAGAGCTCGCGATCACAAGTTAAAATTTTTGGCGTCTTATAAATCGATGGACCGGCTCCACGCATGAAAAAGCATGACTCATTGCCACGTTCCGCCTGAGCCGACAAAAATCTAATATCTAAATTCTAATGTCTAGTGTTAGTTATATTTATTTTACTTTTTGATTTACATGAAAGTAAACCCTATAATCTTGCCAATTTGTAGACTTGTATCTATTACCATTTGAAAGATACAGCCGTTTAAGTGTAGGACAGACAGACAGACAGACAGACACCGCGCGCAGTCTTACGAATAGGCTACCGCGTACGGAAGCCAATGCAAAATAGCAAATGCGCCGAAGCATGCAAGCGATTTTAAAAATAAATGCACGAATTAAAAATGTCTATATAAGCCCAAAGGGGATTTTTTAAAAGGGGAACCTCGTCCAAGTTGTCCTATTATCCCTGGTGCGCCCACAATAATGGACTCCTTTTGTCGCGGTGTTTTAACATTGTTTTCGCAAAAATACCCTGAAATACCCTGTTCGCCCTGTTTATTTTGGTCGCTGTCCACAAAACATAACTAACTGAATTACTGCACTGTGATACTATAATGAAAGGTGGCTTAAGTTACAAGAAATAGCGTTTTTTTTAAATTCGATAATAGTTTGCATAATTATTGCGGCAATTGCGATCTTTAACGGAATAATTCATAATTTTTGTTATCTTGATTTTAATTTAATTTCCGTGTTTTACATTTGAATTTGTTTAATATTAATCTAAATGTCTATGGATTCCGATCTGATAATAAATTAATTTGAATTTAACAAAGCACGCACGCATGCAATGGAGAAACTTAATCACTCACGATTTCAAAACACTCAATTTACATTAAGTATGTCTATTTGGAAGGGCATATTCAGGAAGTGTATTCCATATTTAATACTGATAACAATATTGTTTATTACGTGTATATCCATACATAAAACAGCAGCATCTGTTTTTTTTCTAATGTTATCAAAATTTTAAAGTATTTAATACTAAAACATTATTTTAGTTTGTACGTCTATGTGTCTTTGTACGTATATGGGTTCAAAAGTACACAAGCAGTCTCAAAAGGCAATATTACATAACAAAAGGTATTTTATGTGTCGATCTACACTTATTGCACGTACGCACTATAACTAATTCTCTTTTTTTTTTTTTTTTTTTTTTTTATCAGCCCTGTTTGTACAAACTGTCCCACTGCTGGGAACGGGCCATCTTCTCATTGTAAGAAGGGTTAGGCCATAGTCTGCCACGCTGGCCAAGTGCGGGTTGGCAGACTTCACATATCTTCAAGATCATTTGAGGACTCTCAGACATGTAGGTTTCCTTACGATGTTTTCCTTCACCGTTTGAAGTTGGCGGCAATGAACAATACGCACATAACTTCGAAAAGACAGAGGTGCGTGCCGTGGGATTCGAACCCAGGACCTGCGGATCGCAAGTCAGACGGTCTCACCACTAGGCTGCCGGAAACTACTAACTAACTAACTAACTAATTCTCTTATCTTTTAACTATTCAATGGTGTTATTACATTTTGACGTGACAACGTCTAATAAATCGATAAACGCCGGCTGCACGCACGAAAAAGGATGACTCATTGTCCCGTTACGCTCATTGTAACGGGAAGTGTTTTCTTCAATGTTTTGTTATGACGTTGTCACGTTAAACTATCGTCCGTAAACCGACTTTACAGACAACGACAATTTTTTAGATAAGATATGTAAATGCAATATGCTCTCAATACAAAAAGTGGGGTGTTAAAAGTTTGACGCGAGTGTGTCTGTGCATCTCTATAGCTGTGTATCTGTGTGTTTGCCTGAGACATCGTAGCTCTCAAACAAATAAACCAATTTTGATCTTGTTTTATTTGAAAGAGAATTTGATCGACAGTGTTTTAGGTTTCATCAAAATCAGTCTAGTCTTTTTTATGTCGAGGGGTTTTTAAGTTTTATTTTACTTGTCATCGTCAGTCTTTTCATAACTCTATTGATTAATAAGATAATAATGTATCATTATAATAAGGTTACGATGGGGCTGACATAGACGTCTACTACTTGTAATCTACTTATAAGTCTCTAAAAAAACCGCCCAATTACGAGTCAGACTCGTGCATGAAGGGTTCCGTACCAATATCTATAAAAACGACAAAAAATCATGTCTGTTGTATGGGAGTCCCAAGTATTTATTTTATTTTAATTACTTATTTTTAAAGTGAATAATATAACTAAATTTTCTGTGAATATTTCAAGCGTCTACCTGTTGCCGTTATCAATATCGAGCAATAAAACGAGCAAAAAAAACACGTTTGTTGTATGGGAGCCCCGTAAAATATTTATTTGATTCTGTTTTTTAGTATTTGTTGTTATAACGGCAACAGAAATACATAATTTGTGAAAATTTCAACTGTCTAACTATCACGGTTCATGAGATACAGCCTGGTGACAGACAGACAAAACAGTGGAGTCTTAGTAATAGGGTCCCGTTTTACCCTTTGGGTACGGAACCCTAAAAAAAATTAATAAAAAATCCTTCAGCCTTTTGAATTTCCTCCCAATGGAAACAAGTTTAACGACGGCAAAAAAACGCTAAAGCTCATACCTTGTACCACAAAGCCGCCATGGTTATTAAGTATTCACGACGTGAGAGCGCGTTGCCGGCACATAACGAGTTTATATTTAAGCAAACGCGAAAGCAAAACCATGTGAAAAAACCATTAAAATCCAACCTTTCAGGAGCCCGTACAGAGCTCCCCAATCCATGGGGTTTCGGAACGTGACTTAGGATTACGTGCTTTATTTTAGAAATGGTAATTTATTTTCATATGGTCGTGTACATAATAGATATAGATGCAAAATAAGTGTCCAAGACTGTGCCGAGACCCGGTATAGGGCCCGGCCACATATCATCCGGCACGTCAACCGCAAAAAACATCGGATTCCGGTGCCGCGCCGTGAAATTTCACGGCACAGCGCCGGAATCCGACATTTTTTAGTAGGCGAAAACGTCAGATTCCAGCTCCACACCGGCTTTTGTTTCCGATCCAGCGGCGTGGCCGTGCCGGATGACATGGGGCCACAGCCTTACGCGCCTTACACATGGTAGGATTCCGTAGTTAATATCATAATATAAGTAAAAATTACTTGGAGAGTATTGTTTGTTAACACCACTTCGCAAAAAGGTCTATGACTTCTGTACCTTAACGACTTATTTTTTTACCATGTTTTCGCTGTATTTATATAACGAGAAGTAGTAATCACTGTGCTTAAAGTCACGACATACTGTCAGACAGACAGAGCTATGAAAACACTATTTGAAAATTCAGATTCAAAAACTATGTATAATAAACGCAATAAATCCTTTAAAAGTATCTTAACATCTTTCAAGCTCTTGAAACTCGTAACGACAGGAAAAGTTGTTACACACGAAAAGGAAAATCGTCCGTAGAACGTAATAGTGGCTGCGTAAGTACGTAACTTCCGCTGGAGTGAACGGAAATCACGTGTGCTAAACTTTAAGTCCAAATATATTATGCAGCCACTGCTATCCTGATAGACACTCTTGCAATAATAATAATGTTTCAAAAGAGAACTAATGGGACGTTGATGGCGCTGCTGTTTTTATTTCAATATTTTGTTCGGTTTCGCTAGATTTGTGTTTAATTCCAGAGAGTCATAGGCAACGTTTTTATGCTTACGTACTAAGGGTGCAGGAGCGTATTCGTGATGCTACGGTGTCTGTCTGTCTGTCTGTTCTACACATAAACAGTTGTATCTTTGTACGGTTATAGATACAAGTTACATAATTGGCAAAATTGTAGGGTTTACAATGATGTAAATTAAATAAATCTACAATTGTACTGCCTATACAAGATCTTCTCATCTGTTTGATTGTTGGACTTATGTGGTTAGTGCATTTGCCATAAAATGCCACTCAGAAACAGAAACAGTGTGTCAAAACAGATAATAAACCGCACCTCCGGATTCGATTTATCCCCAACTTTATATTCGAAACACTTTCGCCCCCGGTTTGCGAGCGCAGTGTTTTTCACAACCCTTCCAAGGCGCGTGGAGAGAATATCTATCGAAATTATATGATGGGGAAGAAATACTTTTTAGTTTATTTTTACGCAGTTATAAAGATAAAGATAATTTATTTGCATACAACACGATTTGTATAAGTACTCAAAGTGCATGTTACTAAGTTGAGAGGAAGTCATTGTTTTCAACATTAAAAATATCTTTTAGTATGTTTACGACCTATAAAATAGAGCATCCAATTTTGAGTGTACGATTTTGAAATTATTTTGCCTCGGTGTGTGAGTGAAACTCGTACTTTGCCAGTATTGTTAAAACATTAAGACTATGTTTTAGTTGCATTTTTTTTTTCAATTACATGGAAATTAATTGCATGGAAATATAAAAAATAATGATTTAGCGCGTATATTTTTCGTATATAGTAGTTTTAGTATAATGTGAGAAATCGTTGAAAATAATGCCCGTTAATATTTTTAGCTCTATATACCTATATATTTTATCTTTAAACGTTAATGAAGATGGCTACTTAAACTTATATTTATAGTTTACAACAACTCTTGTGAATTAAGATTTTCTAGATAACATAAACTCAGTTATAGCGAAGTTAGGAAAAATGCAAGCTTGTAAATTTTATAATGTTTTTACAAAGCTGTTGTATTTGTTGTACCATTTTTAATATTTTCAGTATATACTTCTATACCCGCCTGTCTGTCGAGATCCTCTTAAACCGACTTCATAAAAGAGGAGATTCTCATTTGTATTTATTTTATGTTTGTTATGCTAGGGCCACACTAACGGGAAATGCCATTAATTATCGCGATGATTGACGTTGAACGTAAGTGTGGCCACGACTCAACGCGATAATTTGACAACGGCATTCACATTGCCGTTTACTGTTAGCCGATAACTCAAGTGGTGGTACATCAAAGAGATTAACGCGAGAATTAAAGGGTTGAAGCGGCCACACTACATATTGTCAGTATGCACTGCGAGCGCGACGGGATCGCCGAGAATATAAATTAAAAAATATGGCTAGCAGGCAGGATATGGGCACTCACGTTGACGGTGTTTGGACTTGTTAAGTGTAGCCACTCACTTTATCGCGTTAATAATTAACGCAATATTTATTGCGATGGCATTGACGTTTCCTTTGACGTTGACCTTAGTGTGGCCCCAGCATTACCGTGTAAATCTGTAATTTATAAACGCATGTGGTAAGTTATTGTTTTAATTTGAAAGGATATAGTATTAGAGTGGTTCTATATATTTAATCAAAATTGGTTCAGTAGTTTGTTTTTAAACTAACTGGGAAGAATGTATCAACCCAATTAAACGTAATAGCTTATTTTGGAGTCGGTTGTTTGAGTTTTTTAAACTAAATAATTATTTTCAAAAAGCGTGGATTTATCAAGTTTAAATTAATATCAAATACGATATATCTATCTTTGATCCCATGTAACTAAGCCTTAAGTGCCTACTCACACATAGATAGATAGATAGATAAACTTTATTGTACACTATTAAACAAAAAAACAAAACAGAGAAACTTACAAAACTAGTGTGACAACCGGCGGCCTTATCGCTAAAAGCGATCTCTTCCAGGCAACCGTGGTATGGAGATCAATTCATAGAAAAAGTAAAGCGTAAAAGCAAAGCGTAAGTAAGCGTATGTGTAAAGCACATTAAACATAAATACACAGATTTCATCTCGTTCTATCCTGTAGCCCTCTCTGGCACGCGGTATCAAGTTATGTATATAGTTAAGTGTCCGTTGTATGTAGGTATTTCACATTGATCTAGAATCATACAATTTGCTAGTAATTTGGTATCACTGCAGAAGGAAATGCGATAATTAGTATTTATATTTTGCATTTTCATTAAAACTTTTTAAATTTAAAGTATTTCTATATTTCTATTCACAATTCACAATAATAATATATACATATATATAGTGTCACTTCTGCGAACTGTCTGTATTAAGGTTTTGTTTTATACTTTTATATTTATTCTTGTATTGTATAGTCCGGCGGGGGGTATTCAAATTCAAATTCCATTTATTTCGACCATAAGTCATAGCATTACAAATTGTCACGCCATAACACAGAATCTTTCCTAGCTTGGGTAACAAGGCTTCTCAACTGACTGATAACTTCTGTATATGAGAAATATATTTTTATTTTCATTTTCATTTATATGGAACTTAGATCCAAATATACGAGCCCCGGTTTTGCATGGTCGGGTATACACAATTTATGGTAGGATATTTTTTTTTCCAAAGTGGAATCCTTTTCATCGTTCATATTGAAAAGCGCAAATTCGTGCCGTGATCGTACATACAAGCAGCTAGACTGGCGAGCTTGACTCTATTGGCCAACATTAATATTCTAGATCGCTTTTCAAACGGTACTCATGCCTTTAGCAATTCACTTCTCGCGGGACACACGGGCTGGACGGATAGTGAACTGAAATCAGACTTAATGATAAATTTACTGAATAAATCCGGTAAAGTACGAGTCTCACTCGCACATCGAGGGTTCTGTACTCCAATGCATGAACATAAAAACTGACAGGGTTTAATTACTCAACATAATGTGCTTTATGAATTGTAAATTAAAATTACAATTTATTATATTATAAACGAATTGAAAATTTGTTTTTAGTTTCTGTGTGTGATATTGATTCCCGATTGTGTTCATATAAAAATGGATGATTTCTAAGCTGGTCAGGCAGATATAAAGTCTATGTGACGCCTAATTATATTCAGTTAAACAATGTATATAAAAATAATATGACAACAATGTACCTATACAATTTTGCACGCCGGTAAGGCAGAATATGGAGAGATACCTGATGTTCCACCTACTGTACCCATATGCGCAATAAAGACATTACGAATTATGAAAATATCAGCCACAAAACCGAGTAAAGTGCAAAATCATGAAAGTGTATTATGCAATCTACAATAATGAATAGCTTTGTACGCCAACCTCTGGCTCTGTGAAGGATGCACCTTCCATTCCTCTAATAAATGGTTCTCCGCAATTTTGATTTTGTACATTGAGAGAGAAGGCGTAACTGAAGTGCTGCTTTGTTTGCAAACAAATCCAAAACTGAATGGTTTCGGCAATAATTAATTATCTTCGACCCGCGGCGTGATTCTACGATACCTTGCTAATTACTGGCTTGAGTGCTTTATGGAATGAAACGCGGTCTAATTGTAAATCTTAGATTTAACAAGTAATATCATTAACAAATAATATAGCTAAAAACATAGAAGAAACCGACTTCAAAATACTTAATTCGTTTACTTGTTTTTTTTCTTCAGTTATCTTGTTATAAAAACCAAAGTAATGAACCGATTTTGATTTTAAATTTATAAGGCAGCACCTCTGAGATATTACCTACCAAACAAAAAAAAAATTTGTCTATAAAGTCGGTTTACGGACGATAACTTTACGTGATAACGATGCGTCACAAGCCGAGCGCTTAGGCCGATCGTGCCTCTCTATCGCTTGTTCCACGCTCTCACTTGCACGCTCGACTCTGGCGAAACGTGACACTTTTTCGTGCATGCAGCCGGCGTTCGTCGATTTATAAGATGTTATCACGTCAAAAAAGAATCATCAAAAACAATTCATAATTGGCGGACTGATCGCTGAACAAACATATAAAAAGAAAAAAATCAACATACAGTGGAATTAAGAATCTCATTATTTTTGGAAGTCGGTGAAAATCGTTGCTAAATGTATCCAAACCACAGGCAGTTTTTATTTTGTTTTTCGTTCAAACAACCGTAGGTACAAAGAGTGGGAGCAAAGTCCTGCTCAGAAGCGCATTGCGTGAGTGATGTGATCACGATGTCTGTAAAGTTAAATGTCAAACTCGCAGATACCGGGGGCGACACCATCGCAGTTTTTGAATTAACCTTAGCAGATATAATTATATAAATATGCACTACGTTATGCACTACATGCAAAACGCTATTACTCTATTTATTTTATTTTTCATCCGATATTTTTTCCAAAAACAAAAAAATTATTTAGTTATGTCAATCGCCACAAATCTTCATCATTATAAAACAAAACAGGAGAAGTGCGAGTCAAACTCGCATGCCGAGGATTCCGTACTAACTAGTAAATAAAAGGGGGAAATTATATATGTTCTTATATTTTCTGTCATAAACCGAATAAACAGGTCCGAGACCGAGATTCAGTACCCTTATTCTAGTTCTAATCGGTTGTCGATTTGTCAATTTTGTCGGTAATGAGCCGGCTACCGAATAAAGCTCCATTCGACTCCAATGGGTATTCACGAATTCGAATTTATGCCCGTCGGTCCCATTTTTAGTATAGAAATCTCGAGAAACCAAAGACAATCACCACTGATCCTCAACTGGATCCGCCGGGATTCGGGTAGACCGATTCACAAACTCGAATCCGAAGGAGTTTGACATATAAATTCGATGGCTAATTCGATATCGCTCCCGACAGGTTTATCCTGTCGGGAGTGATATCGAATACATTTTACTAATACATTTTAATAATATAAGAGCACTTTTTTGATATTTTCAATTACCATTTTCCATAATTTGACATAATATATTCACCTAATAGTCAAATGTACCGATTTTACGGGTTTTAAAATTCCCCTAATTATGATTTCCAAAGTTTCAAAATGTAATATTTTATAGTTGGAGAGCTTTGTCAGATTACACGCATGGCGCTCTAAATATATTAAATATTTTATACTTGTTACTAATAAATGGCAAATACATTGAATGCACGAGTACAGAGAGAAAATAGAAGAACTTTGAAATCACACACACACATGCACACACACAACCAACAAGGTATTTTCGAAGCATGCTTCACTTATTGAAGCTACAAATTTACTAAAGAATTATATGCCATAATTAATATGATGGATCAAGTTATATGTATATTATGCAATAAATTACATATTTTGTCAGTCGCTGGTCATAATTAAGCATTTTTTTACTTCTATCACGAATCACCTATCTAAAAACATGAAACTGACTCTGAAAACTAGCTTGTCTATGTTATCCTATCGGTCACACGAGGTCATTACCGATTTGGTACCGACTGGTGCCATTCGAATTTGTGAATAGGGTTATCGAAGGTTATCCATTCGATTCGGTAGGTTTTTCGCGGGAACTTAAATAAAAATGTCACAGTTTTCTTTTATTATTATAAACTTGTGTTATTTCAAATAAAGATTTTGTAAAGAAGATGTTTTTTTAATCTACTAGTGTTCGTTTACGCGCACGAGTTTGAAATGAGAGTGATGAAACATACTTCTTCACGTTGTAACTTACAAAGTCCTTAACAGCTCCTAGTAAAGTAACCAAGTCATGACATGAACTTGATTCACTATCAACCGAGTATCTCGTCATAATCTAAGCCAAGTAACTTGAGATTGTGACTAAAACTTATATTATTTGTATTTTTCATGAAACTTTTAACATATTATTTTGGCAAATGAGCCAATCGTGGCCAATAAAAGAGTAAAAATCTAGACGGCTGCAACTGTCAAATTTATAAACTTTTTTTAGTGACTTGATACCGCTAAGGATTTCGATTCACTATTTAAAAAAATCGATTAAAGTTCGATTCTTTTGCGTTTAAAAATTTTCATTTTCAAATAAAAGTAAGAAAATCGTATTTTTTTTAAGTTTAAATCAGGGATCAGTCAATAATGCGAGCTATTAAAGAAAGTCTATTATATTTTGCTGGGGTTGAAGTAGCACACATTTATATTTCTAACCGATTTCAAAAAGAATCAGGTTCTTAATTCAACTGTATGTTTTTTTGTTGGCAATATTACAAATTCTAAGCCGACCTATCGACTCCAAAGATAAAGGAATTTGATGTTCTGTGATAGCTGTGATAGTTGAATATATTTTTATTTGTTGTTACTAGGAGAGCATCCGGTGTCATTCCTCCTTCTCGCTTTCGACCTACACTGACTCCCGTATTCCTTTTTCCGGTGGACGTTCATTGTAATCCAAATCATATTAATTATCGTACATCATCCTAGCAAATACTAAGTTATATTATTCGAATTGTGTAACATTACGTCACTTTAGTGCTTGCTTAAAACAACTACCATATAGAGAGAGGAGCGTGGGAGAGAAGTGTGTGGTTCATGTTTGTCTTTACGTTGCTCATTTAGCAAACAAATGAATAAATTTTGGTTTGAATTTACTTATGAAATGAAATTTATTTGCATGAATGTAGAAAAAGGTAAGGCCTTAGAAATTAATTACAATTTTCCATTACATTCGATCATTTCTCAAGTGCAAATATTTAATAGTGGATCAATATCATATAAATAATATTAAATTAGAATTGATAATAGTAGGTATACTATATATTATGTAAATTACATCAAACATGTATAACTCTGCTGTCTTAAAAGTAGGTACTACAGTAGTAAAAATACAATAACGTGACGAAAATTACACTTTCACGAAAATGACATGCAGCATGAGATAAATCTAAAAATCGGTTTTTCCAAGTCAAAAAAACAATTTCCGATTAATCGATTGATAATCGACATGTTATATGCCGCTTTCAATCAATAGAACCGTTTGGGATGATCAGCTGATACCTTATGGAATGGAAATGTCAAAATTATTCGATATTCGAGAAACCTGAATCGCTAATTCCGCAAACCGTGTGAAATCCTTCGAGATCTCTCTCCATATCGAAGATCGCATCGAATCGAATGTAATCTGAATAAGGGTGCAGGTCTTGCTACCAGGATGGACGGACAGACAGACAGACGGACAACAAAGTGATGCTATAAGGTTTCCGTTTTTTCCTTTTGAGGTACGGAACCCTAAAAAGTACATGAATCTTATTATAATAATATGTAATGAGAAAAAACAAGGACACGATTATTCATGTCATTGTCCTTTAATCTTTAGAGTTGCGTAAAACATCTATTCTTTAATTTTGACTATATTTTGGCGTAAATGTATGTTGAAAAAGACTGTAAATATTTTTTCATCATCATCATCAATGCTTTTAATCACAACGCACTCCGCAGAGCGCATAAAACAACAGAACACAGCGAGTATTAAATTATACAATGAGAGCTAAAACAAAGCTTAACAATTACCATATCTAACCGTAAGGGATCTATTCTCATTCGCTCGAGATTATCTCGATTACTTTTTCTCATATTAATTTTACTGAAGCAAGAGCGAGCATAGCAATAAGACGCTCTAAACGTGAGAGTGATAAAGAGAGCGCTAAAGGTAAGTATAAAGTAAACTGATTTTGTAAAAATAAAATGTTTTCTATATTGTATTTTTTGCAAGTTTCGTTTAGAAGTTTACTAAAATACCAATGTTAACTATAAATATTAAATTTTTACTTATATTTATCATATTAATTCATTGCCAAATGACAAAATTCAGGAGATTATAATCAATTACAAAAAGGAATTAGGTTATTAATTCAGTTGAATATTTTTAATTTCATTACCTCATAACTCCTTTACTTATTTCATTGTTACACCAACAAAGCCACCACCAAGTCAATCAAATAAAAATAAGGCACAAAAGTGAGATACATACTTGTATTGAGTGTTATAAATCGATTAGAGAAATCTGTTTATGATTTGGTTTTTAATAAAAAAATAACTAGAAAAATATCAGTTAAATAAACGGTTTTGTATATTTTGAAACGCGTTGTTTTACTTTTTTAAACTATAATTATTATTTATTTAATAAGTATTTGCTCATTGAAATGAAACAAATTTTAACGGATTTATCGCTTACATATTTTACATAATTTTATGACCTTACATTTCGAACACTTTGCAGCGTCCGTGGTCACAGGTGAGACTTAAGTCACAGGTCACAGTTAAGAGAAGTATTTACTTACAATTTATAAATTATTTTGGTGAAAATTTTCATACCTATCACCTGTTCTTCACATTATGCTGTCTATAAGAGTGATCGCGAAGTAGATGGCGATTGATTGAAGTGATGTCGACCGCACGAGAATAGCAGTAGCTGCGTCAAATTTGATTATAATTTCCGGCGTGACGACAGAGCCAGTGTTTGTGTTACGACTTATAAAGTTGTATGGCAGTCTACGCCACTTTAAATTGTCGAATACACTGCCTGAGAAGGTCTACACCGATAGAATATTCTAGATCTCTTTAAAACACAAATACATTGAATTATTCAGTTGAGTAGACAGTAGACATATTTTATGTGTTTACTGCTGGTAAACGTATTTAATATTTCTAATAAACCTAATTATGTGAAACTAATAAACCTTCAGTTTCACATCTTTCTGTCAGGCGTCCCTTGACGCCAACTTCAAAAAGGAAGAGGTTCTCAATTCACTTGTATTTTACCGCATAGCTCCATTATTTATGTACAGATTTAAAACATTATTTTATTCGAAAGGTCCTCCTTTCCGTCCGGATTACTCACATAGATTTCATCGAAATTGTCGCTGCACGTCGGTTTTTACAACAAAATCACTATAAAAATATGACATCCGAGTAAACCAAAATTATGAAGTCAGTGTTTTTCAGGTTTTTATACTGTTGAGTTTTATAAAAAGAGCAACAAACAAACGGTTCGCATCATGGAAAATGCTAATCATCGTCTAACAACTACAACAATAATGCTTTTCCGCTCGAAAAACGATGCTTATAGATTTGTAGACCCATTTCACGGAATCCTAAAAAAAAATAACTAAACGACAAAAAGTACTTCAATTTCCTGTGATTTTACTCTCCTTTTACCGACAAAACAATCCTATAACAAAGGAAGTTGTTCATTCTGCTCGCAGCTCTTATTTCTGTATTTCTCTTAAAATCAACGCAAGAAGGAAAATTAAAATAAAATTTCGTATTCTGTCTCGGGAGTTAATCACTTAAGATTCTGAACTGAATACGGTTCTGTTCTGTTTTATTACGATCGGACGATGGATTTGTGCATTTTTCATTGAGTTTGCAAGATTTTAGTTTAGTTAATATTTTGTTATGTTTTTCTTAGAGATAGATGTATTGAAGTTGCAGCGTAACCAGAGAATTAATAAAATATTTGTTAATCTAGCCTCTCTATTGTATTAGGTTATTTATTATTCGTCATATTTGAAGCTGTAACAACCCACCCTGATCTAACCTAAAATTCCTAACCTTTAAGAATGAAATAAGAATCTTAACCTAAGGATTTTTGAAAATAAACAAACAGAGAACTGAAACTTTAAAATCGTTTAATATAATAAACTTACTAAACATGAAAATAATATTAAAATATGGCTCGTGATTCGTCTAGTATGGACCTACGTTGTGTTCGCAGAAACCGTAGAATAATACAATTTTTCAGCTTTGTTAAATTAATCTAAAGATTCTAATCACATACCAAGTTAACAGCTAATTTACTCTAAAATCATTAGATTCCTGAATTTTAATACTATTAGTTTTATCTACGATGAAACGACTCCTCCCACAAAGACATCCAGTTGCTCGGTGAAGTTGAACATGAAAGAAAAGAAAAGTAGGTATTAGAATATATTCTTTTCTATCGCACGATAGTATGTTTAGCGTATATGGAAGTGAGAGAGTATATAATGAAGCTGAAAAATAATAATTAAAAATTTTTGAGTGGTGACGTGGGAAATATGCCCCGACTCTCGCATATTTCTATACCCATCATCCCATCTACAGGGGGGCAATTCAGTTATTCAAAACCGATCCGTAACTGAACCTTGTGCGAAGCATTTCCTGTCAGCTATTTTTTTTTGATTTAGTAACGAGCGAATGACGTGTTACGTTTCATCAAATGTGTCAAATGTATGACATAAAAGTGACTGAATCAAAAAACTATGGCGGCCGATGGGAAACGCTCCACATATGGTTCGGCTATGAAGCGGTCTTGAATAACTGAATTGGGCCCCAGGTCAGGGTTCTAACATAGAGAGGTGAGTATCGACCCACTGAATTACATCTACTTCAACTTATAAAGGAAGTTGAAACTTGGAAGAAGCAACTGCAATGGGCAAAGAGGTCCGCGGCCCTAACAGGTAGAATAGGATCAGTATGTCTGTAAAACTAATACCAGCTATTGTCCTTTTAAGATTTCAATAGAATCAGTTTGTATGTCTAGGCTATTGTCCCTAATAGCGCCGAAAAGCGAGCCTCTCAATCCCGGGAAGGAGAAAACTCTTGGAACTACTAATAAAGAAATCAAGCGTTACCAGACTTGAATAACCCTATTTGGCAATATGATTCTCAAAATGTAACAATTCAAAAGTAAGTATTTTCTAGAAATTTTCTATAATAGAAAAGATTGTCTTCATTTTGTAAGACTCATCGTTTCAGCTGTGTTTAAGTTATTTATTTATAAAGCCCAGTAACTAGGCATCTTTTAGCCTTATTTCAATTTAGAAAGAAACAGACATGACTTTCTTTACAATATCTATTGAATTGAAGATGTTTCTAGAGATTTTCTACAATAGAAAGGGTTTGTCCTCTTATAGTTAGACGCATCCTCTCGGCACTGCTTTGCTTCACCAATTATAGAAAACCCAGAAACAAGGCGTCATTTGGCCTTTTATCAATATGGAGATGTAAGTGAAAACATGACTATCCTTAGTTGAATTATTATTTGAATACTCATACCTTTTAAATATATTTCTTCCAAAGAACATTTAACACTAAAGCAAAGTTTTAATATCTATTGTTTGACTCATTTTTGAGAATCTTCATCATTTACACCCTTTATAGCTCCCTACTTGCGCCAGCCTCCGAGAACCCACTACCAAATTTTCTTTTTATGTTTTCTATCAACTACAACTTTCTATCTATCTTTCCGAATTTTAACATATTATTTTAAATTTTCTAAAGCTTTTTGTTCTAAAAAGTTTTCTCATATACAATAAAAGAAACAAAGGTTTTAATATAAAATTTGTGAACTCAACGTTTCAAGGTTGAACCGTTACAAAGGCTATCGGCTTGTACTTGACCGCCAGCTCGCCTGATGGAGCGCGTTTGACCGCCAGCTCGCCTGATGGAGCGCGCTTGACCGCCAGCTTGCCTGATGGAGCGCGCTTGCCGAGAAAAGGCCCTACTCGTCATTTGAAGACACTCAGGTTATATCTATTGGGGAAAACCATCTCGGATAGCATATTACTGAAGGAAGGACAATTTGACTGGGGAAAACGATTTTTTTCTGTTTTTCTTGCATAAGTATATGTTTTTCTTGAAATATCGGAAACATTTGATTCAGCAGCGCCTTCGGTAGTTCCCATTTCTCCTGTGAAATGTCACGTGTCATCCGACAAAATAACCGACTTCCAAAAAGAAGGAGATAGATAGATAGATGAACTCTTTATTGTACACACCTTAAAAGTAATAACAAAGAACTTAAATAGACTAGTGCAACAAAAGGCGGCCTTATCGCTAAAAGTGATCTCTTCCAGGCAACCATGGAGGAGATCCACCAAAAAGAAGGAGGTTATCAATTCGGTCCGTATGTTTTTTTTTTGTATGTTTGTTCACCGATTACTCCGTCATTCGTGAACCAATTTTTGTGTTTCTTGAATTAACATATAGAGAAAGCTTCCAAGTTGGTCCCATAATTATTTTATAGACATTGCTTTATTACTTTTTGTATAATATCTAAAAATGAAAATGTTCATTGTATTCCTGAGCCTGAGTGAAGTGCGTCAGATTATAGAATCGCAGAGTTCCACCGACACGTTTTTCTTTGCAAAAGTGTCGAATGTTAAGAATTATCGTTTAATTAAACCTCTGCACATTTTCTAATTTTCGAAGACAAACCATTTGACGTTCAATGACTAATCTCATTCTTGACAAAAAAATGAAAGAGTGGGTGAAGAGAGGTTTCTTAAAAAAGTTTACAACCGTGAAGGATTTAGTAAAAGTAAAACCTTCTTACTCTTCGTCCAATGTGTATAAGGTGAAAATAGAGTTACTTCGACGATTAAGCGTTTTGTTTAATTATTACCCGACTGAGCATGATGATATGAACTTTATGTATCCTGATCCTTTCTAATATTACAAGTAACGAAGTAGCGTACCTTGAAGTCGGTAGTTTCAGTTTTTTTACTATAAAATTATTTCTATAGTATTTATTATTTACATGTAGAAATAAAATCATCATAATGTTCACTACGATACTTAAATTTTCTTAAGTTTCTTTATGAAACAAGCAAAACGTTAGACTTAGATAAACTCTTTATTGGTAATATGGTTATGGTAACTCTTTATTGGTTATGAGTATGGTAACTCTTTATTGGTTATGAGAATAAGTAAGAATCGAAACTGCACAAAATAAGAAATATTAACCAGAACGCTTGTATACAAAAACACTACTGGACAAACACACAAAGAACACAAACCATTTCAGGAAACTTCCAAAGTACTTCCGATCCAACCATTTACTAGCAAGTACAGCCATAGGGTGTCGCCATCACCATCATACTTTAACTATATAATAACCACAAATCGTTTACAGGCGATATCCCCAAGCCTTTCAATTCGGACCCATAGCTCCTATGCTCCAATAACCGTTAAGGGAAATAGCCTCGTGGCTTTTACAGACTATGCTTTATTGAATGAGCGTGCGATGCGATTGGAACTGTCTGCGTCAACTAGCAAGATTTTCGTTCATTTGTCCGCTTGTTTGTTAGTAGTACCTGTTAAGGCCAAACAAAAGCTGTGGTCAGAAAAGTACCAACTACCACCTAATTTTGCCGTCCCGAAGGAGGAGCTACCACCAGGACATGATCTGCAATGGCCAATTTGGAAGTCTATAAATCGCCTCCGAACACAAGTTGGTCGTTGCAGACAAAATATGTGTAAATGGGGTCTGGCTATTCCTCCAGTAGAGCAGTGTGATTGTGGCGCCACCCCTCAGACAATGACACACCTGCTCGTATGCCCACTGTGCCCTAATACCTGCACAATGAATGACCTGTGGGAGGCCAATACTGCTGCCATCTCTGTGGCTTCCTACTGGTCAAATACAGTATAATAATAGATTTAAAAAAAAAAAAAAAAAAAAAACGAACCGTTGACACGAAAAGAAGAAGAAGAAGACTTGCATACAGGTCGTTTTTTAGCCAATCTTGAGGAAACTTGGTTTACAGGTTCCTCAATTTTATAATATTTTTTTTCTGTCGGGAATTTTCGATAAGTGGTGTATTTCTCTCAAAAAGAGGGAATGACGTAAATAACGGGCCACAAATTCTGTGAGGGAAAGCTTGCTGCTGCGCCATTTACTAACCGATTTTAATACAGTTTTCTAAAGTTGTTTGGTACTTAATTCTGAAAAAGAAATTTAAATGTGAGCAATAATCAGTCAAGAGTTTCTTAGTCTTATTCTTATTCGAGATGGGGCGATAAGTCCTGCACTGATGTCCCGCTTGGGGTGTATTGTGCATTTCCCCCCGCCAGCGTCAAGCAGTCAAGAGTTTATCAAGATAATAATATTATCTCGATAAACTCTATGTTATGAAATCTGGGTTGGAAAGAGACGAAATTTGCTACGATGCTATTTGTCGGACGATTTTAATAGTATTTGGCAAAAACATTCATCCATAATTCTAAACTGGAATTTCGGGCAATATCTATATGTTATTATCATTTTGTTTATTGTTTTGTATTGTTCAACAATCCAGTTTGCGACTTCAAAATCACTCGAAGAAACACATCAGGGATGTCAATCCCACTAAGATTGCATTTTGTGACATGAATTTTTTTTTTAATTTTCATTGCTTTTTCTTTTAATAAATCTATCTACATTTGACCTTCAACTCACCTGATTGTAGGCTATAGCCATGGCGATGGTGTGACCGAGAATGGATTACATCCATCTAGAAGAAATCTATTCCTGAGATTGTAGATCTCAGTGAACTAGGTGAGATATTAACATCAAGAAAGCGAACCAAAGTCTTAGATTTTTGGCATTTCCATGAGAAATGGTTTTCCATTTTTCCTTCTCGCGCAGCTATAGCTGAGGTGATTAAAAAACTGATTAAATTCTCTAGTCTGGCAACGAAGCAGTGTTTCATACCGTAGTCTGAATAGATCCCTCGGTCCGCATCACCCCTCGGTCCAAGGGTCGAATAACTGAAGGAACCGTTTAATTGGGTTTGTGAGACAATCGAATCGACTGTTGGATCGGAAATCTCTAAATTACGCTAATTGGAACGTTTTTCCGGATCACGTGCTTCTTAACTATTCGAAGGTAGCTAATGTTGCCAGTATTGATGGGTTTAGTTGAGGATAAAGTAGCTTGTAATTAAAAATAAAATAATTGCTGCGTTTTCTTACAGTTCTGAAAAATAAAATCTACACACATCAAATAATATATACAAATATTGCATTGTAATAAATCCGTTTTTTAGGGTTCCATACCTCAAAAGAAAAAAACGGAACCCTTATAAGATCACTTTGTTGTCCGTCTGTCCGTCCATCCGGGTGTCAAGACCTTTATCTCGGGAACGCGTGAAGGTATCGTGTTGAAATTAAAACCATGTACGGCATGTACACATTCATAGTCTCTTGCTGCAGAAAGAAAAATCAAATTTCTCAGTTTTCGTAAAAAATAAATATAACCGAATATGTCGTAAAAAATTCACAACTCACAAGGGAATCAAAACTTATGGGGTACCTCCCGTTCACCTAGAACTATGAAATTTAGCAAGAAGCATTGTGTTATAATACACATATAGGAAAAAATCAGAAAACCGGTCATTTTTCATTTAATCACAAAAAAAATAGTGTCTTTATGCAAGGAATGAGGGTCCAAATTTTAAAGTGAATTAAGAGTATCATATGGGGTATTATATGAAAGAGCTTAATTAGCCTATGTTAAAACAGGTTTTTAAATATTTTTACGATGTATATTTTTCGGTATAAGAAAGAAAATATGAAAAAACATAACCCTCCTTCTTTCGCAGTCGGGTAAAAAATATATGATTTCCCCCTTTAATCTACTAGTTTGTACAGAACCCTCGGTGGGCGAATCTGACTCGCACTTGTCCGGTTTTATTTATCACTTAAATGCAATTCTTTGGAATTACAAAAATACCCAAGAACCTAGATTCATAATAATCTCCGATTTATAGTTATGACACAGGTGATGATGATTAAGATTCATATTCCATTTATGATCCATGTTCATGTACATTCCAATGTCCACATGTCAACCATCTCTGTACTAAGTTATATATCGATCGATTCAGCCATTTGATCGTGAAAAGGTAACAAAGATCAGTAACATCAATAACAAACCACAAAGTGCAAACCCATCTAAAAAATAAAAAAAACATCGCAGAAGAATTCCAAAGATTATAAAAGCCAGAGTCCTTTCTGTAGCGAACAAAAAAAATAGGTATTGAAACCTCGTGACACAATGGCGGATGCGACCTGACATCATCACGGAATGGGGACGCGAAATAATAAGGCTGAAAGTGGGGCAATATGTAGGAGATAGCGAGAAATAACGATAGCGTCAAGAGTACCAGCTAGAAGACACCGAAGCAGAAGAGTACCAGCTTGAAGACCTCGAAGCGGGAGCACTACTGTTACTAGATATATAAGTTAGATTTAAGTTTTTCTTTAATATGAATTTATGTAAAGTAACGCCTGATACAAAAAAAATCTAGATAACAATGTTTTTTAATCGACTGCAGGAAAGAGAAAAGCTGGTGTTATCTTTTGGTCCGTTTATGTACATACTTTACAAACAGTTCAAAAATTATCATGAATGGGACTTGAACCTACGTATTTCGATCTGTACAGATAAATTGATAATTTGTCAAATTAAATTATACGTTTACAAATATATTTTTTTATTGTAGTGATAGTGCCTTTACCATTTTGACCACGGAGTCTATTTTGCTCAAACAACCAAACTAACTTCTTTTTGGTTTGAGCAAAAGACCGTTCGAAAGTTTCGACCATCCCACGTGACGCCTCCGTGGTATAAATCTCATCCAACATTCAGGCCGCTCGTATCTTGTAACTTGCGCCGCGGCTGCCTGTGTACGCCTTTGTCCTAGGCAGTGTTGTTTGCTCCCGTTTTAAAATTAAAACTATGTGGTCCGGAACGTAAGCCTGTAATGTTTCGTTTGCTATTCAAATAAAAACTTTTACCGCGATGCTGTTTTCAACTTTCGAATATGATATTGTTGGGACTTTTTCGGGGATCATTATAACGGTTTATATTTGCTATTTTTTTGGACTGCAAGGTTTTTGTTATTGATAAGTTACGATTTGTTTTTGACTCGGCTGATGTTAAGCGACGTTGTGGTCTACGATGGAGCGCGCTTAACTAGAAAAAAAACTGTATGCATTTAAAGACACTGAGATTACATAATTATATCTATCCAGAATGTCGCATTCAGGAAAAGATTTCACTTTTGGCGGTACGAACAATAAAAGTTAAGTTAAAGCGTTTCGTTCGAGTTTTTTCCGAGCTACGGAAGTCTCGCAGCTATGTTTGCTTGCCAAGCTGTAGGTCGTGGGTTCGATCCCCACCCAGGACAAACAAAGCATGGATGTTTGTTCTGTTTAGGTGTTTCTATGTATAATAAGTTTGTGTTTAAATAAAAAGTATATTTATGTATTCTATCAGCCATCTAGTTTCCATAGTAGGTATAAGCTTTGCTTAATTTGAGGTAGATGGATTTGTGTGAAATGTCCACCAATATTTATTTATTTATAAAAAAAAAAGACGTGTGGCACTCGGAGACTGCCGCGGTAAAGCTATTGCATAGCATTTTTTATCAACTTATGTAATTATAATTATTTATTTATTTTATTTATGCAGTATTCCTAACACCCCCCACTCCGACCGGCACAGCGGTGATACTTTTTAGTTTTTAGTTTTGCCATCTATCGATGAATAGCAGAACTTTTAATGACTTTTTGAAATATCACGCTTGTCTCTTTAGTTCTGCAAATCGCCTTTAGGTGGCATTGGTTGTATCGGCGTTACTGCGTTAGGTTATTTTCGTTACGTAATTTCTGGATTCGGTCTCCACGCGCAAGGCCCGCGATAGAAGCTATGCAATAGCTTAAAAAATATTACTATTAAAATATTATATAATATAATACAAATCTTCAAAATATCCGACAATGCTTATATAATTAATCTATACTTAAAATGTATTCTAATTGACAATAATACGCCCAATTTTTTCCTCCGTTCACATGAATTCATAAAAAGCTTATGCGCAATATAATTTCCAGTGAAGCCTAAAATAAAGTGACCTTCATAAAAGATAATTAAAACAACTTCAAAGTTAACAAAGACATGAGAGAAAGTTTTCAAAAAAAATCTTTCACCTCTTAAAATCCTAACAAATTTAAGAAAGTCTTAGAAGGAGCTTCGACGCGATATCACGTTCGCGAAAACTCAAACATTTGCGACTCAAAAAGTGATAAAACTTTGAAACGGCCACCCGTCTCTTTCTTCGGGTATTTTACATAATTTCATATATTATTTAAGTGGGAACTTCTGTTGGAGCATTTACATAATCTTGCGAGCGGTGTTGAGCCACGAATACTAATTTGAAAGGAAACTTTCCTGGAGAGATGATTGGTCAAATGCTTTCTGGTGCCGGTGATGCCTTCTAACATTCTAGGAAAATTATAACTTCATGCGAAAACAAGAGAAATACAAAAAATGCTACAGGAAAGGTGTAACTTGCGCCTGTGACCTACTTCTTTGTCATGTTTTGGCGGGAACGTCACGGAAACATGTCGCTTTATTTCCTTAAACTTGTGTTATTTTGAATTTTATGCTTTAAAAATGGTGGCGTTTTATTCATTTAATGTTTGACAAACTGTCTTGTCACGTGGTCGCCAATACTCAATAGAAGCTTCCAGTAAAGTCTTTACTAGCTTCTATTGAGTATTCTACTATACTGAACTGACTACTTAACTGAAGCACGACTTTGAAAATGACTATATACGTGACTTAGACTGTGACTGGAACATTTCTAACTTGTTTTATTCAAGAAACTTGGAGCAATATTATAATATTTGTTCACACTCATGCACTTTAACAATTATGAATAAAATACCACCATCCATCTACATTCTAAATAACACACATTTAAGGATAAAGTCTAAAATTGTTTTTATTTTATTAACAAGGCTTAACTAAATCTGGAGAATGAGTTACGAAATTATAATATGTACGCGTTTGGAGCGGACTTATTTACTTGATTTTGTGATTTGCCTATATTACATGTATTTTAATGAAACTTAAAGAAATCTCGATACTTAATATTGGCAAAGACGCAAATTGTGCCGAAAAAAATCAAATAAAAAAAACAAAAGAAATAAAAAATATGTCCTATCTTTATGGAATAAAAAAAACCCCAGATCACACTCGCGCTACAGACCCAAACAAGCTTTATAAACAGTCAAATTATGAAAACCGTTTCACCAACGGATATTATTTTTTCGTCACTCAAAACTTTCTCCTAAATGCAAAGTCGCACCATTCAGTGTTGCCACTTACCCTAATAATCTAACCCGTAATATTTCTGCGGTCATGCCCGATTCCCTCTCTATCCTACTGCGGGTGTTAGAGCGAGAAAAACGATACGGGTATACCCTACTTTATTATGATAATCGGAAAATTCGCCACATTTGTGCGGGGTGGGCCGACTCGATTTCCTTTACTTGAATAAATGATGAGCTGTATCATTGCAAGGCTATTTTGAATGTGGAACAGATTTTTTTTTCTCGATTCGTCTGGAAATGTTTTGGCTTTTACCGTTGCCGTATTATGATTGCCTGGTAGTTTGATTTGATTGAATATTGATAAAGGTATCGAGATTATGTTTAATATTTATTATCTGTTAGGTTTTTCTATGAATAATATATTGGTGCGGTATTGTGGGGATTCTCTTTAGTAAAACTAGTTGTATAAAGTGGCTTTTCTCGTGTTTTTTTTGAGTTTTGAACAGCTTAAGTTTTGGTAACATGTATATGTAGGCAATTAATAAAACTTAAATCTTATATATCTAATGTATTTCCACTTCAAGGTATTCAAGCTGGTGTTCTTGCTTACTTCGAAGTCTTCAAGCTGGCACTCTTGTCGATACGTGTTTTACCTCTTCTTGAAGCATCTTCAGGACTTTTCAGATTTTTCAATTATTCAACGACAGTTACGTGTAGGTACTTGACGCTTATACGAACAGAATTGCACTTTATTAGGTTGTCACCATGGTTGCTATTTGTTTAAACGCGTTTGCAGAGTGACCCTTCTAGACCTATAAAGACAATGCAGAAAGAGAACTAATGTGACTTTAAATATAGACATAGCATAGATATTATTAATGTATTTTATTGTGACAAAAAACATACAACAGAAAAAACCAATAGTACAACGCATCGAATTAAGTAAGTCCGTATAGGCTATATGCCACAGTGAGTGAGCCAGCCCTATTATCAGAGCCTCTGACCTGGCTTGACGATTGCTAATACGCATCGAATTAAAAATAAAAGAGGTTTTTTGTCACAACACGTATTAAGAGCCCTGCTGTCCTTTGTTCAACTAGCAATACAATTGAGACGTTAGTTCTCATTTTTGCCATGATATTTTATCTATCCAAACGAACTCTACTATTATTCTGTGATATCTACATCATCCAAGGAAGTTTTATCACAATGGAAGGAGCCACTTTGCTCGCTACTCAACTGTTTATAACGTGTCCGCTTCATTCCGACTTTCCGGTCATACATTACGTCAAGTTGCCGTCGCATGAAGATAAATTGTAATTAATTAATTGCTAAAATACGTGGTAATATAATACATTGTTTTACGCTACCTAACTAAGTAGTGATGTAATAAAACGCACGTACAAAATATGCCGATATTTTATAACCGCTATCAGAAAATGTAGGAGACGTGAATTTTCAACCGACTTCCAAAAAGGAGGAGGTTATCAATTCGCCTGTTTTTTTTTTTGTTTTTTTTTTATCTTTGTTACCTCATAACTTTCGACTGGGTGAACCGATTTTGATGATTCTTTTTTTTTATTTGTAAGCTGGTGCTTCCCGTGTGGTTTTATTTCAATTTGGTCCAGTTCTGACCATGGAATCCATGAGAAGTCGGTTGCTTCAGTTTTTTAAACTATAAAAATTGCCAATAATTATTGGACATGATGTAGTGAATTTTTAATATATGCCATAATTATATCAACAAAACTGGTAATAAATCTCAAGAAATGTGACAGAGCATCTTAAAACTGAGACTTCCAGTGAGATAAGCCCGTAAATAGTACCAATTCCTCCACATTTGCTCAAGCAAAGCATTATCATCTCTGAATATTCTACAAGCTCTCTCACAAGATGTGTCACTAGACAAATACAGGTAACCACAACAGATTTTATGCTCTAAATCGTCCGCAATAAAGTTCAATTCGGTACATACATTACCTAAAATTTCAGGAGCATAATTTTTACACGTAATGTGACTTTTATGTCTTTGAAATAAGGGCTGTTTAAAAAGATGCCCTTTTTTGTGAGTGAGCTGTGAATTTGTAAGTTGCCGTCCATTTCATAACAGGTGGAGAGAAGGTTTTATTTTTTGTAAATCCGGAGTAAAACTGAAGTTGGTAAATAAATTATGAAGCTGGAGTTGTAATGTTCTGTAAAATTTATATAAGCTTGGTACCTAATTGCTGTCTGGCACTTTCGGGTTTGAAGATTTTTCAAGAGGGATTTAATGGCAAGAGCCGAATTGAATCACAATTTTTACTAAGAATGATTACAAACTTTTTATACAAAATGTATCCGTCATCATTTACTTAAACATATATGCTTCTTCTTAATCTTTTTAAATTGTCTGGAAGATTTTTAGCGATAAGGTCGCCTTTCAGCTTGCTAATCATGTACTTATGGTCAATTTTTACATAACTATAGAACATACAGGTAAGTATTATAAAAGGCTCGCTGGTCGTTGTCGGCGTACGCGAGTCAGGTAAACAACAACTTTGGCTGGCTGGACATGTATGTATGCTATAAGCTACCCGTATTTTATTGTATTTTATTTTTCTTTCTATTTGGTTCGTTTAATTGTTCATTAATGTATAGTCAATGTATTATTATTATAGTTTACAAGCAGGAAGACGTTAGCACTCGAGACACAGAATATCTAGTTCGGGTGCTAACACACTTCTTATTATAAAATTGTAATTATCAATAAAATATTTTTTTTTGTATTTTTATGGTGTCATTAAAGTGTTTTATTATAATGTGTATTGTATTATATACATTAACGTTAAACCACCACCTCGCCTGATGTTAAACGACGGCGTGGCCGAGGATGGATCTCGTCGATCTAACTAAAAGATATCTATTCTCTCTAGCCTTGAAAATTCCAAGATTGTAGGTCTCAGGGGAAAAAAAAAACAGATATGGTTGCAGGGAATTTAACTCCACTGCAATATTTCTAATAAGCTAATACTGTTAGTTCAACTTCAATCCATCAAACATTTTCCTATTGTTATACATTCATCAGATGAATAAACAATTAACAAAAAACAGGGGGTTGTAAATAAACGGAGCTCTAAGACGGATTCTGTCTTAGCACAGTTTTTTTTATCCCCTACTCAAAAAGAGAGGTGATATAAAGTTTGAAGTGTGTATCTATCTGTATATCTGTGTGTCTGTCTGTGGCATCGTAGCTCTCAAACGGATGGCAAATTTGGTGTAGTTTTCTTTGTTTGAAAGTTAATTCTATCAACAAAAAAGCATATCGATTACCCCAGACCAATAAAGGTCTAAAGACAATCCAAATGCTCAAACCCACTACCAGTTGGCAGTGTACCCTACAAAATATTCTTAGATATATTTCGATGTCTTTTAAAATAGTTTTTCACTCCTCTTGCTCAAAAAGTCTGTCATTGTAGCGAACTAGAGCGGGGAAAAATACCATATACTTCTTCTTTTTTTGTATTGGACCCGCATTAAAGCATTTGCCAGTGTCAAGTATTAGGATTTTGTCAAGTTTCTTGAATAAAATAAGTTGTAAATGTTCTAGTCACAATTTAAGTCATGTATACAGTCAATTTATAAGTCGAGTCCTGCTTCAGTAAAGTGGTGACTGGTGGCGACTTAACTAGAAGCTTCTATGAAGTTTTGTCGACAACGTAAAATGACACATTTCACTTGCCCACACTCATGTACTTGATCGAACACTTAATGAATAAAACACCACCATTTTTATCGCATTAATATTCAAAATAACACAAGTTTAGGAAAATAAAACAAAGCAATAACATGTTTCGATGACGTTCCCGCCAAAACTTCAAATAGCATATTATGCTCTAGGGGAAAAAGTGTTTTTATGTTTAAAATTTTATCTGTTAAAGAGCCTACATAAACGAAACAGTCTTTATTCAAAAGTAGAATAATCTCTTTGGAGTATATTTACATTCTCTTTGCAAATATCTCGTTAAATATCCAGAATTGTCCAAATTGTACATTTCATTTTTTATAAAACAAAGGTCCTATGTAATAGGGCGAATTCTGTGAAAACAAACTTTGAATTATTGTATATTGGATTATTTTATTTTCTCGCAATCTTAGTGAAAAGTAGAATGTAACACACGGCGCTAAAACCCATTGTAACTCGGTTTCTATGTGCTCCCTCGCTAAAGTTCGGGAGTAAAAATCTACCTCGTTACAATGGGTCTTTTTAGCCCCTTGTATAACAATCTACTATTTACGGCGTCGGAGGTTTTAGGCTTACTTGTAAGATATCTTTTCGGTTCAGCCGTTTTTATGTTTTATAATTAGACTTGTAACATGTTCACGGCGCTTGTCCCCAGAGAGTGGGGTGCGACCTGCGCGTGGGCTCCACTCGGCGCGTGGATGAGTGCGGCGTGTGCGGCGGGGACGGGTCGAGATGCGCGCGGCCCAGATACCACTGGCTCGCCACGCCTGGCTCGCTCTGCTCCGCTACCTGCGGTGGAGGTACGTCTTTATACTACCTAGTTTACGATACTTGCCAAGGCGCATCACATCAGTGATACAAACTCGTACGCCGTGACGCTGTCCGCGCCATCACGCTCCCATACTTTTTTTACGTAATGTGACGCGTCCGGGCAGTGAAACTAACTCAAATGCCGTGATGGGAAATGGCATGACGCTATCACGCGCCGTCACGCTCCCATACTTTTACGTGATGTGACGCGCTTTGGCAATGAAACTAACACGTATATCGTGACGGAAAATGGCATGATACGATTTTATGCCGCCACGCTCCCTCTACGTTCTACTCTCGACTTTTTTGCGTGAGCGCATACGAATACATTTTGTTATTTTTTAATAATTACATATTATTTTTTAATAATGTATTGTGTGGCGAATGCCTATTTATTCAGCCATAGTTGACGCGTTCACCGCTTGCACACGCAATTGGTATTTCTGACAATACCTATAGCCTTTTGTTTCACATGTGACAGTGTCCCGTAACGGGCAACTATTTTTAATTCTGTATCGGTTTATCCTGCCTTCAGTAAGGACCTATCAATCGGGGAAAACCGAATGTGACCACCTCGAATCTAAGTCGAACGTCGAAATTCCCCGTCCAGGAAAAAAACTACGTTATTGTTAAACCTGTGTACCAGTGAATCGTAAACATTACTTAAAAAATACGATCTATAGTAGTAGTAACAAACATTTGAACAGAGGAACGACAATTTTGCTAATCAACAGAGATATTTATTTGCTTCGCTCACTCAATCAATCAATTCAAATTGGGCTCGCCACTCAGTCTACGACCTTAAATTATCAACTCAAAACCAAAAAAAAAAATTGCAGACCTGCCACATAACGACCGTAAATCTCTCTCGATTCACAGCAGCAGCACCGCCGACCTCTGTCAGTACGCGCCAATACATTACTGTAGCATTGTTAATTGCGAGCCGGTGGTAATTTATATCGCGAGCCGTTGCCGAGCCCAACATAAATCACACTTCCTTTTGTTGAGCAACAGTTTCTTCAAGCCGGGGCTGAGTAGACGGGCGATGTTTGTGGTTGGCATGTTGAGCGATTGTCGGCGTTAGTTGAAAAACTTTTGTGCTGAATGAATATATTTAATTGTAGATTGTAACGTATTTTGTAAATTTAAAAAAATATACATACTAAAACCTACGTAGAGAAAGGTACGTACGTAATCTAATCGTAATCTATCAATAACAACCTCGAAATAAACTTTATAAAAAAATATAACTCATCGTTTTCAATTCACTCTAGTACACTATTGGATATAAGCTACACAATGAATGACACTCAGCTGACATTCAGCTTTCTAGACCCTACTCTCTTCCATATATTTTATTACATTGTCATGACAATATGTCAAGGATTCTTGTCCTACATTTGGCAACACACGTTCACACCTACCACTACAATGTGCTTACCCCAGCAGGTAGTAGGCTGTGTTATGTAGAAAATTTTAAGTTATTGACGAATTACTTCATTCCGGATACAATCAGAACTTTCTTTTTTCGGATCTTTCAGAGAAACGCAAAACAAACAAACAAACATATGATATATAAAAAGCGTCTGTCGAAGCGGTTATCGGTTCTAAGATACATCACCAGCCACTGCTACTTCAATTTGTCTTAACAATTTTGATTGCTCACATCAGCTACAAAAGTTGCTCGTCTACTGACTTCACTATCCGACCAAAATTTAGCGCAGGCCGATTGTAATTAAGAACCCCTGAAAGATGAATATCAAGATAAGAATTAGCACGCGGCTCTGGTGTTGTGTAATTTGTTGTCTAGCTGACGGGTCAGAGGCAAATATTTGGGATTTCAGGGTAACTTTGGACAAATATTTGATCGGAATGTCTTGGGATTGGATGTTGTCTCAGAATTTGGTTTACAACTTGATTTGGTTATTTTAACTCAAAGCTCGGCCGGGGCTTAATATAGAAATGTGGTCTTTATTTTCTTCGTCGTACGTGTCAAAAGCGCATACTTTGTAGTGTGATAGAATTTTCAATGCTGAATTTCGTTGTCAGTAAGTAAATAAATAAACTAAGTAACAACGTAAGTACTAAAAAGTATACGTATTTTAAATAAAAACTACGGGTCACTCACGTCTGTTTTGTGTCGAAAAATCCGACTGTAGTTTCAAACGGTTTTCGGCGGTCTTTTTCAAAGGAGCAGCGCAAACGTCACTCTTGGTCGGTGACGCGCCTTGCACTCTCCGTATATATAAGTTACTCTATGCCTCGCACTGCGACTTGCCGCTCGTGCCGCACGTGACATCATCGTTTGCAAAAGGGTTAGATAGATAGATAGATAAACTCTTACACACCTTAAAAGTAATAACAAAGTACTTAAATAGACTAGTGCAACAACAGGCGGCCTTATCCCTAAAAGGGTTAAGGGTTGGGGTGAGAAGCTGGTCGTCTTGCGTCGGTTCAGCTGAAGTATCCTCTTCACTAGAACTATCGTGAGTGTCAGGAATGTTCCAGCAGACGGAACTCACAATATCACCACCAGGCTCACGATCATCCTCCCGAGCTCCATGAAGGCAAGGTTTCCAACTGAGACACAGAAACTTTAACAGAGATGGAGGATGGCACTTACCACCCACTGGAAGTTACATTTGAACCATTTCCTGGTTTCGGATTGAGCTGAAATTTTGCATGTAGATAATATATTTTCATGGAGCTGATCTGATAATGGGACCGGTATGTGAGGACTGGAATACCCTGACAGAAAGTACTAAGATAGTTGAGTTTGGACTCGTCAGCTTTGCTGTCTTGGATACCTTCCATTCCATTACACGAACGAAGTTCTAAAGATAGTACTAAAAGATTGTTACTGGAACTACCTGATGGAAATGCTAAAATAATCGAACTGTGCTCATTTTTTAGTCACCATAAACTCTATATATTGCAATAATAAAAGCTGGTGTTTAATAAAATGTTTTTAGATTATCTTGTTTATATCTTTTTTTTTTTTTTACTAATTGTAGTTTTTTATCAAAACTAACTGACCAAGGTAGGGTGTGCTCCTACTTTCCCTAACCCGGATACGTAAGGTCAATAGTAACGTCCGCTGGTTAACCGGGTCGTTACGACGCCGACCGAGCCGCCCACTGACCACTCTAACGGCCCGGCCGCTAACCGCCCGCTAACGCATGGTTTCGTTACAGGCCGCCCGTGGTAAACCAAGCTTGGTTAATACTGGCTGTTTCGACGAATCTCTATATTCTTTGGTTATTTTTTCCTTTTGACATTTGGTTTGTGCGTATGAAACTTTTATTAATAACTTTTTGTAATTAATTGTTATTGATTTTTAAATTAGTAATACCTATGTATATATTTATTTTACCCTTGAAACTTTAGAATCGATAACAATGTTTGACCGAAATAAACGTCCAAACGACAAAATTTCCAAAATAAATAACGGCCAAATTCGGTTAAAATAACAGATATAAAATAACAACTACTGTTACATTGTAATAGTTTGTATATTTGTATATTTGTCCACGACGTATTACGCAGAAACTAGAAGTCGTATTGCAAAAAATCTTTTTTTAATAAATATCTCTCAGCTTAGGAGTCACTGTAAATTTTATCAAAATCTCAAAAAGAATTTTTACAATACGACTTCTAGCTTCTGCGTAATACGTAGGCAAACATACAAACACACAGACGTACAAACATACATACAATTATGAAATTTGGCACAAATGTTTAGAAGCTGATATAGACTAACATACGTATGCAAAAGCTGTACAGTTCTGACAATATTACTTTCATACAGCTCGAATCGATAACTACCTCCTTTATTTGAAGTCGGTTAAAAATAGTACCGCTTCTAAACTTATGCCACTTTTCTATGCCCGCTTGTGATCTACCATGGAGCGCGCTTACCTAAAGAAGCCGATTTACTCACGATTTAAAGACACCCATATTGACTAATTGACGGAATCAGATTACTTAATAAAACTAAAATGCCATCTGTAAATAAATCCCCGTCTCCCCGTGTTTGTTTGTGGGGGAGGGGGGCAGTAAGCTGCTCAAATCAGATATTCCAAATCCCAGTTCAAAATGAGCTCTGTATTTACATATTTATGTATTCAAAAGAACTTCGTCGTCTGCGGGCTCGTTAATCGCTCATTACCATGTTCTTGAGGGGACGGAATTAGGGGATCTGGAAGGGTCATCGTCATCATCATCATCGTCTTTCTTATACATATAGGGGATATATAAAAGTTTATTATTGTGCGTTAGTATTGTTAAAACTTAAAAACCGGCCAAGTGCGAGTCGGACTCGTGCACGAAGGGTTCCGTACCATTATCTCTAAAAACGGCAAAAAATCACGTTTATTGTATATGAGCCCTTAAATATTAATTTCATTTTAATATAATTATTTATTTTTAAAGTGAATAATATAACTCAATATTCTGTGAATATTTCAAGCGTCTACCTATTGCCGTTATCAATGTCGAGCAAACAAATCACGTTTGTTGTATGGGAGCCTCCTTAAATATTTATTTTATTCTGTTTTTTTTTGGATTTGTTGTTATAGCGGTAATAGAAATACATCATCTGTGAAAATTTCTACTGTCTAACTATCACGGTTCATGAGATACAGCCTGGTGACAGACGCACAGACAGACAGACAGCGCAGTCTTAGTAATAGGGTCCCGTTTTACCCTTTGGGTACGGAACCGTAAAAACGGCTTGACTGTTTTTTTTTTTTTTTATGTTTATTTATTTATTTATTTATTTATTTTAGAAACACCAACAGTATACATATTACATTGACTTAGTAGGTAATCTCTAATATAGGTTCTGATATGTATACCTTTAACAGGCGTCTACATCATTCTTTAACTAAAACTAAAACTATATTAATTTAAACTAAAACCTATAAAATAATATAACAGTGATATTATAATCTATTGCGTTCAGTAAAAAAAAGTAATAACTTAAACTTGAATGCGTTAAATTTGTCGTGAAATATATCGAGATCGTTTAGCAAAACATTAATTTCATTGTATGTACGACATAGTCTTGGTAGAGGAGAATTATATGATAAGTTAGTTTTAGAGTATTTAACATGGAGAATCTTTGAGATTCTGTGACGCGGGTAGTGACATGGTACTGATAGGGAAAACTGCATCAAAATTGAGGGACAGTCAATAAGGCTGTGAACAACTTTGTAAAGAAAAGAGAGGTCTCGGATTTTCCTCCTATTGCGAAGATTATTTATTTTAAAGAAAGACAATCGATTGGAATACGGACTTCTGTGTGAAATCCCTGGACATGAAAATGCCAGAGATCTGGTGAAACCTCGTTGAATGCTTTCAATGCGTTGAGAGTGCACCGCATAAAATGGGTTCCATACAACGCTAGAGAACTCTAGAATGCTACGAACTAAAGAATTGTACAGTAAAATCTTTGTGTGGTGTTTAAAACTTTTAGAATTCCTTCTGATGAAGCCTAGTTGTTGAGCCGCCTTTTTAACTACTGAATCTATATGAACTCTGAAAGATAATTGACTATCAATCAGAACACCTAAGTCCCGTATTTCTGTCACCTCTTGTATGGATACACTATTTAATGTATAGGCTGAATGTATGGGTTCTTTTTTCCGTGTGTATTTAATATAAAAACATTTTTGGACATTTAGGTGCATTTGATTAATATCACACCATGCATGAATGTTATCAATGTCACTTTGGATAAGGTCGGCATCTGCATTACTATTAACCACTTTGAAAATTTTGAGGTCATCAGCGAAGAGTTTATAATTACAATGTTTTATAATTTTTGTGACATCATTGATAAATATTAAAAAGAGAATAGGAGCTAAATGTGAACCCTGCGGAACACCTGATTTGGCAAAATATGTATCAGATTCGAATCCATTCACAAAAACGACTTGTTCTCTGTTTGAGAGATAGGACCGAAACCAACTTAGGAATGATCCATGAAAACCGATAAGGTTTAGCTTCTTAATTAACAAAATATGATTTACTTTGTCGAACGCACTACTAAAATCAGTATAAATTGCGTCAATTTGGCGACCTTTGTCTATCTGCTCGGTCAATTCCGAAACAAAGCCAACCAAGTTCGTTTCGACAGAGCGACCTTTCATGAATCCGTGTTGATGTTCCGACAGGAGCTGACATGAATGACGAGAGACTATTGGACATAAAAGCGCTTCAAACAATTTAGAAAAGCAGGACAATATTGAAATTGGCCTATAATTCTTCACATCATCAACATTGCCTTTTTTATGAAGTGGTATAATTTTGGCTTTTTTCCATTCATCGGGAAACTCCCCTAATGATAAAGAACGATTGTATATGAGTGAAAGAGGTAACGCTAAAGCAGGACCACAACGTTTTACTAAGAGAGGTGGGATGCCATCGGGGCCAGGTCCCTTACGGGCATCTAAATGTAATATAATTTTCAAGACTTCGCGTTCAGTGAAGCTTACTTTGCCAATGCTATTGTGGTGCTGATCGCTAACAATTCTGCTTACATCGTGTTCGTCCGGCGAATGCGAAGTGAATACACTAGAAAAATTTGTTGCCAACAAATTAGCTATGTCTCTTCCCGTCCTAGCTATGATATCTCCCAAACGCATTTCTGCTGGAAGCGAAGAGCGCGTCTTTCGTTTATCTTTGACATAGCGCCAGAATTCTTTAGGATTCTTGTTAATACTCTCTTCTGTTCTTACAAGATAATTCTTGTAAAGAGTACTAAACAACTTGTGACTACGTTCTCTCAAAATATGAAATTCAAGCAAATCGCGTGGATTTTTATATATTCGATATTTTATTCTGAGCTTATCTTTTTCTGCAAGTAACTTTACCAAAGATTTATTGAACCAAGGGGGAAATAACTTTCTCTTGAACATGTGTTTCGGGACAAATTCATCGATACATTTTCTTAATAACTCATAAAATTTTGCAGTCATTTCATTTACTGAATCACAGTCATCAAAAATGGCAAGCCAATCAGTATCGTTCAGGCGTGATGAGATACTATTGAAATCTGCCTTGTAGAAATTTAGTTCATTAAGTGATTTAGGCCGTAAATACTTAAATTCATAGTCCGGGAATGTCAATAAGATAGGAGGGTGCTTATTGTCAACTTTGCTTAAGTGATCATGGGGGGCTATTAATGAAATCTCAGATATTGTACTGATAGCAAGATCTAGTGTTCTGTCATCCTCATTACGTATGTGATTAAACTGATACATATTTGATAACAAAATAAAATCAACTAAGGCGTTGCCAAGTGAATTGTTGTAGTTAAATGGTAATGTAAATTCATTGTCACATTTAGTCCATTTTATAAAAGGTAAATTAAAGTCTCCGAGAATCACAACTTCATCTACTAGATTAATAAAATTATTTGCATTATCCAGAAAATCCTTCAGCACACTTAGCTTTACGGGAGGAGGGATGTAGACAACACAGATGGCAACTTTTTTTGTGCTTTTGCCTGCACGCACTTCAACAACTATCCAAATATCCTCACAACTAGATTCCCAGGCCTGCATGCGAGTTGAAACAAATTTGCACGAGACTGCTATCAACACCCCCCCTCCATCTTTCTTAGAAGCAGTGCCAGTACACACACGGTCACGTCGGTACACTACGTATCGAGAATCTACTAGTTCACTATTATAAATATTCGAGTTCAGCCAAGTTTCAGAAAAACCCAAGATATCATAGGAACTCTGTAGTACATTATTCAAAATATCAGTTGTTTTTGTTCTCATGCCACGAACATTTTGGTAATATATAGTAGCCATTATTAAATTTTAAATCCCAAAAGCACTGTAAAGATAAATAATGTCAACTATTGGAAACTTAAATCTACAGAACAAAGCATCGTGAAAAATCGACTATCTAAAGAACTTATTTGGATAGCCGGGTTAGTTTCGTCTTTTCTGGCATAAATTCGACCATCGCGGACCCAGACAAATTTGTACCCTAGTTCCTTCGCCTTCCTTCTGGCAGCAGCATGAAGATATTTATTGGTGGGGCTTAAGTGTTCAGAAACAAATACAGGGACGCGATTTCCGTTGAGTCCAAGGTGCTCAGAATTTAATTTATCGCGAGTGTTGTTTTTGTTGTACTTCTGGACTGCAGCAAGTAGACTGTCGCGTAAAAACCTGGTACGCAGTTTTAAAATGACTGTTCGTGGTCTATCACTTTCCTTGTTTAATTTCGCAACTCTCGATACGTGAACAATGTCAGAATCGGAAATTGGGCACTCAGTCTTCTTAAAAAGTTGTTCGACAATTTTGTGGACATTTTCAGAACGGCTCTCTGGTATCCCATTTATTTCCACGTTACACTCGCGCTGATGTTGCTCCATTGAATTTAATCGGCCCGTGAGATCCTTTTCTAGCACAGTGATTTTGGAAATTAATTCGCTATTCGTTTTTTGCAGTTTATCAATTTCTATAGATTTACCTTCTAGGCATTTCTTTATCTCTTCATAGCTTGTATTAAAAAACATTAGCGCCTGCTCGAACGAGGAAATCTTATCAGAAACATTTTGCAGTTCATTAGTAAAGTCTCTCATTACCCGCGTCATTTCTTCTCTTATAATAGTGCGAATTCCTATGTCACTCTTACGTACCTCACTGGACTCGATAAATTCTGAACAATCATCAGATGACGCTGGACGGGGCTTTGGATTAGACGCATTACGCTGAGTAGAAACCCCAGAGCCGCTGGCTACCTCAGTAATAGATTTGACCGATATATCAGAGTTTTTTGTTTTTGTTGGTTCGCTGGTACAATCATGACATTTCCAGTTCTTCTTCTTTTCCGCCGATAATGCTTTAAAACGTTTTACTGTGATCTATGTTTTTATGTTTTTATGTTCGCAATTGACTTAAGCTTAAAATAAAATATGTCCCCTAATACTCATAATACTCATTTTAGTAATAATACTCCTTGTTAACTCTTTAAACAAGTATTAATTTGTACCTCCTACTTACTTGTAAGCCATGTGTTCTGTGTTATAAGTTAAAGTTGTTTATTTGTGTGTTCGTGAATTGTATTTTTTGGTGTACAATAAAGAAGTATTATTTATTTATTATATTGCTGGCACGGACTTTTTACATTAGTATGAAATATGTCTTAAATTGAGTCAGTAGCAAAATACGAGTATTTCCATCGTTTGTGTAGTCAGATATAACAGTTTAACTTCAAATTAGACATGAGCTAACGAAATTACATCACCCTCAGACATAGAGAGGTGATCTCGACTAAACTCATTCAAGCCTCATCTAGAAATACTAAATCCGCCCCTTAATTTGGTTTCCGAGTTTCGCCCTAATGGATATTTGAACACTGCAACTTTCACGGTTTATTTTTACCGAAGCCAATTTCAACAATTTTATCTTTTCAAATGAACATTCGGAGGTCTTTTAATGCGAAAATAATTGGAAATGTGGTTTATGTAATTGCGAGACTGGTCTTTATAATTGCAAAAGTGGTTCGTTATTGTAAGAGTGGTTGAAATAACACAGGTGCTTAGCTAGGATATCTAATGTCTAAAGAGTCACAATCTTCAAGAAAAAATGTCTCAGTGGCGATTAGCGTATTTAAATAAATGTTGTTATTTGTATCACGAAATCTAGGTGTCTTTTAGAATGCGCTCCGTTGTTGATTCATAACATCAGGCAAGATGGTGATCAAGCGTAATATTATGTTATTATTAAAGATAAAAAATCGTACAGTAGTTTACAACACGTTTATTTTTGAGTTTGTATTTCATAATTTATAAGAAAGAATAGTGTCCAATGCCGCTGGCCGTTTACCGAGCAATTTTTATTTGTTGGCGTTTGAATCTGCTCGCGGATACTTTACATTTAAACAAAATGTCGGCGCACTGAGAAATGTGTAGACCTTTGATTCGGTCATTTTTGATGTGAGATATCTATTGCTGCGGATCCGTTGTCGGCGTAGCGACGAAGTAGTATTGTTAAAATAGAGAAAGTACTCTTAGTACTCTACGAAAGAATGAGAACGATGTTTGGTTTTTTTTATATACAAATTAGTTTCAATGTTTCACATATACATGGCGTCGTTTCTTTTACATATTTGTGAATCTGTAGTTATCTAGCTCAAATTAAACAGGTCAACAAATGTAATCTAGGCTCTCGGCTCGATATTAACAAATGACGCAAAAAAAGTTTAAAGGCTACTTCAAATTGAGTTCTGTTTTATAATAGCTGGTTGAGTGGACTGGAAATTTCACTTTGAGCATTTTTTAATGCTGAGCTCTGGCTGGCAAAGAGCCGACTTTATTTGGGAGGAACACTTTTGCGAAATGTTTTCGTGATTTAGATTTTTTAAATGAAAATTTCTATTCGGGATTGTTTGTACCTAAATACTTATAAATTGATGAAATTTGGACAACGGTATATAAGCACAATGAAATGACTAAATTTGTTTACGCTCTTGTCGCTGTATTTCTAATCAATATCAGGCCGCCTTCTATGTTTCCTGAGAGCTAGCTATCTTGGAATATTCAAGGCTAAGTGAATAGATATCTTCTAGACATGCTCCATCTTCGGTACAGCGTCGCTTGACATCGGGCTAGTTGGTGATCAAACGTAGATCTATTTATTCCAAACATGCATATGTTTGAAAAACTTAAAACCCCCGATAAAAAAACTACTGAACCGTTTTTGATGAAACCGCTAAAAACACTTGATTAAATTTTCTTTTAAACAAAATTGTTTGTATTTATT
Source organism: Lycia hirtaria (assembly GCA_947563715.1). Taxonomy (NCBI): domain Eukaryota; kingdom Metazoa; phylum Arthropoda; class Insecta; order Lepidoptera; family Geometridae; genus Lycia; species Lycia hirtaria. The sequence goes on along the minus strand of OX387377.1, from coordinate 30,630,759 downwards.
GTTTCATTTGAAAAATAGATCGAAATCGGTTCAACCGTTTCAGAGCTACGATGCCACAGATAGACACAGAGATACACAGAAACATGTGATATAAAGGCACACACATGCACACCTCAAACTTATCTTGTCTTTCTGATCATTAAAGAAATAAAGATGTCTAATATCGATACGGTAACTACAAAAACGCCCTCAATGCCACTCTAGTTCTCTAGCTGTACAGACTTTAAAACAATGTCGCTCTTTCATACTTCTTGAATATTAGTTTATGTTTCAGGCTACAAGATGTCGCTAGCAGTATGCCGGGACCGCCTCACTGGGTCGGACGCGCCCGAGGAGCTTTGTGATGCCTCCAGTAAACCTCAGGCTTCCGTCGTCAGATGTAATACACATCCGTGCCCTTTTAAGTAAGTTATTTGTCATATTGATTCATAGATGGCGCCACTAATATTATTTTATTTTTACCGCTGGTTTCAGGGTTCTGTACCTCAGGAGACCAAGAATTTATATTCCCTCTCCCTCCCTCCTTCCCTCCCCTAAAAGTTTAAATATTTACCTTGAAAGTTTTTTGGCCGATTGTAATATTTTTTTAGTATTGTATTCCCTATTTGCTTTATAAATAATTTCGTAAATTGTTCTATGCGTGCACAATGTTTTTGTTTTGTATTTGTATATCCTTGTACTAACACAGCTTGTCCTCCAGGTGGTACGTAGGCGAGTGGTCGTCATGCAGCGCGACGTGCGGCGGCGGCGTGCGCACGCGCCGCGTGCTCTGTGCGCGCTCGGCCAACGTCACACGCGCAGACACGTACGACCCTGGTATGATGTTACTACAGCTATCTACACTAAACAGAGTGTGAGGAGCTATCATGTGCCGTTTCTGAATGGGAGATCCCATTATTATGCAGTCCCACAATTCGTGGTACCTGTGCTCTGCCATTCCACACTCGCATATTCGTCCCTCTCTCAGTCATGTATGCCAGCCATTTATTAAAGAACTCATGCCCTCTCAGGAGCCGTAAGACCTGGTAATCGGGTTCGATCCAGTTTACCTTCACTTGATGTCAGAGATAAACGCAAATAGCTCCCGTCGTTTCTCAGACGGCCTATCCTGCCAAAGAGCTACTTTCACCTCTTGTTTCTTGCCCCCTCTTATGGTAAAGGGGTGCTCATTTGTAGGTCGCTGATCGACGTCGTCGTAGATCCTAATCGTGCTGTGTCCTACCCACTGCCACTGTATTCATATTCATTTATTCATACTTCATACTACAGGTATACGTCAAAAATAAAATCGAAAGAATAAATAATTAATAATTGTACAAAATGTCATTAAGAGTTACATTGTAACAATTGGTTAGAATGTCAAAGTAAAATAAAATCTAATATATTATGTAAATAAAAATGTCAAAAATTGTATAGATGATAATTAAAATGGAATAAATAAAAAACGAATTACAAAATTGTAATTCAGTCATGGTCTAATGGGCAATGTCATAAATTCTTTTTCGAAATCATAAAAAGCTTGACTTATACTGAACTGTAACTTGCTAATCCGTCAGAAATACTTACCATACTAAAATTGCATGCAGGGACGAACTCAGAGCCTGGCTGCGTCTCTCAAGCCCCCCGGTCATCGCAGCCCTGCAACCAGCATGACTGTCCGACGTGGGTAGCTGGATCCTGGTCGGGGGTAAGTAATACAAGTCTGACCAGACGCTCTCTACGGTTTAGGTATAGTCACAAAATACATTAATAGTAAGTATTACATGCAGAACGGACATTCTGCTCCCCGCGCTCGCCCTGTCGTTTGTTAATAGTACTACATATAGAACAGACATTAAATTAAACATATAAAGCTACTTAATTAAACAATTATTATAATAATAATTATAACCAAATACAATAATAATAATACTATAGAAGAAATAAATGGTTTAGAAATTATTAACGCAAAAAATATTTTTATGTATAAAAATTTACTTGGAGTCTTGGATCAAAGTGGAATATTTGTAATGCTGTTTTCTAGTTTTACAAACGACGTTTTTTTTTTTAAAGTTAATTCAGTCATTTTCTATCTTTAAAAATGTGGGTATGCGCGAGCGAGACGGACGATGGTTCTTAATGGGCATATTTAAATATGTGCCTTATGAAATGTGGAATGCGCTTCCTGAATGGGTACATCCGAATAGATATAATCTAGGTGTCTTCAAATCGCGAGTAAATAGGTTTCTTCTAGGCGCTCCATCGTAGACCGTAACTGTCGCTCAACATCAGATAAGTTGACGGTCAAGCGCAAGCCTATAATTTCAAATTAAAAAAAATCATACATTAATTATGAAACCGGCGTAAGTTCGATCCTTACGTAAACATTCCCGTAAAGTAAGTTAAAGTGGGTAGAGAAGTGGGCGACAGTTTTCATCGATGTGCCGACAAAGTCTTAACAAGAGTGTTAACTTGGGAATTGTAAGGAAATCCAAAACATCGATTTACATTCTACGTCCGAACCGTTCCGATGTCGTATACTGAGGACACAGTAACCTAGCTTCGAAAAAACGTTTTCCTAAAAATGATTAAAAACTCTAGCTTCTGTATTTAAAAATTTGAAAATGGAGGATAAATGTTATCGCGGTTTTCACACATTTTAAATAAAAACTACGGGTCACCCACGTCTGCTTTTTCGACTCAAAACACACGTGAGTGATCCGTAGTTTTAATTTGAAAAATTTTATCGCTATCTGTGAGATTATTATTTTTTATTTAAAAAAAAATCTGTGAGATAGGGGTTTTTATTATTTTTTATCACCGCTTTGTTCCACTTTAGGGAAAACGTAAGATTTTTGTTTTAATCATAACACAAACATAAGAACAACTAGTTTGGAATAATGAAGGCTAGATTGAATAGATATATTCTAGATGGACGCACTCGCATTATGCGACAAGGTGCACTTAGAAATATTTCGAATAAAATAAAATAATTATAAATTACATTACGAATCCGTTGCGATTCAATTTTGAGAATTCCCATATTTATTTTTCGACTCTTTTGTCAGAATCTCATTATCACAAGTTTACTTTAAAAAAATATAATACGGTTTTTTTTTCAAATAAATCTTCGTGAATGATAATTCATTCGGAGTTTTGGCGGGAACGTCTTAGTAACACGTTGTTGCTTTGTTTTATTTTCCTAAACTTGTGTTATTTTGAACATTAATGGTATAAAAATGGTGGTGTTTTATTCATTAAGTGTTCGATCAAGTGCGTGAGTGTGGGCAAGTGAAATAAAGCAGTGAAACGTGTGATTTTACGTTGTCGGCAAAACTCCATAAAAACTTCTAGTAAAGTCGCCATCACTTTACTGAAGCAAGACTTAAATTTTAAAATGACTGTTTACGTGACTTAGACTGTGACTAGAACATTTATAACTTGTTTAATTACTATATAACCATATAACTTGTATTATTCAAGAAACTTGAAAATATTTCAATAATTGACACTGGCAAATCGCTAATCGCGGGGTCCAATACAAAAAAGAAGAAGATAATTAATTCGATTCTTAATCAATGTCGCAAGTTATAACAACTGTAAAACAATACTCAATTCCATCCGATGTTATTCACTGACTGTTTCCTCCAAGCGTCCCAAGCGCCTCTTATATAACTCTTGAAACTATATTGTCGTATAAAAGTTTATAGTTCGACTAAAAGTATTGAAAAGTCGCAACTATGTTACAGATGCAATTTTACTGCACAGGTATTATAGTTGTCGCAATTCACAACGCCGCGCAGGCTTTTGTTGTGTGCATGTCGTGTTTATGTGTGAATACCATACGCATGCACCATTGGGCACACACACTAGCGCAAAGTGTATATGCACTATTGGTACAATGATACTACAAGTAAAATCTCACGCGCGTTCGTAGTTTGCAATAAATATAACAATCTCTTTAGAAAGAAGTTATTTAGATAGACTTCTGTTTTCTGTTGTATAATTTTATTGTTTGACGCAATCTTGTTTCATTCTGTTTTTATGATTGGTTTACTTTGAATTACTTGTTTTGGTGCGTAGATTTTGTATCGCTGTTACTTTTATACTTAACTTTATTGAGCTTATTTTGAAAACATTCGAATATATTTATTTGGGAAGCTGATGATGCTACAAACTGAGTCTTTAAAAATAATCTTTGCAATTTACCGAACCGTCAAGCAGTAGTGTGCGACCGTTACATTACAGTATGTCTAATTAAAAATATGTATTTCAGCGTTTCTGGTTATTTGAATACTAAATATACCTAAGTTTGAGTACTAATAATAATCTAAAGCGAATCTGTGGTCTTAAATGAAGAATACAGACAAAAATCATGCAATAACCCAGGGTGATGAGCGCAATGCATTACCTAACAGTGCTGTTGGATTCAATGTTTTGGGTTATGAATTTCGCTTACATCATGCGAGTGACTTGTTCATCTCTTCATTCAATTGCATAAAAAATCGCTTTAATAAATAATTACAGTTAAACTGAAAAAAACAACGCATTTCGTTTACATACTACATAACCAAGTACTGAACCGATTTTTATAAAATTAAATGGGACTACCTCTGAACAATCATCGAAATCAATTCACAGTTGACGGAGTAATCAGTGAACAAACACAAAAAAAAATACATTCGAATTGAGAACCGCCTCCTTTTTGGAAGTCGGCAAAAAAAAACAACTAATTACTCAATCTTATAAATAAATAAATAAATAAATATTTGTGGACATTTCACACAACACCATCTAGCCCAAACTAAGCAAAGCTTGTACTATGGAACTAGATGGCTGATAGAATACATATATACTTTTTTTTTGTAAATATATACATATGATACATAGAAACACCCAGACACAGAACAAACATCCATGCTCATCACACAATTGTTTGCCCTGGGTGGGGATCGAACCCACGACCTTACAGGTAGACGTAGACACACTACCGACTGAGCCACAAGGCATGTCAGTAATCAATTATATTAATAAACCCAACTAAAAAAAATATAAAACCCCTAATTAAGTTAAAAGCAAGACCACCAATTAGCGTCGCGGAGCTTTTTACCAAGTTTTAGCTTAATTCAGTCTGTCGTCAAGTCTGACCGATAGTTAGTGAGAGTTGTCGCTTGTTAGTTTACACTTAGTTTAGACTTTAGTGTTAGTAAGTTTGGAACCTAGCGGTTAGTCCGGCGTGGTAGGGAAGGATGAGTTTACTCATGTAGCAGGCATTGTGGCAGGATCCGAGTTTTTACTCATTTGTGGCAGGATCCGAGTTTTACTCGTAGGTATCTACTGAATCTTTAATTTATTCACGTATTTTATTTAGATTTATATTACCTTTCATTATAATTTATTTCTGGAATGCTGTTATCAGACATTTCAAATATATTTAACTAAAATCTCGGGTCGCAGCCCGGTCCTTTGATGGGCATCAGTGGAGCCGAAGCCAACACTGAGAGGCTCTTTACATAAAATAAAATAAAAATACAGATTTTTGGTATGTGGATAGATGATGGAACTATTGTACAATATGGAATTTGACAAATCGGGGCTGTTGAGATGAAATGGTTATGACTTATAAAACTAGTTTATGAGATATATTATTATCAAATTTTTATTTTATTTATTAATAATTTATCTAGGTTTAATAATATACGAAAAAATTATTACATTAGGTCTAATATTGAAAATAGACGTACTACATATAAACAAATTATGATTAAATAATGTATTGGGAGATCACAGAATGTTTGACAGTACCACTCATTCTGTAAATACATTTATTTGAATAGCAACTCTTACAACCATGCAATAAAGCACAAGCACGGAGTGCATCTCTTTCTATCCTGTAACTATCTCTTTATGTCTAGTAGTATCAGTAATTGCGCTTTATCGTCGACTGCAATGTCATGTTGGCAGTCAAACCTAACTAAATAAAACATTAATATTATAAAGTAAATAAGTAAATAAGTTTAATGTAACCACCGTCGCTTAACACCATGCAAGTTGGTGGTCAATCGTAGATCTATCTTCTATAAAAAAATTATTAAAAAAACTTGTTTTCCAAAAAAGTTTTAATGTCGTGTTTCCATCCCCCTCAGTGCTCAGTATCTTGCGGTTCCGGCGTCCAGGTTCGTGGGGTGGAGTGCACCCCTGCTGGAGGGGGCTGCGACCCTGACTCCAGGCCAGAGATCTCCAGACCTTGTTCTACCGGCATCAGCTGCGCCTACAGGGAAGCTTTACCTGAGGTAACTAGGGGAATGAAGGGAGGTCAAATAATTCAATGAGTCAGATTAAGACGAACTGCTTACCAAGATCATCCCCGTCGTCATCTCAGCCATAAGAAGTCCACTGCTGGACATAGGCCTCCCCCATGGATTTCCAAAAAGACAATAAGTAGAAGTTATTTATTAATTTCAATTAATATTATTACAAAAAAGCTTATAACACGCAAAAAGTAAAAACTAATCTAACGACACCTCGCACATCAAAATCGGTCGAGCCGTTTAGGCTGCAGGAGGCAATATAAAAACATGCATACTTGCGCAGTCGGATAAAAATGGGCCTGCCGCCTGATTTTATAAATGTTTACTTCTTTAAAAACTTAAATCTAACTTACGAGTATATATCTAGTGTGTTTCCGTTTTGAGGTCTTTAAGCTGATATCTTGCCTACTTCTTTCTTGCGCAAGAGCTCGAAGAGTCAAGAAGTCCTGAAGATACCTCGTGAAGAGGTGAAACACGTGTCTACCAGAGTACCAGTTTGATGATATCGAAACCATCAAGTGTACCAGGTAGAATACACCGAAGCAAAAGATCACCAGCTTGAAGACTTCGAAGTAGACAAGAGTACCAGCTTGAAGACCCTAAAGTGGAAACACACTAGATATATAAGTTAGATTTAAGTTTTGCAACATAAATTTCCACAAAGTAACTCCTGATTCATTTTTTTTTGTTTACTTTTTTCCCAGGACGACATCGAAGACCTGCTCCCAGGAGTGGTGTACCACACGCAGCCCCTCATCCAGCCGTACCCCCCTCCTCAGCCCAAGACAGAGAGGCTGATAGGGGAGCCCGAAGTGCCTGTGGAGGCAACGTAAGTTACGTGCTCGTGTCTTGGAGTACTGTAGTGCGAAGACTGTGGAATGTTCGAGAGGGGTCAAATAAAGTTACATTTGAATTCCTAGTGTGCTGGCATTGAACGGTGACGTCACGTTGATGATAATATAGAACATTTTTAGCCAAACTTTTTAGAAACAAGCTTTTATTAATACATTGAAACGTGCTCAATAATTACTAAAAAACGAGCACAACCTTGAATATCCACTTTCCGTGAACCGAGTTCCAGTGGAAATCTGCCGGCTTTATCTTCAGCTTCCTTATCATGGCTAATGGAAGATACCCACAAACCTGATATCCCAAACTCGACTTTTTGAGCAGTTTTCATCAGAAAGTTGCAGTCCTTATATCTCGGTTCCATAATCAGATCATCTTCATTTTATAATAATATTGCATGGTCATTCAATTTACATATATTCAAAATCTTACCTCTATCGGGAACCAGGAAGTGGGATAATCAAAATTCGACTTGCAAGATTTGTGTACAGCATGGGGCTGGTAATATTAAATCAAACCCTGTAATTAATATTAGACAATTGTAATCTAAATTAATTTGATAAACTGAAATTAAATAGCGAGGTACTAATTTCGATTACAATGAACCGCGCGCATTATGTTTACAGCTGATTAGCGTCAGCGTCCAATGTTAGCGTACCACAAATTCAATTCTTAACTCGACGAATTGTATCATGATCATGTGATATTAAGTCTGTTGAGCTTGGAAGAAAGGAGACAATACATTACTTGTGAGTTCTTTTTTTATATTGAGCATAACATTGTCTACTCACTACACAATAGTGCATAGTAGTTTGTGGAGTCCAAAAATAATGTACCTTCTCTCAGTAATTTCATTTGTCAACTTTTAAAGTGTAAAAACGTTAACTTTGGCATTATTTTCATGTTTATTTTGTACTGAGACAAGGTTCAATAACTCTATTAATATGAATAAGAGTTCAATATATACTTAAAGACTTGCATGTAAATATCATTTAAATGTAAGCTTTTAAATGTCTTTAATCGAAAATATCGATGGCAATTTAAGTTTAAATATATATTTAACTGAAATAAAATATAGTTTGGGTTAATTCAGTAGGTGTAAACATATCTATTCAAAAAGACTCTAACTAAATTAGACAATGACATAAGTCAGAAGTAACATCGATATACCTTGATTGATCAAAAGCAATAGGAAATGCTTAGAACACTTACGCTTCAGTCACGCTATTGAGTCGTGTCCGCCTTGGTTCAAAAATAATCGAGTGTTTATATGCCACCAATGCAACTTTTAAGTTGTGTCGGCCGAAACGAAATTTCTAAAATTTCTTATATTTCTTAAATTTCTATTTCTTAAAGTTACTACTGAATTAATTCAAATGTATTCTTTGCAAAAAATGTTGGAAAATGGTTTCAAATTTAAAGTTTTTAGGAGTATTACCTAATTTGGTAAAATTTTATGTTTTTAAGTTCACTTCTTGATCAACCTTAGACTTTTTTATTACTCTAAATCAGTGAATATTTACTTTGCATTTAATTTTATTATGACAGAAATAAACATGTAGAAACAAATCGGATTGCGTATTTACATAATTTATGCAGCACTACATTTCTATAGGACAAATTCCATTTATTTAAATATAGAATACAATATTACTAAATACAAAACATAATTCAAGTCATTAACAACTTCATTTAATTAATAATATATATATAAAACCTGTAAGCTCAGTTAAGCTCAGTCAAATAGTCCGCCCCGAACTGTACAAGGCGCTAAAGTACACATGACGCTAGCTGCGACAAATACAACACAATACTATGACAAATTCGTCTGAATGTAGGTAACAAATATAACAAATTTTGAAAATACATTTTAAAATGTCATAAAAATATTTCAACTTCTATCGAAGTTAACATTTGTCAGTTTTCTTATAAATTATATATAAGTTTATTTATAATTCATTTAATTTGCCTTGTTAATTTAGGTCAAATTTTGCACTTTAATTTTAAACTATAATCATCTCCAACCGATTGAGCTGAATTTTTGCATTTAAGTAAGTGACATTCTAAATCTAATGGCGATTCCCGAAAGAGTCCAATTAGTATTTATGCACTTATTGGATAATATTATTAGTATAGCACTTTATTTCAATTAAATCACGGGTCTTTCCCGGTCTTTTGGGGGGCATCAGTGGAGCAGAAGGCAACACTAAGAGGTCCTTTACATAAAATAGTTAAAAAATAAATAAATAAGTTATGTCGATAAGTGATGGAAGTCTATACAATATAGGGTTTAAAAATCTTGACTATTGTGGTGAAATAGATGTGATTTAGAAAAGTATCGACTAATGGGTTGATGCTCCCACACAGAAAGGAAAACGCAGTTCCTTTGTGTGGGAGCACCACATTAGGAATCCGACATTATTTATTCTTTGATTGGATATGGGTATGAAACGAAAGGGTTAGCGGAGAAAATACGAATAAGTATTTTTTATAATTTTTTTATTAATTAATAATTTATTTAAGAATATTTTCCAACATTTTATGAAAAGTTGATGTGAAATATGTCAATGTCCGTGACTAGCTCAGAGTATTTTGTTGTTGTCTTCTTTCAGCAATTACAAAATATTCTTTGCGTGTGGCTGGTTGTATGTAAGGTATTGTACCGAGAAACGATTTGTAAACTTCACCATAGTCTTGTTAACTTCGTTGGCTGTACTTCCTAGGATATGTCATATATTTAGTATCTGGACGACTAGCCTTCGCTCAAACAACCGACTGCAATTTCGCATAATTTTCTAGTTTTTTTTTTTTTAACGAAAATACCAAACCGATTTTGATAAAATTTATATGAGATCATCTCTGAACTACCAAACAAACAAAATCATCAAAATATAATTAGCGAAGTAATAGGGTAACTAACATACAAAAAAAACTCAGTGGAATGGAGAATTCGCACGCCAAATACATTTTAATTATATAAATCCAAGACGGTTCTGTGATAAAAGATAATCTGGATGTCTCAAAGTGAACAAATTGATTTCTTTTAGGCCTTAGACCGCATCTTCGCTTTCCAACGAAATCCTTTCTTTTTTTTGTAGGGAAGGTAAAACACATAGGCTTAGAAGATATATTTTCATTGTTACCGGTGTCTCTTCTCTATTTCACTGAAGATATATCATCAATCAGATGACAGTTGGCTTGTTTCAATGCTCATTATCTTAGCTGTTGCTTAAAAAATAAAATGTATTTTACTATAGTTAATTTAAGTAACAATGTTACTTGTAAAAATAGGCAAAAATATTATTCGGTTGACATCACAAAATATTTATTTTCTATCTCAACCACGAAATAAATGTAATATTTGTCAAAGAACAAATATTTCTATGTCTGCGAAATATTACAGATCTAAAGGTTTTATTTGAATTAGATGACAATATAGATTAAATTTCAGTAATACTTGAAATAGCTTTGTGGGATTACAGCTTTAATATTATCTAATATAGAAATTGTATCAAAGCAGATTTGCCCAAAAAGGTTTACTCAGTATAATTTCTTGAAATTATTGTGGTATTGTGCTAAATATATAATTTTATATTATGAAGACTAGTTTAATTAATTATTAAGCCAATATTATAGATATCATACCAAAGTAAAGAAAACTATAAGACTATTACAGTACAGCAACTTCTTCCTTTATATTGTCCTCCATGAAGTAATTCGAAAGGACATTGATCTAGCCATACAGTCAGACATAGTCTTATACGCATATATTACTTGCAAAAAACCGAACATCCTATATAGAATATACGTCTGATATTTTATCGGGAGTTATTTTATTTTATGAAAAAAATAATTAAAATTTATCCTAAACACGGTAATATTCGGTTATGTTTTAACGGACTTCTATGAACAATGACGTTCTTGGGAATGAGAAAATATGCTACGCTCGTGCGCCTAACTATCTCGTGCCTAAATAGGTTTCTTCTGACGCTTGTGTAAGAATCTACTATATATGTATACATGCTGACTGTTTAAATACTAGAAATACAATGACATGTTAATTAGTGGTCATATAAAATGTATAAATAAATAAAACCAAACAAATTAAAAAACAAAACTAAGAAAACCTGGGTTAAAGTTTTTCCCAAGATTTTAGAATTTATGGACGTCGCGCAGCCGACTCGCGCACTCACACCCGTGCGAGCGCAAGTCCTATATCTAACTACGATACCAATACCATACGTTGTGCAGTGATCGCATCGCACAGTATTTGCATGTACTCTCGGCGCGTGGTTTGAGTATCTATAATTTTTGTTTTTGCTCAGGATAATTGGGTCAAATATCAACCAACAACTTTTTTTTTTAAATTGGAACGGGAATCGTTTACTGAACATCCTGTATCAATTTTGCTAGTGTTCAAACAGTCAATATGTATATACGTTTCATCGTAGATAGCAATGATCTTCAATATTATTATCAAGAAAGTTGATGCAAGATGCTTAAAAAAAAGTGAACCTTAGGAGTTGAAAAAAAATATTTTAATCACTTTTTTTTTACTTATGTAAATATTTTTAACCTTAATAAATCTAGATTTTTGCTACACGATCGCCAACGAAGTTGACTGATTATGACAAACATCACACATCAGGAATGACTTACCCCTCCATCAGACACTCGTCACAAACCCCAGACTAAATGGCTGGTAGAATTTTATTTATTAGCGTTTAGAATACTTATACGAATGCCGACACAAGAAGGCATGCAAAACTTTAACATTTTAAAACAGTGAATATCACAGAATATACTTTTCCAGACAAAAGAATTTCTTGAAAGTAACGTAGAGAGTATGCGATTGTAAAGTCAAAATAAATGTATCTATTGCACTCCCAATGATACTATCAGCACTGAAAAGAAATAAACGACAGAATGTTTAAAGAAAATAGAAGCTTCTTCTCATGCCAACTTCAATGTGTCTGTATTATTTTTAAAATGAATTTGTGATATAGAAAATCCTGTGAAACCCTAATATAGAGTAGAGCCACTGTGTAAAATATGCAACCTTTATAAACGTATTAATTCATATAAATGCACATTCTGTATCACACACCATCGCTTTCACTTACACTCGTCTTTTTTACTCTATGCACTGCACTATAAAGTTTAAATTTCCTCGCACTTACACTTTATTTTCTTTGCTACACTTTTCCTATATTAACATTCTAGCACTGGACACTTACACTGCTACAGTTTTATCCAAATTTGTACACAAGAAATTCAATCTTAAATCTTTAACTATAGATTTCAAATTTGCAGGTATACAATTGGCGGTTAGACATATACACTGGTGCATACTTCTACATAAACCAGCCATATACATAGGTTTTTTTGTATTTTAAATCCTAAGCACCTGGCATGTACTTTATCTTGTGTGAATTTTTAATAGAATCAAATAGAGCATCGAAATTCTTCTTTGAATTCAATTTATATTATTGTTTCTAAATCTATTAATCTTTGTTCTTCTTTTTGCCAGCTATATCAAAGATGATGAATGGGGTCCATGCAGTGCGACTTGTGGAGAAGGATGGAGGAAGAAAGAAGTTCACTGCAAAATCTTTCTAGAATTTTCGAGAACGATCGCGAAACTTCCTGATAGTAAATGTATGGGCCCTAAACCAGTTGAGGAGACCGAAAGATGCGTGATGGAACCATGTTCTATGGCTTATGGGACTTCGTTTGGAGATTCTAGTATGCCAGCTTATAGTGGCGGTGATAGGTATGAAACCAACATTATATTTTAATTATTTATTTATTTGCATCTTATGACATCGTCATCCGCGTCATATCAGAATTATATATTATATTCATTTTTTTTTGTATAAAACTACGATTTATCAAAACGTTGTGTATAACTCATCTCTTATTGGAAGATTTATACCAATTAATCATAATTATATTGGGTCACAATGCAGCTGATTTGTTATCAATGTTACGCCTTATATTTTTATCTGTCTATCTATATAATTTTTGACAATGAATCATCAATATCACCGATACTTTCTTCATAAATCCGGTCATAGCAAGTTTCATTTGGTAAACAGGAAGGAAACCATCCAAAATATTTGTCATTGCTAGTCCCGGTAACAGTCAGTTATACCGGAAACGAATAAGTCAAATAGGTTATTTCAAATATTTATTTTATCCATCAGCTTGCTCAAAACTCCATTATCAATAGATTCTGTAACAACATCGTTAACTCTCGCCTTATAATATTCATTTTCTGTTGAATTCAAAACTAACATAGAACCTTTATCTATAACATCATCTTCGTATGGCGTCGTAACCAATTTCATTTCAACCATCGCAATTATTAAACCATATGCTTTCGTTTCTTCTACATCACGATCAAAATCTTCTCTCGTATAAACAGAATTGACATCTATGTCATATAGATTCAAGAAAGTTCTTAAACTGTCGTGGTAGTCGTCGAGGACGTCTTCAAAATAAGCAGATCTGAATGCTGAGTCGGTGCAGAGGTATATGAAGTGGACTATGTCGGTGGTAGGGTTGGTGTAACGCATTGCTTGGAAGTCTATGAAACATGTTTTCTTGATCTCAGTATCCTGTGGACAATAAGGTATATCTTAGACTGGGATAGCTTGGTATTTACTTACTCTGATATTTAAATAAAAAACACAGTAGTTTAACTGGCCTTATGGCTCAATTGGTAGTATGTCTAGCTGCTGTAGGTTGTGGGTTCGATCCACCCAGGGCAATCATTTGTGTGATGAGACAGAACAAACATCCATATGTTTGTTCTGTGTATGGGTGTTTCTATGTATCATAATTATGTATACATATATTTCCTAAAAAATAGTATAGATGTATTCTATCAGTCATCTAGTTTCATGGCTGTGCATAGTTTGGGCTAGATGGTGTTGTTTGAAGTAAAACCATCGAGGATTGCACGATTCAGACGCAAAGGTCCAGTGAGCCAAAATAAACACGATTTGATATAATTTGACGTAATAAAACAGTTTACTTTTAATATTACACAGAAATGCTACCAAATGAAATTATATTATAGGATATAACAAATCATATTTGCTAAACTTTTTTAAAATCTAATTCTTCATTAATTTTTTGATAATAAAGAGTCAATTTAATAATATATGGTTTTGACATTCAGTATTTGATGCTAAATAAAAATGAAAACAAAAATAATAAGCTAAAAAGTAACAACTAATAAGCTAAGTTAATTTTATGTTGGTACGTAACTAGTTTGCTTATCAACAGTGGGTAAATAATATAATTCGACAAACTCTAATATGTTTTGTTGATAAGAAACGCCGATCGTTATAATCTTATCGTTAAAAAATAACGCAGGTGTAAATAATCCTAGATAATAGAAGTTTAACTTGCCTCATTTTGAAACATCACATTGTTTATCCAGCAGTCTCCGTGGCACAAAACGTTTCTGTCCCCTGGTTTTGTGTAATTTTTCAAAATATCCAAAAGTTTGGGCATAACACTCTCTAATTCCTTTCTAACCTCCAAGTCTTCAACTACACTAACAGAAGTCTCAAACGAATCGTGAAAATAATTTCTCAGTTTGCTTTTATTCAAAAAGCTATTAGAGAATATTATATCACTGAATCTGGATTTAACTTCTTTAAAAGTTTCATGGAAATGTTTTTCGTAAATAAATGATAAGGCATGAAACTTGGCGAGGTTTTTCAGAACTATGCTCACTTGGGAGTAATTGAAGCGCTCGAAGCTGGCCAGTCTATTGTCAATTTCAAATCTTTTTGCCTTCAAGTCCTCAAGAATGATAACTTCGTTTCCTTTTTCTATTCTTGTATACAAGCATTCAGGCAAAACTACTCTTTCTCCTTCATCTATTGCCTCTTGTAATTCATTAAATTTCTTTATAACCTGTTCATAGGCAACAACTTCACGTTTATGTAGTTCATGAAACAGCTCTTGTCTTGTCGTGTTAATTAAAGTTTTCACTATAACACTGAAACTTTTATCATCGTCTTCACTTTCTCTAATTGTAACTCGAAATATATTTGCTATAAAATTTTCACCTTTTCCACAGACGTAGTCGACGTGATACGAGAAATCTTCGACGTGTTTTATTTTCACTATTTCTTTGATGCAACTATGTAGTTCGTTACAGTTAAATTCATCCGGTTCACTTAAATTTACGTCAAGCGACATGTTCAGAAGTTTAATTAACACTGAAGGGTTTGTTCGACAAATACGATAAGCTCTTTGAAGGAATGTTCATTGTAAATTAATCATCAGTGATAATGATAAGATAAACGGTGATTGAAATATTGATACCGAAGTGTATTTTTCAAGTGAAGAAGGAAAAATGTTACGCAATAGATAAAGGCTAGTCAAAATAGTATTTCGTGTTCCAACAATACCTACAAACCAGATTAGCACTTAGTAATAAAATAAATATATATCTAAATATAATTAGAGGTAAATATAATCTTATAGAAGTAATAGGTTTGGTTTATTTATTATTTGTCATTTCAATTGTTATATGATGTTTAGTAGTGATATTTACGTTTGATGTTAGTTTACAATCAGCAAGAGTTTTTCAATAGGTACACTCAGAATGTTATATTATAAATGAGAGAATATTGTATTCATTACAAACAACTTTCACTGACAATTAATCTTTGGAATCTCAAAAAAATATTGTATTTTCAATACAAAACGTTTATAGACCTTCTTCGTGTATTATAAAGAACAGTGGATTCTTTATCTCGTGATTTCAGTATTATTTCCATATTAAAAGTTATTTATAGTGAAGAAAAAATATCTTTATGACCTATGTACGTCTAAGAGTTTTTGTGTGTATACTATCAATAGCCTTATTTTCTCATAATGAGAAGGTAACCCGATCCCAGGCAGTTATAATACAATAAAGGTTGATGAAGTTAATCAAATTTGTTTTGCCTAAGCAGATTTAACTAAATTCTTCTCCGCAGCAGGTCATTGACCTTCGGCACATCCAGCAACATCCGTGTGGCACCTGGATCTCCGGGCAAGTCATATTCTTGGAAGGAGAAGGGATATACCAGCTGTAGTGCGTCTTGTCTGAGTGGTGTCCAGGTAAGGCCGCGGAATCAAATTGTGACTAAAATATATTCCGACAAATCATACAACATAAAAAAACATAGAATACAACATTCTATAACAAGAATTTATCAAACATTGAGATCGGTAATAACGATACACTGCCGTTGATGAAAACGTTTGGTTATTATTATTTTTTCTACTATTCCACCTAATTCCACCAAAAACTGATAATAATTGTAGTTCAATAGCTATAAGATATAAAATGACTGAAATTTACTTATAAAAAAATCGTTGTTTAAAGCAGCAGAAACATGTGGTGTTGCTTTCTACTGCACTAAACGACGTTTTTTTTTATAAATTCATTCAATCATTCTATATCTTTTAAATGTTGGTATGCGTGAGCGAGACGGACGATGATCGAACTACAGACTCTTAAGCCCTAACTTTTATTGTAGGAGCTGATAATCCAGTGCGTGCGAGACGAAGACGGCAAGAACGCGTCTCCATACATGTGCGACCCTCTGACCAAGCCAGAGAACCGCGTGCGGACCTGCAACGACCACCCCTGTCCACCCAGGTCACCACATTTCAATTGACACTAACAAATACTAGACAATTTTAAATATTATACATAACCTCTCGAGAACAAACTTTGTTTCAACAGTTCCTTTTATCTTGACAACTTTTTGACTTTTTCTAATCGTAACGAAACGCTTTAATTCCACTTTCATCGCGCGGACTGCTAGATTGTGGAATACGCTTCCTAAATGGGTCTTTCCCGATTGTTATAATCTGGGTGTCTTTCGATGAGATTTTTCGACTCTAAACTGACGTGAGTTTAGTTTTTATTTAAAAAGCATTTTTTCCAGCTTATACAGAATCCTTAGCTCACTTTGTATGATTAATTATTTTGTTGCGTGTAAGACACGTTTTTGTAATTTTTGTTACAGATGGAACTATACAGATTTCTCCCAATGCACCAAGTCCTGCGGCATCGGCATACAAACTAGAGAAGTCACCTGCATTCACGAGGTAGGAAATACACAATGGTCTATTCGAGATGACGACACGTAGACTTGTTATACTCTGAAACATATAGCACAATCACAGTTGTCTGGGGCAAAAATGGTAACCCGGCAATGCCAACGAACAGCGGAGAATGATGTTCAAATTACTTCTATGTGGTCATACAATTGATCATAACGAATCTGATTTTGAATGGTCGTAAACTTACAATAAGGGCATCGCCGTCTTGCTTACGCAATTTTGAAGGTTTAAATTGACTAAAATGTACCCTTGACCTTGACGACCGTTTTTGTTTATCATTCTATAGTTTGTTAAAGTTCTCGAGTGAAGACCGCGTACCGGCAAGCGCAGCGTAGGAAAACCAGCCACGAGATGGACAGATAACCTTAGTGGTGGGAAGACGCTGGATGCAGGCCGCTTCCAATCGGTCTTTTTGGAAGTTCATGGGGGACCTCATCTATGGAGACCTCATCTTCAACCTATGGAGTGGACTTCTTATGGCTGTAATGATGATAATGATGAGTTTGTTAATTTCTGGTGCAGGTCACTCGCGGCGGCACCAATACCGTGGTGGTCCCAAACAGCATGTGCCCCCAGCCCCCTCCACCCGACCGGCAGTACTGCAACGTGCTCGACTGTCCCGTGCGCTGGCACACCGGGGACTGGTCCAAGTGTTCCAAGACCTGCGGGGGAGGACTTAAACAAAGAGATGTAAGCCGACCATTTATTACTCAAGCAGTACCTGACGTTATGGTGGTTCCAAACAGCATGTGTTCCCAGACATGCTTGACTGTCCCATACACTGGAAAACTGGAGACTGATCTAAGTGCTCCAATTACATCACACTAATCTATATCAGGTCCTACAAGCAAACCAGCAAGTGCAGCGTAAAAAGACCAGCCACAAAGTGGACAGAAGAAATCATACAAGTGGCGGAAATACTCTGGATGCAAGCCGCTTCCAACCGGTCTTTTTGGGAATCCATGGGAGAAGTCTACTGTTGGATATAGATCCAAAAATATAAATATAATACAAAAATATAAAATGAACTCTATATCTCTCTTTTCTGATGGAAATGCGCCCTTCCAGTAAGCAGCACAAACGCGCACTGACAGTTTCTGACGTTTTCTTGAATGGTATGATTTGCGGAATGTTCTTCTCTGTAACCAGGTGGAGTGTAAACAAATAATGGCGCAGTCGCACGTGGTGGAGCGGCCGGCGTCCCTGTGCAGCGCGCCGCGGCCCGCGACCACCAAGTCGTGTAACTCGCGGCCCTGCCTGCTCGACACTGCTGCGCCGGAGATCTCGCTCGCCAACTCTTCCTACATACAGCACGACCCCAAGAAGAAGAAGGTGAGGAACCGCAATATAGCTGTGTGCAATGAACGTTTCTACGATTTATATTGTTCTATAAGAAACCATTTTGAACTGACTTCCAAAAAGGTGGAGGTCATTTTAACTGTATGTTTGTTCTATTACTTCGCCAACTATGAATTAATTTTAATGATTATTTTTTGAAATGGTACAATTTAACTGAATTAGCGCATACCTACGTATATTTTACATAATTTTATGACCTGAATAGGTTATAAAATTATATAAAATATACGCGATAAATCCATTATAACTGTTTCATTTCAAAAGTCGGTTGTTCCAGTTTTTTAAACTATACTTATGACAGGTAACAGTGAAGGTCGGCGGCTCAGCCACGATATTCTACGGAACCCAGGTCAAGATCAAGTGTCCAGTCAAAGGATACAACAGAACCAAGATACAGTGGGCGAAGGATCACCAAATCATCGCCAAGTCGAAGAAATACAAGATATCTAAAAAGGTATACAGATACATATTATAACTTTTTACGATGCAAAAATAAAATTGCGAAAAAGAAATAACTTGCAAGAAGTTAAAATGTCCAAAATTAGAGTCGTCTGTTAGACCTATTGCTAAAATTAATTTCTTCTAGCTAATAACCATTTTGATATTAAAATTTTATTAGCTTTCTCACTTCCTAAAACTATCATTCGTCAAATACAAATAAATTGTATGAAGTCTTCAACATAGCCGTCGTTGCAAATTTAAATCCTTTGTGATATTTTTTTCGGATTTTTTAATACTTTTCATTACCTATAGTATTAGTGATTATCGTATTCACAGATTCCCGTGTCATTGTATTAATATTACACATAGGAGATTCAAATTTGCATCGACGAAACACTAAGCTGAAACACTTATGTACAAAATTATTTTTCCGAATCCGTTTCTTAAAATTGTTTGATTCCAAATGCTAATTAATTAATAAATTAATGCCAAATGCAATAAAGATTAGCTCAACGCGGTCAGCTATCTCTCTCGCGCATCACAATATTTATAAACATCATTTGTAAAATCATTTAGTAGGGATATTAGAAAAGTGAGAAATGATTTTATTTTTATTTTGATAAGAGAAATATTTAAAAAAGTATTTCTTTGTTATCTTTTAAATTGGCTGAAGAATAGGGAAATGTATATATTCACTACTTTGTCACCCGTATAAGTAAAATCTCTTTAGATGTGTATATATTTTTTCTTATTTCTTATATAAAATATCTATATCATCTAACTATATCTAAATAAACAAATTCATTTTTCATTTTTCTAATATCCCTTACCAATGATTTTATATTATGTTTGAAAAGGTTATGATGTGCGAGAGAGACAGCTGTGCGCGTTGATCTCCACCCTAACGTCAGGCGTATTAGCAGTCAAGTACAATCCTATTATTTAAAAAAAACACATATTACCCTCCGTCTTCAGCAGTCAGGTAAATAAGCAACGTAAAGGCGCTTCGAAAGCGTATTTTTATTTTGCATAAATGAATGCAAATGCTATTTAAAATTCTTACCTTTCTTTTATTACCTTCTTTAGCCGGGCTAGATGAAGTCTAGCACACTTCAACAATAGTATTAAAATTTTAAATTTAGTTATTAGTGTGAAATCTTTTAAAAATCATTTTATGTGGTAATTTTTACTATGCAGTATCAGTTCAAGTATCACGCATAATGCTGTAATTTAAAAGAAAACTCCTTGGCGAGTATTTTTCGTTTGGACTACTTTGCAAAAAGTACAACGACCTCAGTACTATAATGATTTATGTGTTTTACATGTTTTTATGAGAAATTATTTGCCGTGTGGTACCGGCTTAGAATAGTACCTCCCCCTCTCTTCCCGTGGGTGCCGTAAGAACCGGCTAAGGGAAATACTACCAGAGATGGGCAGCAGCATCCTCTGCGGAAAACAATATCTACTGCGCTCGCCAACCCGCATGCCAAGCGTGGCGAGTAATGGCAAAACCCCCCTATGACAGAGGACAAAAATACCAGGCCCCCAGTCCCCGGCAGCTCCGCTATTCCGGACTACGGTAGCGGTCCCGGTCACGGCGGAGCAAGGGGTGCTAA
This sequence comes from Lycia hirtaria, assembly GCA_947563715.1. NCBI lineage: Eukaryota > Metazoa > Arthropoda > Insecta > Lepidoptera > Geometridae > Lycia > Lycia hirtaria. The sequence continues at coordinate 30,610,061 of OX387377.1, read as the reverse complement.
GAATCTCCGGAAGAGATCCGGCTACCACCCCCTGCATAAACGACGACTGGCCCTGGTAACACACAATATTCGCACGATGAGGACAGACGAGAAGCTAGCTGAGCTGGAAGAAGAAATGAGTAGGTTACATTGGGATATCCTGGGGTTATCGGAAGTCCGACGAGAGGGTGAGGACACGATAACCCTGAAATCCGGTAACCTACTCTACTACCGGGAGGGCGACCAACAGTCCCAAGGTGGTGTCGGGTTTCTCGTCCACAAGTCCCTTGTTAACAACATTCTTGCCATCGACAGTGTATCGAGCAGGGTTGCGTACCTGATACTCAGAGTATCCAAGAGATATTCGTTGAAGGTCATCCAGGTATACGCACCGACCTCGGCACACTCGGATGATGAGGTGGAGGTGATGTATGAGGACATTAGTAGGGCCATACGCACTTCTGAGACCTATTTTAGTGTTGTTATGGGGGACTTCAACGCGAAGCTGGGCAGGAAATGCGAAAGTGAGTTGAGAGTGGGGCAATTTGGATATGGACAACGGAACCCCAGGGGACAGAGGTTGGCCGACTTTCTGGAGAAAGAGGGACTCTTCATGATGAACTCTTTCTTCCAGAAGCCACCTCATAGGAAATGGACCTGGTTGAGTCCCGATGGTTCTACGAGAAATGAGATAGACTTCATCCTGACCACCAAGAAACAAATATTCAATGATGTCTCTGTGATCAACATGGTTAAAACCGGAAGTGATCACCGAATGGTACGAGGCACTTTGAATATTAATGTTAAACTTGAGAGGTCCCGTATGATGAAGTCTACACTCCGACCCACTCGCGCCCATATCCAAAACCCCGAGAGCTTTCAGCTCGAACTATCAAATCGCTTCGAGTGCCTGGAGAGCTGCGCATCAGTGGATGAGATCAATAACAGGTTTGTGGAAACTGTCCGTACGGTCGGCGCGAAGTTTTTTTTTTATAAGCCCCATCGTACAAATAGACCGCAAAAGCTCTCGAGCCATACCCTTGACCTCATGGCTGAACGACGCTCATTGCAACTGCAGACTTCCGGTGACGCCGAGTCATATAGGCGGCTCAATAGACTCATATCAAAGTCTATGCGACACGACATCCGTACCTTTAATGCTAATCGTATTAAAGATACGATAGAGCGGAATAAAGGCTCCAAAGTGTTCGCAAAAGATATGTCTATTGGGCAGAGCCAGTTGACGAAGCTGAAGATGGAAGATGGCAGTTTAGCGTCGACCAAGGCAGAAGTCTTGAGGGAAATCGAGAGGTTCTATGGACAGTTATACACATCGGTCGCAAAACCTGTTAGCAGTTTGGGCAAAGATCCAAGAGCCAAACTGACTCGACATTATACCGAAGATATCCCGGACATCAGCCTGTACGAGATTAGGATGGCCTTGAAACAGCTCAAGAACAACAAGGCACCGGGCGACGACGGAATTACATCAGAGCTACTGAAAGCGGGTGGAACACCAGTACTGAAAGTCCTTCAGAAGCTCTTCAATTCCGTCGTGCTTGAAGGTACAACGCCAGAAGCATGGAACAGAAGCGTGGTGGCGCTGTTCTTCAAAAAAGGAGACAACACTTTGCTGAAGAACTACAGACCCATCTCGCTTCTGAGCCATGTCTATAAGCTATTTTCAAGGGTCATCACGAATCGTCTTGAACGCAGGTTTGATGACTTCCAGCCTCCCGAACAAGCCGGTTTCCGAAAAGGCTATAGTACCATAGACCACATCCACACGCTGCGGCAAGTGATACAGAAGACCGAAGAGTATAACTTGCCCCTTTGCTTAGCGTTTGTGGACTATGAGAAAGCCTTTGATTCGATCGAGACCTGGGCGGTGCTTGAGGCTCTCCAGCGATGCCGTATTGACTATCGGTATGTCGAAGTGCTGAAGTGTTTGTACAACAACGCCACCATGTCAGTCCGAGTACAAGACCAGAATTCAGAGGCAATTCCATTGAAGAGAGGCGTGAGGCAGGGAGACGTTGTCTCTCCGAAACTGTTTACCGCCGGTTTGGAAGATGCCTATAAGCTTCTGGAATGGAAAGGGCTCGGCATCAATATTAACGGCGAGTACATCACTCACCTTCGGTTTGCCGACGATATAGTAGTCATGGCAAAGTCGATGGAAGAGCTCAGTACGATGCTCGAAGACCTCAATAGAGTTTCCCAAAGGGTGGGCCTCAAAATGAACATGGACAAAACGAAGGTTATGTCGAACGTCCATGTAGTGCCCACCCCAATATCTGTGGGGAACTCCACTCTTAAAGTTGTTGACGAATACGTCTACCTAGGACAAACGGTCCGATTAGGCAGGTCCAACTTTACGAGGGAGGTCAATCGTCGTATCCAACTCGGCTGGGCAGCGTTCGGGAAACTTAAAAGCGTCTTCTCGTCCAATATTCCCCAGTCCCTCAAGTCGAAAGTTTACAACCAGTGTGTGTTACCAGTGTTGACATACGGCACTGAAACGTGGTCCCTAACTATGGGCCTTATAAAGAAGCTCAAGGTCACGCAACGAGCTATGGAGAGAGCTATGCTCGGAGTCTCTCTACGAGATCGAATCAGAAATGAAGAGATACGTAGACGTACAAAAGTCACCGATATAGCACAGCGGATTAGTAAGTTGAAGTGGCAGTGGGCAGGGCACATAGCACGTAGAACTGATGGCCGATGGGGCCGAAAGGTTCTCGAGTGGAGACCACGTACCGGCAAGCGCAGCGTAGGAAGACCAGCCACGAGATGGACAGATGACCTCATACAAGTGGCGGGAAGACGCTGGATGCAAGCCGCTTCCAATCGGTCATTTTGGAAATCCATGGGGGAGGCCTATGTCCAGCAGTGGACTTCTTGTGGCTGAGATGATGAGAAATTATTCACTATGTCGCTAAAAAAGGTTATAAATGCGTATTTATACAAACATACAAACACTCGATAAACATAACGCTACTTCTTACACAGTCGGGTAATAATGTGTTTTTTCGTAATCTCAAACGAACTTTTCGTAATAAGCAATTGATTTTACTAGAATTATACTATAGAATGCGCATTTATAATTTTATACGGTGATTTTACGCATACTTTAGGTATCACTAAAAAAGTACACTCAACAGCGTATCAAGCGTAACGAAATTCGAAGTTAGGAAGCAAAAACCGCTTTTCTGCAGTCGGGTATTTTGTTTTTCTTTTAATATGGTCTCTTTTCTGTGATGCGTACAAAGCAGCCACTTACGCTAACTTCCGCCATCTCAAGATCTGCGCATTATCTATTGTGCACACAGAGGTTACATTAGATCCGCAAGGGTTGTAGTGACAGGGAAGCGTGACCTCCCACCCTACTTCATATAATAATAATTGTGCACACAGATGGTAGAAGTCTGTGATTGTGCATTCAATTTAAGACTGCTGTTGGTATGTGTTAGTGTTCTCTATATCCGTTTCTGTCGTGGTCAGGGCGCTCTCCGCATCACGTCCCTCTCGCTCCGCGACCACGGCGTGTACACGTGCGTCGCGGGCCGCTCCAGCGCTAACCTCACGCTGCTCGTGAAGCCCAGGCCCGGGGAGTTCCCTTCCTCGGAGGAGATCGAGCGACACAAACCTCTCGACGAGCCTTCCTCACCGCTCTCTGACAGGTTTGATTTCTTTGCTTTTTACTCCGGAATTATAATATTATCTTAAAGGTTTTAGTTTTAAATTAATATAGTTTTAGTTAAAGAATGATGTAGACGCCTGTTAAAGGTATGCATATCAGAACTTATATTAGAGATTACCTACTAAGTCAATTTAATATGTATACTGTTGGTGTTTCTAAAATAAATAAATAAATAACTATACGAAATTTGAAAAAAGCAATCCAGCAGCAGTCCAGCGGTCCAGCAGTGGACTTCTTATGACTGCTACGAATACGATAAGACTTGTAGTCATGTAGTATGTATGTAGTAATGTTATATTGTGATGCAGGGCGGATGGACGGTACCGCGCGATGGTGGGCGGCACTTCGGACGACCAGTCGCACGAGCAGCGACCACACGACCAGCGCAGGAACTACAACAAGAACAGGCAGAGGGGTGAGCATTATTTTTTAGGGTTCCGTACCTTAAAAATCTGAAACGAAATGAAAGCCTCGTGTACGAGAGGTATATATTTATTCTAATGTTCCGTAGTCTTCGTTGACTTATAATTATATATTAAATTAGAAAACGGCTTATCTCAAAGACTTAATAGTCTTTAGTCTGGGCTTTGAGCTAAACCGCTTTGTAAATCTAAAAATCTAAATGTAGGTACTAATATACAAAAGAGCTGTTATTTTATTACTGATTTTATTTCGTAGCTTTATAATTCGCCGACAAAGTGGTAAAATCTTGAAAAATATTTTTTTTTTTGGTAATCCATCCCTTACACGTAATGTGAGGCTAATTTTTTATTCACCGAATAAGTGGTAATATTAAATCTTGAAAAAATATTTTTTTATGGTAACCCATCCCTTACACGAAATATGGGACTGATTTTTGTTATACTCGTCTGAGATAGACGAGAATAAATAGTGTGGGATATCGTTAGATAAGTAATCCAAAACACTGTAGGTGTGGGTGACGTTGTGGTCCGTTTGCAAAACATTAAGGCGAGCCTTCCCCAGAACTTTACGTATTTTACGCTACCTCAGCCTGCACTTGTATTGTTACTCTTTGTAATCATGTTTGGAGAAGCAAATTTCAAACATATTCCATTGTAATCGCCAACTCAATCAATATAATATGTTCATAGTATCTAACAAGTAGCGATGTTCTAGATCCGCACGTAGCGAAATGCAACTACGGAATCCTACCTACGTGTGGTCCGCACGCTTTTGGCCAATTTATTTTACTATTAAACGGGTGAAACCGCAAAATATAGCTACTGCAGCTACGCTCTTGTGAGTGCCATAATCAAGCTCCAGATAGCTTTTGAAGTTAAATTTTAATAATTAAAAAATAAAAATATACTTAAACAATTGCAGTCGTTTCAAACCTTTTTATCTAACTAGCTTTTTTACTTAAATTAAAGCTAAAACTTGTCCCCCAACTAAACAACACTCCGAAACCGTTTTAAAATTTAAACTGCATTCAGAATTAAGTTTAAAAATGTAATATCATCGTCCTTGTTCACGGCTAAATGGCTTTTTAAAATTCATGGAGGAATCTCTGGAAGAGACTCGCTAATGTCCCGTTCACACGTTGAGATTTTTTTGTGGTTAGACGATAGTTCCGCTAAAAAGAAGTTAACTTTCACGGTTTGAACGTGTGTTTTTTTTAAATTACTGGAATAACTATAACAGAATAATGGTATGCCAGAACTCAATTAAGATTTTTTTATCCGGTCTTTGATTTGAAATATCGGCTGAGATCTGAAATTTATATAGATAAGGTATAATAATGTTTAATGCTTAGCTTGGTAAATGTACATCCTTACGCAATTAAACAACGATTATAAATTTAAAAAACTTCACGAGTCAGTTTTTGCAATTTTATTTTTTAGTTTTCACTTCTGCCGGCACTCCCGGAGTGCAACCCGTTGTTTTTTTATTTATATCATTTTTAGCTGTTAAATCAATCAACTAAAATAATCTAGTGCAAACAAGATCTAATCAAGATTTCCCACCCGAGCAGTAGACTCGCGGGCGATACACTGCAGACACTTAGCGCGGGAAGCTTCTATTTATTCTGATGAGACTAGAGCAGAGAGACAGGGGCTTACTACTTTCATTTACTACTTACTTACTATTTTCCACTGTTATGTCACAGAAGACATAAATAGAACATACAGAAGAATTAACATACAAAACGGACACTCGCCTCCTCCCGCAAATCTCGGGTTCCTCACCCGCACATCGCTGAAAAACGATGATATGATGTTGAAATATAGCATGTGCATCTCCTACTTCTAAACTATCTCTTCACCAAATATTGTGACGAGGGTGAGGGTGACGGGTGAGGAACCCGCGATTGGCGGGAGGCGGAGAGTGTCCGTTCTGTATATAATACTATTAATATCATCTGTGACGTAATAACAGTAGAATATAATATAATAGTTTAAATAACTAAAAAAATACGCTCAATCTCATAAAATTATTATATTTTCATCGGTCCTCGATAAGTCTACAAAGTTTGAATGAAATCTGACCGTTTGAATCATGTTCAAAGTTTCCGTTACATACTAACATAAGTATGAAGCTAATAAGTATAATAAAAGCGTGTTAAAAAGAGTAAGCAACTAAGTAGTAAACATCCATTTGTATGTGCCTTAATAAGTAATAAAATTGATTTTTATGTATGAAAATTAACTTGGACCAAATTGAAATTTTTGTCGAATAGTTGTGATGTTTTTTTTCTGGTTCTGGATGGTCGATCTATGGACTCTTAATGTTATTATTTTATGACCTCATCATCTGCAGGTAAAGTGGACAAAGTCCGCGACGCGCTGTACGGTCCAGCATCGACCAGCACCAAGCCAGCTCCCAGCTTCAACTCTCAGGCTCGAGACATCTACGATGAGAACGAGGTCAGTACGCCTTGGATCACGTACATTGCTGTCTGTTAGTGTTGTTGTGAGAGGGGTTCAGAGGGTCAGACGTCAATGGAAAGTAAAATTAATAATAAATTATAATCAGTCGATATTTTAATAATCAAATTTATATCTCAACAAAAATATAATAGAGGGCATGATAAAACTTGGCTCAAGATGTTGCCGCTACGTATACCTCCATTTTTATACATCTCCACGAAGACTATTCTTACATTACGATACTTTTAGGAGACACGAGTCTCGAACAAGAGTCACCAAGGAGTATCCCACACAACTGTATGGTGAGTCGCACGCTCGATACTGATATGCTACTCAGTCTCGCAATACTCGCCAGTAAGTCCGCGTGTCGCGTCACTTACCAGTCGCGACAAAATGGCGGCGGAACAGATGTTGAAGAATATTTAATTTATTTTTATTTTTATGCAAGATAGATCAACGACTGACCACCAACTCGCCTGATGTTAAGCAACAGTGTGGCCAAGGATGAAGCTCGTCGATCTAGAAGATATCTATTCACTCTAGCCTTGAAAATTCTAATATTGTAGGGCTCAGGAAACAGAGATGGCGGCAAAGAATTATATTCCTGTGCAGTACGCATCAACAATGTGGATCGATATCGTTGAAGAAATTCGAAATTCCAATACCATATTTTTATTTGCTCAGTAGCGTTATGTATTAGCCCTGAGTAGTGAACAAGTATTTTACAAGTATGCGACTAAAGTATCGTCTCTTTCGAGTATCATAATGTATGAAGTGCATTTTACTGTGCATTATTTGAATTGTAATTTACTTCTAAGTCTAGGTTAGAACTAAATTACAATCAACCAACAGTAGCAGCTGTCTGCATACTGAATAGCCAAACACAATCCGAGCACGCCTTCAAACATTATCTAAATTCATTCCCCGACGATAACTGCCTTATTCTATTCAAATACCCCCTCTACATTCGACTATAAATGTTTTATTGCGCTATAAAATGTAAGTAAATTTTATTATCCAGTTTTACAACCGCCGAAGTTGAACCATGGGCCTACATTACACCTTGGAGATTCCCTCTAACTTAGTAACTAGTGGAGTAGTTAAATCACTCCCGCAGCTGGTTACGCTTTATGGGAGATGGTTAATTTTATTTTGATTGGGGTGCGTTTCGGTAGTGAAACTAGATGGCGCCGCTTTATGGGTCACGCAGCGCCATCTGTCGGCAAGAATATTATGGTGAACTTTTGAATAAACAGATTGTAAGAAGGTTTTCAATAAAAAATCCTTATATTTTCGCCAAGTCCACCTGTTCGTTTGCCTGTTCTTCCGCGGCTTTGCCCAAACACTCTTAATACTAAAAAACTGTAAGTTCGTATAGGTATAGATATATTGATAAGTATAAGTAATATAAAAGAGGTGGAAAACAAATTACTCCTGTAACCTTAACGTGTGTATGTGACTTTTTTCTCTACCCCGTAGTATGGAGTGTCGTTATTAATTCCAAAACACTGTAAGAAAACTTTCAAAATGAGTTAAGTGTCAATTTTAAATCGATTTCAAGGAATGACTTTTGCGATTAAATTGCGCTCCAGTTAATCTAATACCTTAAACGAGCAATTCTTGTATATATGTATATATATATATATATAAATATATATATATATATATATATATATATATATATATATATATATATATATATATATATATATATATAATCTGAATCTCGGAAACGGCTCCAACGATTTTAATGAAATTTGATTTGTAGGTAGATTAGGTGACGATAAATCGATCTTGCTAGGTTTCATTTTTAGTGAACCCGGGTTTGCTCGTATTTTCAGTCATAAAAAACCGAGTGGAACTTGATCGCCCAGGTACTATAAATAATTATAAAAATAACTTTACTTGATACAAAATGTAACACCAAAGTTTGACTAATAACTAGCCTGATGGTAACCGACGCTGTATCCGAACGTTAATCTAGTAATCAAATTCGTCCATCTAAGTTTGAATTACATTTGAGGTATTATTCTAAAATTAAACAAAATAACTTTGAAATCTGCGAAAACTTATGAAATCAAATTGATAAAAGTAAACCTAAATAAAAGTAGTCGTGAAAGTGCGCTAGTTCAAAAATTTATTTTTATTATGAGCTGGCAACTCGCCAGAGGGCGCCGCAATCCAGAGTACTAAGTTCGGGAAACTCAGAAACAGCAAATAACAAAATATTTAGCCAAGTTCTTTAATTTTTTGCTGCGGCTTTTTAGCTGGTGTTTTGCTTCTTTGGCTTTCGTTTCGAAACTTTAGTAAAACTACATCATTATAAACTCAAATGAAAGTCTGAGCATTTTAAGCAATATTGTATATAAATTTGAAGATATTTCATAAATTTTCACATCTAACGAGACCAACCAAGAAGTCTTACACCCCCTTGACCAAATTGGTAAAGGCTCCCAAGTACTGATTGGGATATGATATTTTTTTAAAGAAAAACACTTCAAATATAGAATAATATTCAAAATACTTATTCAAATACAAATTTTTGGCGAACATAAAATATGAACATTTTTATGTATGTACTTACTGATAATTTTCTTTACAGTTTTGATTTGAATCCAAATGGTTTAACCAATATCATTAAAGCCTGACTTTTATATTTAAAGTTTAAAAATAATAATTATGTAAGAATTAATTATTATTTTTACGACATATAACCAAAAATGTGTGTGTAGTGTATCTGGTACGACGCATATATGTGTGTGTGTGTGTGTGTAGTGTATCTGGTCCGACGCATAAGTGTGTGTGTAGTATATCTGGTACGACGCATATGTGTGTTTGTGTCTAGTGTATCTGGTCTGACGCATAAGTGTGTGTGTAGTGTATCTGGTACGACGCATATATGTGTGTGTGTGTAGTGTATCTGGTCCGATACATAAGAACTGTCATTTTACGTGACAATAATTTAGCATTCTAGGTACTCTGCCAACCCGTAATGCTTTTGAGTATTTGTATTATATATTTTTTAACGTTAATATGGGGTGATCTGATTGATTTTTTGTATATTATTTGTTGCAGTTAATAAATAACTTTACTCTGAATAAAGAAAACAAATATATTGGTCACAAACAAAAAAAAATGTTTTTCATAATTATTATTTTTTACCATTGAATTTGATCATTATGATCTTTCCAAAGACGACTCACTCACTAGACTCCCGTTATCAAAAGAATAAAATAACAATTTTATTGTGTTAACTTTGTAACTCGCACGCCGCTTGGGACCTCAGGAAACCGCTGTCTCCTCACAGATGCTCCCTCCCATTCGGAACAGTGCCTCACGACTGCTGCCGTGCCTGCACTATATTATCATGCAGCTCCAGGTGAGGAGTTACCAAAACAGACTCTTTTGGGATGGCATAACGACGAATTTCGATTGGGTTGATTGCGGCGCATGTTACTTTTATGTTTGGTTTGTGGTCTCGATTGTTTTGATTCATTTTCAGATGTTGATTGGTACAAGGTCATATTTTGGATTGAATTTCTACGCATGAAACTATTTTGGTTTACCATAAATTTTGTTTTACAAAATGTTTTAGCTCACTTTAACACAAGTCCATTTCATTCGGACAGTTTAATAACGTTTTTGTTTTAGTGGCATGGTTTTAATCAAACCTATTAATATTACATACCCTAAACTTCTCATATATTCATTTCTATATTAATCTAGATCCATTAGGATATTATTATTTTCTATACTACATATTCCTGGTACACATTCTAAAATATTACTAGATCTAAAATATTTTTTTTATTTAAAAGAAGTTCTCGTTCACCTGATATTATAGCCAAAGATACTAAAGCACTCTGAGCAAGTCTCTAACATACGATAAGCACTGATCTTGTCATCGCTACAAAATATTTTTTTCTGACTCTCATATTGACCCAATCATAAATTTTATTTGTAAAATTTATTCTAATTCTAAAATTAATTCAATATATAACTGAAATCTTCAGATGTTTTGGAATTTGCAGACAATCGGCAACTCAAGAGGTCAAAGGACAGTTGACTCTGTAATAATGTACCAAAACTACGGAGTCCCAACTAAGACACGCGTGATAAACCTTGAAGATAAACAAATAGTTTTCCCTGAAGACGACGATTCTGATATTATAATTGTAAGCGAAGATTACAACAAGCACATGCAAGACGTTAGAGTTGAAAATTTGGTGGAACATGTTGAAACTACGACGGAAAAAAGGTACAATTTTATAATAGAACTGTTTGATATAATCTTAAATATACTTTTAAAGTATACAAAACGAAGCTATTGAACGTAATTTTCGTCAAACTAGCGGCATCTAGTGACAATACACTTAAAACTCGTTAAGTAGAGTAAAAGTTTTGATGTTCTAAAATAAGTTTTCTCATTTGTTTGTGATCAATCTCAAAATGTAGACAACAAAAATTTGTAAGCTAAATCACAAACCTAACTAGAACTATTATTTGTAGAGCTAAAGCCCCAGATGAGTTGGAATATATTTGGAAGACGACGGATTGGTCGCCGTGTACTGCGCTGTGTGGACAACTAGGACATCAGATAAGGGGAGCTATTTGTCAGGTAAAATTTTATTTTGATTTGCTTATAAACCAAATTTAATAAAGAGATGGCGCTTAAACAAATATTAAATTTAAAAAATATTGGTGGAGATTTTCACACAGAGCCGACTGTGAGGGATAACTAAATTTACTACTGCCTACATTTTTTTTTAATACAGCACAAAACCAACAACAGCACGACGACAGTGGAAACGGACGAGTGTCTCAAGCGACATGTCGCTCCGCCGCGAGTGTTGCGCGAGTGTCGCGGCAGCAGCTGTGCAGCATGGCGCGCGGCGCCCTGGTCTCGTGTCCGGTGTCTATCTGGTGGTGGGGGTAAAGGAAACTTATTACTAAGAATATAATCAGAGTATTATAGTTTAAAGAAATGAACAACCGACTTCACTCGAACAAAATAATAATAATATAAACAATAATAAATAAAACTATTTATACTAGATGACCTATGTACTTCGTATCACATAACAATGAGTGAGCCCGATATTTTCTCAACGTTTAAACCTTCCCTGGACTACGACAAACATTTCAAAACCAAAATCAGCTAAATCGGCCCAGCCGTTCTCGAGTTTTAGCGAGACAAACGAACAGCAATTCATTTTTATATATATATAGAGATATATAGTTTTTTTTATTGGAGATTACTAAACTACTGTACTAAAATCGATAAAATAATTATAGAGCCAATTCTATGTTATACTAAATCCAATACAAACAGATTTTTTAAAACTAGTCCACAATTGGCGGAGAAACCTATGAACTAAAATAGTTAGAAAAAAAAACATTCGTACAGTCCAAGATATAAAATAATTTGATACCTTGAAGAAGACTGTCGCAGTCTTCTTCAAGGTATCAAATTATTTTCTATTTTTGGTCTCGAGTAGTGTAATAAAATGTTGGTTGTAAAGGATAGATTTGTTGATGCATCATCTACATTCTCAATTTTGATCTGACTGTAAAAGCGAAAGTTCTATTTTCGACTGTACGAATGTTTTTTTTGCGCATTGCGCAGTAGAGGGAGCAGCAAGGTCGTTTCGATACAGTCACGATAAAAAATCATTATATTTATTAATATCTTTGGATACTCTCATAATTTACATATTTTTATAGTCCTAGAACACTTTCATCATTTTTGTACCTTAAAAATGAAGAAATGAAATATGAAGAATTTTCTCTTTCTCCTTCGTAGCCGTGGTCCGTCGTCGTGTGGAATGCGTGAGCTCCAACGGCACAGTTTTGGGTGACTCCTCGTGTGACTACAGCGTGCAGCCAGAGAAGAGCAGACGTGAGCTCACGCCGTGCCGCCCCGCCTGGTCTCTCGGACCCTGGACCAAAGTAAGTAGACCAATGGCTCTAAAAGGTCTTTGATAGTCCATAATATTGTTTTTAGCGGACCATAGATAAATAGATAGATATACTCTTTGAACACCAATTGAACAAATAAAATAACAGAACATCTTACAAAACTAGTGTGACAACAGGCGACCTTATCGCTAAAAGGGATCTCTTCCAGGCAATCGTAGCTTCATCATTCATCGATCGGTCTTTTCATGGCCTTCTTATTATGAGAAAAAAGTGGCTATTGGCCATCACGGTGTCCCAACTAGCATTAATTTTTTTTTCAGAAACAGAATTTTATTTTACCAATAGATTTTATTTGATTGTTTTACCAATAGATTATCACCATCAATCAATCATATGTATAGCACGTTGATTTACTGATATTAAAACTTGTACAAGGAAGGTTACGAAGTTATATATATGATGGAACGCTTTAGCACAGAAGTGCAAGCGCATCAGTTCAAAATCTTTTCCAAGGTCAAGCACGAAGTCGACATGCAACAACAAAAAGAGTATTTTCAAGCACATCTCTGGGCTTCCCTTTGGTTCCTTTCAAAAGCGACGCGACGGATGTTGCAGTCGTCTATAGGCCACGGTTATAGCTTACCATCAGGCGAACTGTCTGCCTGTTTTCTGCATCACTTAACAATTGTTCCAGTGTGTAGGCGGTTGCGGCGGAGTAGGCCGGCAGCACCGCATACTGCGCTGCGTGTGGCGCGGCGGCGGCGCACGGCGCCGGGAGCGCGGCGCAGGCGCCGCTTGCGAACACCTGCCTCGACCTGCAGTCACTAGGACCTGCTCCTTACCTCACTGTAAAGGTACTTACATCTAAAATCAATCACTGTGGCGCCAGCTTTCTGAGAACCAGTTTTCATACCAAATTTGGTGTGATTGCCATTTGCTACCAGGGAACTTAACTATATACAAAGACCGGTTCCGATACTGGTATTCTCCGCCATACATGTAATTCAAGCCTATTTATGAACTAAAAAAATAATAATTTAATGTCCTGAACTAAAAACTTCAAGGGAGTGGGGCTTAGTGGATACAAATCTTAATAACACATAATGCTTGGCAGTAAATGCATATTATCTTTCTCATGTGTTTATCAACAAAAAAAGTGTGACATTAATTAATAAAAAAAAAAAATATTAATTAATAAATAATATCAATCAATTTGATACACTTCCATAAAAAGCAGAGCTAAGTATAGATTCCGTCACGTAAAAAGGATGCTGTTTTGATACCGTTTACCTGTCACCGCTTTTGAGTGACGGGAGCTTTATACACTGTTATTTACTGTATTTAGCATAAAGTTTATCTTATATTGTCGATAGATGGCGTGTGCCGCGACTTTTCCCGTTTCTGCGAGAACGTGCGTGCCATGAACATGTGCGCACTCACACGGTATAAGGAGCAGTGCTGCAACACTTGCTCCGACTAGATGCAAATAAGCTTTAATAGGTTGATTTATTGAGTTTTCAAACGTGATTACTAGATGGCGCTGTGTTAAATTATTTCACTTAACCATTTGTGAATACGAAATATCTTGTAGGTATCAAAATCCATGATTGGGACATACTCTACCTGAGATCAATGGAAATAGTAAAAATCCCAAGTTCGTGCCCTGGAAAACAGACTTATATGATAACAGACCACCCCAGATTTATCGGCTAACTGCTATCTCTAACAACAAACTTCTTTGTCTTCAATCTTAAAATCGTTCTTTTAGGTTTCAATATAATATTGAAATAATTTGTCGCTTGCATTACAAACTGTCTTATCTCATTTTTAAAATAATAAAAACAGATATTTAGAATGCAAAAACACTAAAAGTATCAATGTGAAATTAAAATGTAATGTAATGTAAAATGTAACCTCGATGAAAGCTAATATCGTAAGGTACACAAAAATCCGATTATTTATATTTTTTACAAATACAATCTAATCTCAGAAAAGGTTTGTCCTGAACAAATTACTGAAATGAGATAGGACAGTTTGTCATGCGAGCGACGATTTGATCGATTGATTCCTCGAAATTGCGATAGAATTCACCAATGGTTAAATGGTTTTCTGTGAAGTGACAATGATATTTTTGTCACATTCAGTTAGGGCCACAGCTTCAGGCATAAGTTGTAATGACATGAGTGACATCATTTCCTTTATGTCATCTGTCTCCCACTTGCATAAATGGTATATTTTATCTCTTGCTCTAACAAGTACCATTAACTCTAGTGATTTCTCTGGTATTACTTTGGAATCATTCAAATTGATCAAAATATCTTGGGATTGTCACACTTTATAAGGATAACCTTTTTGTCAAAGTCTAAAGCCTTTTTATGTTAAAGTTATTATGAAACCGAAGAAATAAGTCTTACAATAAGCATTTCGATTTAGCACATCGTTTATATGTAATTTTATATATTATGTGAATATAAAACATGGATCGTTTACAGACTTGTACATAAAAACACAAGTCCAAAATCATGAAAAATGCTTTTAATGAAGCAATTGTTTTAGTTTAGAGGTTATGTATGACGAAAGTACACATGAAAGAGAAAGAAAGATATACGTATGTAAGCACTTCGATAGATCTAGTCGTGAAAGCACATACAAATGGACTAGAAGTATTTATCATATATACGCAATTTAATATATAAAATGTATATTGTTTCAATAGTCACTTAAATATAAGTAGGAATCAAAATATTTAGTAAAAATGTTTTGTACTATACAAGTAATATAATTACATATATTGACGAGTGTAAATATACAAAAATATATTACTATAAATAACACGACGCTACGCTTAGCTCTCATAATATAAAGAAAGTTCTAATACCAAGCACTTGAAAGATATATATATATAATATATATATATATATTAGGGTGCTTCTTATTTCTCGACTTTTTCAAAATCGCCGCGTCAGCCCATAATTCGTTTCTATCACCTAAAAAACGAACCTGTAATATTTTTTTTATTTTTTAGGTTGGATTTTAGGGGTCGCTACCGCGTCTCAAAGTTTGAAAAATAATAATGATAATCTTTAACTTGATTGTATAGATTTTTTTTAAAATAATTATTCAAATATAACAATACTAGCTGTGTATGATGTTGTCGTATGATTCAAAGGTGATTTTTTTTTATATCACCCCTCTCCTTACCCCCAATTTACAGTATACACTTATCCCGCTTTGGCAAACTAATTGAAACTAGTAGCCCATGCGCCGTGATACGATGAATATAAATTAAAAAAACTTTTTAGAATTGATTGACTTAATATTAACCAAAACAACTATAGCACAGTTTTTTTTAGATCCTAACGCTTTAAACTAGTAGTTTATATAAACGACTAGTTTATATTGACAAAACTAGATTACGCAATGTTTCGTTTTTGTTGTTATCATTAATGTTAGATATTATAGCAAGTTCTGCACCACACACTTAAGGCTCTTAAAAAGCTTAAAAACTTTGAGAGCATAAACCAAGCTATGTATAACGCCCTGACGAAGTTCCTAGGGCGTTTATGGTACCTTCCCGAAGAACTTATCGTACTTCCCCTTTTCGATGATGAAAATACTTAGAAAATTAAACAAAAAGGGGGAATTACACCGAAAATGGATCAGATTACAGCCCGAATGGTATTAGCTTGGATATAATATAAGTTACTTTGAAAAAAAAAATTGAAGATTTTGTATCCAGCAAAATGTATATTATTTTATTATTTTTGAATTCTTGGAATTTCATCGATATTTTTGAAAAAATTAAGTTATTCTAGGGAAAAAGATGATGAGATGAATAGAAAGCATAAATAAGTATTTTACATTCATTGTCAGTAATAAACAACATTGTGGAAAGATGTATAGCATTATTTAGAGATTATAAAAAATCTTTACTACAAACGACAATCAATAGCAACTTTTCCACTGTTGAACGACATCTTGTTTTCGGCAAAAGTACCCTAATACAAAGAAAACTATATTATAAACATTGATTACTTATAATTTATTTCATTGTAAATGTTTAATTTTTGTAATAACATTAATTTTAATATAAATAAAAATTGTTTACAAAATATATTTTTCAAACTTTAATTTGTTATTTTTTACTCTTAAATATAATTTAAAAAATGCGAAAAAAATAATTTAATACTTTTTTGTGTAAGGGCCAAGATAAAAAGGTGACGCGTGAATTATCTAAAAAAAATTTTTTTTGGGCCAAATAAGAAGCACCCTAATATATGTATAATAAAACTAATTAAGAAAAAAAAATGCCAAAACATTGCAATGTAAATTGTATTTTTAAAGCAAAATATAACATATTTCAAATAATAATGAAACAAATAAAATTTAATTATAATAAACTAATTAATAAAATATATTTCAAATAAAGAGTCTACGAAATATGTTGTATTTTTTGAAATAGACATAATCGCATTACTTTTATGCATAATAGATAGGCTGTTTAATTTAATATCATGGTACTGTACATTAATAGTATAATCACAAATAGTTCATAATTTATAATAACTCCTGATAAAAAAAGCAATACGATTCGCTTAATTATATTGTAAATAGGTATGCCTTCGCATAAAAAAAATATAACGTTAACCTGTTCAAGGAATGGGCATTAGATATTATATGTAATTATACATACTATATTCGAATTATATAAATTCAGTATACATTTCACAAACTTAACGGATTTTAATTGTATTTATATAGCCATCAAAATATCATTGCACCTTAGTAAAATATATATTATAGTAAGTTATTATTAATTTTTATAAGCCAATAGTTTATTTTGTTAAAAATGTATCCCAAAAAGTACTAGATGGCGCTATCTATCAAAATTAGTATCATAATGAAGCTTCAAGTTATTGGGGCCGGCACTACCGCAGTTTCGAATAAAACTTGACAGACAAATTGCACTGATTACAAAGCTATGTATTTTGTTTTAAAAAAACTACATTTATTTTACAACATAAAACAACCCATTAGGAATGTTATATGTACAATTATATGTATCGTAAAATTAAATATATTAATAAATATTATTATGTATAAATAATATAAATAACACTTCCGATACGAAAATCCTGTCATAAATAAATAGACAAAATATTGTCAATTGTTAGATGCATTATAAACAAATTGTATATATTTAAAATTATTACTAGCTGTAATAATTACGTATTTCTCGTGGCATTATTATATTTTTTCTTGAAACAGAAAAATATAAGATATTTAATGTAATTAATCAACATTAATGTAAGAATTATTTTAGTAGATAATTTTTTTTATTTTTTGTAAAAGCTATAAAATTGAATTATATTTCTTATCTAACCAATTATCTATCTGAAATATAAAATTGCTTTTGTTAATTAATGGCGATCATGAAACATAATCTATTTTTAAAGGTTATTACTACTACTTACTGGTTATTATTTGCTTCAAGCTTGTGTAACAGGTGGCGCCACCAACGCTTGGTTTGATTAAGCAAAATGAGTGTTCAGTTATTTCTACACCCCTTGTCTCTACGGACAAGTTTGTAAAAGCGTCTCTGGTACTGACGGGGAAATACAGGTTTGAGTCCTATTAAATGTGGAAATTTTTGAACAGTCTATAAAATAATTGTTCAACCGAACTATATTATCATAATTGACACCAATTTTATTAGCTTATTAGCTTAGCTTATTTATTAGCTTTGTTATTTCCGATATTTATCGGTAGATGGCGCTGTTCGGGATTAACACACGTTAATGTTACTGTACATCTTGGATTTGTTTTCCAATAAATGTGTTACATTCCTAAATAAAACTAACGAACACAAATTGTAAACATATAATATAGTTTATTGTTGCGTACCAATGAGCTCAGTATTGTTAAATAATTTTTAGTTCGTAAGAATGTCAGAATAAGTCCGAAATTGTACATTGTACCAAGAATTTTCAAATAAAAATATATGAGTAAGTTACTGACTCCAGTGTTTCATTAGAAAATCCTTGTTTTGTTTTATTTTGTAGTGTATTATATATTTAAGACTATATTTTGTTAAGATTAGGTTCAAAGTGCGCAGCTAACTCTCGCTTATTACAATCTTTTTAAAAATGCATGAGCGCGACCTTAATGGCCAAGTTTCTTTAGCGTACATCGCTAAGGTGCAACATAAATGCCTAGTATTGCCTAGGTCAAAAAAAAAGTACAAGTGCTCAAGTTCAGTAAAAGCGAAAGCGCATAGGTTGAAGAAAAAACAATTCCCTAGGATCAGCAAAAGTGAGTGTCAAGGTGGAGCAAAAATGTAAGTGCTTAGGTCTAGTACAGCACAAATACCTTAATACTACCTCAAATTATGCATATTAAAAAAATAGACCTAGAAGTCAAACAAACTGATGACCTCGACTATTGAATTAAACTTAATATACAGCTTATTTTCATTAGCATAACGTCTGAATTCAATTACGTAAATACCTAATTTAGTTAGATATTCATACTTCAAGTGCTAGAACGGTCTCCGTTGCTATTTTAGAGGGGTTGAAGCACTAGAATTCCATTAGATCTACTTAACCATTACTAGAAAATTACAGAACGTTTTAGAACAAAGTTTCGGGAATGCCCTTTGATTGTTGAATTTAATTTTGAAGTAAAGTGATCTCTTGAAGTTAAATTATTTATCATAATTAACAGGTTTCAATTCAAAGTGAAGATGGTACAGATTGAATACACAATTATATAATAATAATTATATAATCATCATCTTGTCACAAGAAGTCCACTGTTGGACATAAGACCCATGGATTTCTAAAAAGACTAATTGAAAGCGTCCTAACTACCTATTATTACGATGCCTACTTTTAGAATCGTTCTGAAATTTATATGTAGTCTTTTTAGGGTTCTGTACCTCAATAGGAAAAAACGGAACCCTTATAGGATCACTTTGTTGTCCGTCTGTCCGTCGGTCCGTCCGTCTGGGTGTCAAGACCTTTATCTCGGGAACGCGTAAAGGTATCGAGTTGAAATTATAACCATATACGCAGATCCATAGTATCTTGCTGCAGAAAGAAAAATAAAGTTTCTAAGTTTTTGTAAAAAAAGTTACAGCCGAATATATCTTAAAAACTCACATTTCGACACTCACAAGATAATCAAAACCTATGGAGTACTTCCCGTTGACCTAGAACAATGGAATTTGGCAAAAAGCATTGTGTTAGAGTGATTAAATTAAAAATGTCCAGTTTTCGGATTTTTCCCTATATGTGTAATATAGGGAAAAATCCGAAAAGTGGACATTTTTAATTTAATCACAAAAAAATAGTGTCTTTATGCAAGGAATGAAGGTCCAAATTTTTAAATGAATTAACCGTATCATGTGGGGTATCATATGAAAGAGCTTCAGTAGCATAAGCTAAAACAGGTTTTTAAATATTTTTACGATGTATATTTTTCGGTTTATGAACGAAAATATAAAAAAAAAATGATTACCCCCTTTTATTCACTAGTTTGTACGGAAACCTCGGTGGGCGAGTCTGACTCGCACTTGTCCGGTTTTTTTGACCTTGTTTTGATCTTCCTATACTGCGCTTGCTGGTGGGTATATATTCTCTACGCAAGAACTTTTTGTCTTATATGCTCTAATCACTGCTATTTCAACATGTTATCCGTTGTGCTATATCGCTGACCTTCGTGCGTCTACAGATTTCTTCATTCTTGTTCTATGTCGCATAAAGATTCCGAGCATAGTACTTTTCATAGCATTACCATTACGTAACTTTGAGGATCCTCTGGTTTTGAGGTTTGAGGTGTCTCTGCTATCTCCGCACAAAAATTTATTATGATCCGTTCAGCCTTTCCTGATAAAAAGTATAATTTCACATATAATGCTTTGAATCCAATAAGTAGAGCTAACTGGGAACTGGACCTGTAAGTAGGGACAAGCTGTTGACAAGACACCCTGGCATCTAGTCTCGGGGATGTTTGTAATAATTCGGCATTGTGTGAATCAATCCTTTGGTTTGACAAAGGGGCATGCCGAAATATGCAGGAGGATGTTTGGTGCAAGTTACAAAATGTAGCTGTTAATGGTAACATGCAAATAAAATGTTTTATAAGATTTTCGAGATTGTTACTCGTTGAAATTAAACAAAATTTAACGGATTTTTCGCATATATTTTACATAACTTTATGAAGTGTTCAAAATGTCAGGTCACAATATTACGTAAAATATACGCGATGAATCGGTTAAAATTTGTTTAATTTTAATAAATATAAATGAATCACATCATATAATATATAGGTACGTCACAGCGTATAATATGTACGTCACATCCACATATACATTCTTTATTATCATCACCTTTTTGTTTGGAATTCATACCCAAAGGTGTGAGATATGGCTTACTTACTGAGCCTACGTTGTCCATATTTCTGTCTGATAATTAAACATACAGACTCTTAAAAAAACATATTTTTTTGTGCCTAAAACTACCAAAAATAATAATAAAATAGATACTTGGCCTGCCCTGCTGTTAAGTCCGGTACTATCGCGGAAACTATAAAACAATCACATGTTTACTCAATACTTACAATCCGCCTTACTTCCATTCTGCGAAACAGTGAATAGGTTTCTAGGTAAGCGCGCTCCATCGTAGACCGTAACTGCACTTAACTTCAGGAGAACTGACGGTCAAGCGCAGACCTATTTTCGAATAAAAAAATGGTTGTCTGTAAAGTCGGTTTACGGACAATAATTTTACGTCATAACGATGCGTCACAACAAGCCGAACGCTTAGACCGATCGTGCCTCTCTATAGGTTTTTCCGCGCTCTCGTTTGCACGCTCGGCTCAGGTGGAACGTGACAATGAGTCATTTTCGTTCGTGCAGCCGGCATCCATCGAATTATAAGACGTTATAACGTCAAAAACAATATACCTATGCCCAAAAAAAATTTTTTGATCCTTTAATAAGCTTATAACTTGCACCACACGTCCTCTCAGTGACCTCAGTTTACAAAGGCGTTCCAGCCTCCAGTCCACATAAACACGAGGACATCAGTGTGTCCCACTCACTTCACTCACATACAATGCTTCTATACAACTGTCACGTATGTTGCACATACCAGAATACACTTAATAGTACAAGTACGGTTAAACTAGGTAACGCAATCTCGATATCTCGATTCTTGCAAGATCTCGAATAATTTTCGAGATTAAATTCCAATAGGCAAGCATTTTTATTGTTTCTCTATGTCGTTCCTAATATTATGATTCGTATTTGTATCGTTACGAAACATTCACCATAGGTAGTGCAAAACCACACAGTTAGTATTGTATCGACTTTATGGATTTTAGTATACATTATCAAAAATTTTGACAAAAATAACGCTTTCTTAACTTGAGCAATCTCAGTTTGAGATTAGATTAGTAAATTCGAGGTACCGGCAGAAAATCCAACGAGATCTTGGATTGGCCAATCTCGACTCCAGAGTTACGTCACGAGATCTCGATTTGTCAATCTCGGCTCGAAATTGCATTCTCTATGTTGAATTAACTTCAAAAATACATGTAGTTTTATGAATATATTGACCTCGCGAGCACAAACTTTTTGCAACAATACTGGTTCCAACAACATAACAATTTGCATAAGTTCGTATGTTCATAGGATCACACAAAAGATCACGTAAATTGTGATATTCAACCTTGTTTGTTCAACTACGTAACTCTACTCTGCACCTGACCCGACACGCATTTGGCTGGTTTTTAGATAAGAAAAAATGACTTTGTCTTTGGGATCAAAAGATAAAGACAAATACAACAAGTGCACAAAAGATGTTACAATAAAGTTAGTCGCTTAAAATCATGTCGTGCCGATTAGGCGCACAAATGTCAGGCCAAAAAACATTTTACTTCCTTTTCGAATGTATAGGTATGTGGTGTGCGCTAATCAAATTTTCATTATAATCCGCTCAGCCCGAGAAAAGTAAACAACAGACATACATACAGTCAGTGTTAATTCCGCTTTTGACATTAAGCTAGGATTAGTATTATAGGATCTAGACTCACATTGCTAATGTATTGCCTCGCATGAAGCTCAAGTATCTAGGATATCTAGGTATAATCCGTCCGTCTGTGTCTAGCCGTGATTGTATTAATTAACAATTAGCTGATACTGCGCTCGTGTGCTGAGATAGGATGGGATAATATCATCTAGGTACTCAATAATAATTACAACGTCACGTTATTAACCGATTTCAAGACATGAGGAAGTTCTATGTTTGACTTTTTCATTATGAACCTCGCGTATGAGTCTATAGTTGAATATAGAAGGTTAAGCGAGACGTCAAAGTATAGCACGGGTAAAATGGCTGTCACATACGGACAGACAGACAGACAGAACATTGAGTCTTCAAATATGTCTAATATTTGAGCAATACACAACTTACAGAGCCGTAGCCGCCTTAAGATAATTTTGTCACGGAAAACAATTATATAAATAAATCCGGAACAAAGGAAAAAATTATGAAAGAGATATTAACACGATAATTTGATATCTCAGTCGCTACCTATTTGAGCAAACTAGCACATCCTATGTTGTTATAACGATGTCGCAGAACTAAGGCTAAGGCCGCACTACGGTTAAGCCGTAAGCGGTTTTTAACCGCGTGAGTTTATGAAACAGGAAAACGAATACAAGCGGCCGCACTTGCGGTTTTTCCCCGCGATTGATTTAGTACCGTCTCGAGCGGTTTCGCGGTATATAGCGGTTACCGCTCGCGGGAAAAAACCGTAGTGCGGCCTAGGCCTTAAACCGATGCTGGAGTCAAGTTACTCTAACAAGGTATGCTTTATAAAATCACTACGTATAATTATTTTTTTAAGAAAGAATTGATTAAGAATTTTTCGCCACGCTCAATAGATGGAATGTACAAATACAAATATTTTATTCATAACCCCGTACTTACAAGTCAAACGTAAAATAATCATAATAGCCAAAAATAGTTTTTTTTTAAATACTTAATTTTCAACCGACTTCAAAAAAGAAGGAGGTTCTCAATTCGACTGTATTTTTTAGTTTTTTTTTATGTTTATTACCTCATAACTTTCGTCTGGGTGAACCGATTTTGATGATTCTTTTTTTATTTGAAAGTTGGTGCTTCCTTTCCTTCCATTTCAATTTGGTCCAGTTCTGACAATGGCATCCATGAGAAGTCGGTTGTTTCAGTTTTTTAAACTATAATTATTTAAATACAACCTGACGTTCAATAATTATAATAAATGTCACTATGAATTGCCAAAAAATAATAATTTAGTAATGTATGGTGTTTCACACCATGTCCACTATCAATTGCTAAAAATATAAGGAAGTAAAACAATGCATTAATTTATTACGTATTTTAATAATTAATAAAAAAAAATATCAGCCCTGTTTGTACAAACTGTCCCACTGCTGGGCGCGGGCCATCTTCTCAATGTGAGAAGGGTAAGGCCAAGGTCTACCACGCTGGCCAAGTGCGGGTTGGCAGACTTCACACATCTTGAAGATCAATAATAACTCTCAAACATGTAGGTTTCCTCACGATGTTTTCCTTCGTCGTTTGAAGTTGGCGGCAATCAACAATATGCACATAACTAAAAAGACAGAGGTGCATGCCGTGCGATTCGAACCCAGGACCTGCGGATCGCAAGTCAGACTATATACCGACTAGGCTGCCGGAAACCGGCTGTCTTCAAAAATCAACCAAATTTTGACATGTAGGTATTTTCGAGAGTGCCTTCCTTTACATAGTAACGTGAATGTATAGGTTTCCTTGATCGCGAATAAAATGTATACAGTAAGTATATGCATATAATAAGCTATTTTCAGTGGTGTAGCTTAACAACTAACTATAATAGCTTCTAAGCTTGTTTTACATACAGATTGAAACACTTGGATCCCGTCCAAGTGTTATCTCGGGGGATCCCACTGGACTAGTAATACGAGACCTAGTCAACTATGCTGTGCTTGATCTTATCATTTTGTTCTTGTTACATTTTGCACATGGACAAACTAAACAAAACATTAACATCTTTGTTAGCCCACTTTAGTCCATTGCTGAACGTACATCTTTCCCATTGCAGATGGGCAGCAGCTCAATTTTCAGTTTTCCGCTTCCAGCCACTGTCAACTTGAGCATATCCTAGCTTCATCATGTCATAATTATGACCTCCAACATTACGCAATTTTCTTTGCATAATTATAGTTTAAAAATCCGAAATAACCGACTTCAAATTACGCAATACAATACATAGGCGACTTGTTATTCATTTTTCTACAGGCACTTAGATGATATTTTGGCGATGGATTGTGAAGCGAGCCACCACCCGAAACGATGACCACGACCACTCTGCCAAGAGTGATAACGACTAAGAATAAGAGATGATATTTTACCAGTTATTTTGAAACAAAAACCAAAGTACTGCATCGATTTTGATAAAATTATATGGGACCACCACTGAAGTATGACCTACCAAATACAAGAAGAATCATCAAAATCAATGCACAATTGGCTGAGTAATCGGTGAACAAACATACAAAAAAAAAACATACAGACCGAATTGATAAATTCCTTTTTTTGGAAGTCGGTTAAAAATGCCTCTACCGTGTTGCTTAGATTCTACGACAGATATGAGTGATCCCCTAGCAATTCAACCTGATATAACACGCTGTGCTACGTCTGAGACTGTACGAGTACTGGTTATACGAGTACGAAAGATATGACCGGCACACTGCCACTCCAGTCTGCTGATACGCTGTACTATATCGATGACTTTATTACGTTGGCTAATCACTAATTCCGGATACTGCCCCTTACACAAAACCAAGTAATATCAAATTTTAAATGGATTTTAACTACCGTGTTAACTTCTGTGTGCTGGTAAAAAGATTATTGAAGTTAAACGATTTTTAACGGATTTGTCGTGTGTATTTTACAAAAAAATTATGACCAAAAGTTTAATTTGTTGTTTTTGACGTGATAATGTCTTATAAATCGATGAACGCCGGCTAAGCGCGAAAAAGCATGACTCATTGTCACGTTCCGCCTGAGCCGAGCGTGCAAGCGAGAGCGCGGAACAAGCAATAGAGAGGCACGATCGGCGTAAGCATTCGGCTTGTGATGCATCTATCATGACGCTATCACGTAAAATTATCGTCCGTAAGCTGACTTTACAGACAACCATTTTTTTTAAAGACAACTGTTATCTAGTCTCTCCTGTAACCATGGACGCTGCAGTGTTCGAAACGTCAGGTCATACAAGTAGTTACTAAAAACTTTTAAAGTTAAACGGTTTTATTGAAAAAGAAAGATAATGATGTAGGTAATGTATGAAATGAATTTTATTTGCAAGAATGTAGGTAAACAAGGTCTTAGAAATTAATTACAATTCTCCATTACATTCGATCATGTCTGATGTGCAAATATTTGATATTGAATCATTATGACATAAACTACTTACTAAACATATTTTTACTAAAAAAGCCCTTTCATTTGATACCCATATTGTGGGGGTTGTATTAAAATATTAAATCCACCATTTTGTGGCGGCGGCCATCTTGGATTTACAATAATATACTAAATTATATTACCATCAGGACTAATGGTGTATACCAAATTTCAGATCGATCCGTTAACTGCAAGAGAGTAAAATTTCAATTACTAAATTTGACCCAAACAAACAAATAAACAGGTAAAGCTAAATAAAACCGTTTAAAACTTGTGTAAAATATACGCGATAAAATTAAAAATTGTTTAATTTCAATTAGTAACAACCGCGAAACCCTTAGAAATCATTAAGATTCCTACATTCAAGTACACAGAAATAATTAAATAAAACTTGTACATAATTATGCTACTTCCCACAAAAAGAGATGGTAAATTACTCCAGCACTTTGCTATTTATTGAAATATAACTCCAAAGCAACGGCGCTAAAATATTAACCGACAAGCGCATGCAAAATATCACCTGTGTTATATTCCTGGATGCAGCTTCGAGAGATGAATTCCTGCTAGTTTTCACAGAAATCTAGGTCATTTATCTTTTCTAGGAAAATGTGAAATAAAATAGTATTTACGTTATTCGTCTAAATCATCAAGAATATTCTGACGGATATACTCGTAGGTCTCCCTCATGGATTTCCAGAAAACGCCGGTTGGAAACGACATATAACTAGCATCTCCCTGACACTTATATGAAGACATGTCACCACCTTGACATTTTGTACGCCTAATTGGCACAACATGATTAAGCTACATATACATTTGTTCCATCTTTTTGTGCATATATTGTATAAAAATTCCTCATGTTGTATGCAAATAAAGAATCTATCTATCTATCTATCTATCTTGTATAAGTTACTACATAATAATTACAATAATTTTCCCTCAAACACTGAAAAAATAATAAATATTATGTAATATTCCGAAATATTAGATACTTTAAGATCAAACTTCGCAAAACTACCCAAAGATTTCAGATACATAAATGATATTGCGCAATACTTCAATATTTTAAACTGCAGACGTAGATCTATGTCCTCTAAAATATCATCTAAAAATGTTATCGTCCTAAAAATGCAAGTTAATCTTTATTGGAATCAGATCTGCTGGCGTATCTAGCGAGCTAGCTAGCAAGATCTGCGGATATTCTGTCGCCGCAAGGAGGTTCGTGAAGGCTTAACTGTATCTTTCCTTTTATGACATTGGCAAAGGCAAAGAGTTTAAGGTACATAAATATTCAAAAATTGGCATAGGTTTTATTTGTTTCCAGGCCTTTTTACGGCTTGTTATGAAATAAGTAAGTTTGTAAAGACTGAGTGGCCTGCCCTGGTGTCAGAGTTATTAAGCAGTCATTGCTGAACAAACAATCGGTACCAACAATTTAACGTGTCATCCGACCCACGGTAGCGCTCAGAAAGAAATGCCACTTACGGTCACCCATCCGAAGACTGACCGGTCCGTTCGTTGCTTGACATTGGTGATCGTTTGAAATACCTAGTCAAGCTACGCCACAAGCGCTATGCAATGTAATCTCCGGAAACCGTGATTTTGTGAGTTGCAAGTTTAATTTCACACCAAATATTAAGAGAACTCAGATTTATACTGAGATTCAAGATGTTGGTGCGAGGTTGGATTCCTTACATCAAAAATGTCAGTGAAACCACACCACATACAAGGTAGAACTGATGGTTGGTTATGAACTTAAATTAATCGTCAATTTCAGCTCGCGTTCATCTTCATTTTTCGCAGTTATCAAAAAACGAATGAATAAAATAATGAAATAAGTGTCTGTATTAAAAGAAAAACAATATACCCGACTGCAGAAAAGCAGTTTTTGTAATCTAACTTACGATTTTGTTACGCTGTTGAGTGTACGTTTTTTGGTAGAAAGTATGCCTAGAATATATATGCCGGCAAGCGCAGCGTAGGAAGACCAGCCACGAGATGGTCAGATGACCTCATACAATTGGCGGGAAGACGCTGGATGCAAGCCGCGCGCCAATCGGTCTTTTTGGAAATCCATGGGGGAGGCCTATGTCCAGCAGTGGACTTCTTATGGCTGAGATGATGATGATAATGATGCCTCGAATCGCATTAAAAGATTATAAATGCGCATTCTTTACTACAATTCTAGTAAAACCACTTGTTTATTACGAAATAGTTCGTTGGAGGTTACGATAAAACTAACCTGTCAAGCTGTTTAGGCTGTAGGTGATCATATAGAAACATGCATACAAATATACAAACATACATGTACATGTACTCGCAAAACATAACCCTTCTTTTTACGCAGTCGGGTAATAAGGACAGCAGCGCCCTCAATGCCACATTTGTTCTCTAGGCAAACAGACTCTAGCTATATTGTCTAACGGATAAATCTTGGTACAGTATTTCCAAATAAATCTAAGACAAACTACATAAATGTATGACTGAACAGAAATGTTCAAATTTTCTTGAGCATTTTCTCGCAAGTTACAAACATTTTCATGCACCTCACCTCCATTTGTCCAAAATACACCGAATACAGAACACATAATGTAATAGACGTGGACGTACTCAGGACGTCACTTCACGGGGGCATCAAATTATACTTATTACTCGCAAAGTGTTTATGAGAATAACAATCTTAGTATAGGTAAAGGTGGTTACTGACTACAGACCAGTTTCGTACCAAGAATAATTTTGTTTCGTACAAAACTAGTTACGAAACAGTAGTTACGTACACGGCCGAAACGGACTGAATAGCCATTGATTAAAAATGATCAATCAGTTACCTGTTTGTTATAGTTTTATTAGCGTGTGGTCTGGCAATCAATCGCCAGATTTATGTAATAACTGAGCTTAAAACAATATTGCAGTGCAATTATTTAATTTTTAAATTATTCTTCCTTGTTAGCTATTACTATATATTTCTATAAATCTTGATAGATCAATAGTCTCACACTACGATCGTTGCTTTGTTTGTTTGTTTGTGACCATTTCATGATTTTAAAGTTTAATCTAGTCCATGGAAGCACAATTAATAATTAAAACCAATAATTTGGAAGACCCTCGCAATATCGCGTGGTTATTCATTGAGTGACGCTTAATTATTATTTTTAATTATCTTTTCACAGACCAGGAAAATTTGAAGCCAGGGAAAAAATAGCTACCACGCTATACTGAATGCGGCTCTGACAATAGTTATATGGAGCGCGTCGAGGGCCTAGGTTGTAAATCTAATGGTTCGGAGCAGCGAGTGCAGACTCCGCGATGCCTATTTGTATTTCTATAGAGCTGTTACTTATAATATGCTTATAACAAGTTGGCTTCAAATTTCACCAGTTTTTTTTACAAAATATGTTTTTTTTCATATGATATACGTTTGAACACTACCTAACTCGATTGATGGTAAGTTAGGATGGAGCACATTGGTATAGAAAAATATCTATTCAATATAACTTAAAAAATCCTTTTAAATTGTAGTATTTTCATCGAAAAACTTTCTCTACTTTTAAACTAAACTAACTAAACTAAACACTATGTTTCTTCTAGGCAAGCGCGCTCCATCGTAGACCGTAACTGTCGCTGAACACCAGGTGTGTTGACGGTCAAGCGCAAGCCTATCGTCGAATAAAAAAAATGTCGTATACACCGCCAAGTTAGTAAAAAGCTTTGTCTTAGACAAGGCATCAAAATTAAATTAAGTTAAGTTTATTTATTCTTACCACGTCACTTTTTAGGGTTCTGTAGTAAACAAGGAACCCTTATAGTTTCGCCATGTCCGTCTGTCTGCCTGCCTGTTTGTCTGCGGCTTTACTCGAAAACTATAATTACTAGAATTGCTATAATTTGGTATAGATATGCATATTAATCCTTACCCTTCTTAAAAGAAACAAGAACATTTTTATGGTTTTATCAGCTCTTGAAGTTTTCGCCAAAAATTCTATTTGGCTGGTGCAGCGAAGAATATGTCTCGTATTCGCATCCCGATGCCTCCTACATTATGGATATAGTCGAGGATCTGATGGTTTCATAACTTACTGCAGAAACAATATTTATATCATGAACTTTAGGATTACGTGATCGACTTCAATCGATGCATTTTGAGTAATTGTTTTGTATTTAATATTTTCTGAACAAACGACCTATATACGATCATACTGAATACCGTAACATTACGCAATGTTGCATTTATTGAAACCGGGTCATTTTAATATCGGATTTAATTTATTTATTTTTTCATACCCAGATTATTCCTACTTATTTCGATTATTTCACTAGTCTTTATAAGCACCGCAAATGCGTTCATATGAGAAATTAATTTTAATGAAACAAACAGTAATACCTATCATATTATGATAGGTATATTCGGCATAATTATAGTTTCCACAATAAATCGTTACAGTTACATTGAATCAACCTGTTGTCCATTAAAATACTAAAAATATTTCTAATATCACAAATATAAGTGAATGTTTGTTTTACTGTTTGTAACCATAGCGCTTTTTTTTAAACTTTAACTTTAGTTATTTTAGATAATATTATCTCGTACCTACCTATAATAAAAATCAAACAATAGTATCATCTCATATCAAATAGTATCATATCATATATCAACTAGTGTATTATACCTATAGTGTTTCCGTAATTTAAAGGCGGCGATGAAAGTGACCACAGTGAAAGTGAGATGACCACGTACTGGCAAGCGCAGCGTAGGAAAACCAGCCACGAGATGGACCGATGATCTCATACAAGTGGCGGGAAGACGCTAGATGCAAGCCGCTTCCAATCGGTCTTTTTGGAAATCCATGGGGGAGACCTATGTCCAGCAGTGGACTTCTTATGGCTGAGATGATGATGATGATGATGAAAGTAATTTAATCAATTATCTGCACACCTTACTTGAGACCATAATATTTTTAGTACCTTAGCTTTTTAAGTAAATAAAAAGAGCAGCACCTCCCAACCTAAAAATAAATTAGTATTTTACAGTTACCGAATTAATTTCGAGCATATTTGCCCGATAGGTATTTTAAGTTGCAGAGTTTAATAAATGTTCACAGTTTCCGATACATCGACATGCGGGCTGCAGGTTCGATGCGGGATATATATAAAATACATGCGGGTTGTATGTACGATGTTTGCGGGTTGTACATAATATTATTATGCGGGATTAATTTTGCGGTATTTGGCATGCGTGGATTTTCTGGTTAATTACTCTTCTTTAATTTATGTAAGTGAAAATATTTTCTGGTGAAATGTTCGATAAAGTTAATTAATGCATTGTTGTGGGTATCAAATATATTTTCGTACTCTATGTGATGTTATTTTAGACCCTCGTGCCTTGATCCGAAAAGAGGTGTGTTATTACGAGTAGATTGAAGAGTGTATCTGTGTATATTATGTATTTCTTGTTGTATAGTTAATCTAAAAATATTGGGAGTGTGCGTAAATATTTTTTCATACTTGCCCATAAGATGCCCATTCATTCTTATTTTGAAAATACCCAGGTGATATTTACTATAAAGGGAACACCTAAGCTAAAAGTGCGTACAACTCTTTAACAATTCTTATTCAATAAATATAAGTTTAGGAAACCCAAATATCCCTGACAAAAAAAAAGGGCTGTACCGATTTTGATGAAACATTGCTATAACATTCTCGAGGAAATCCTCTTTCAAACAAAAAAAAACTAGATCAAAATCGGTCCTTTTGTTTGAGAGCTACAATGCCACTGTCAGACACACAGATACACAGATATTCAGTACACAGTCAAACTTATAACTTATTATTAAAATTGTTGTGTTATAACACAACAATTTTCAAAGCTACAGCAAATGGTTTTTGGCTGATGTCCTTTGCATATGTCACGTACCATCAGGCGTGCTAGCGGTCAAGCGTAGATTTATTTCATATATAATACCTAAATAATAAATACAAGTGGCGGAAAGACACTGGATGCAAGCCGCTACCAATAAATAGCTTTTCACTTTATATTTAATGACATTATTTATTGTATAACGGAGAAATGCGTTCCTTAATTGTTTGTAATATTATCTATATGGACTCATCATTCGTCTATATTAGTTATTTATAATTGTATATTTCGGATTATAACTAAATTGAGCATTTGGATTATCTTTAGACGTTTATCGGTCTGGGGTGATCGATGTGCTTTTTGTGTAGTAGTTGAGTCTGTATATTGTTGTGTTGTAGTTAATAAAGGCGCTTGCCACTAAATTGTAATTGACTTGCCTAGTATAGCTGATAAGTTATATGACCAATCAAGCATTCTATTCTATTCTATTCTATTCTATTCTATTCTATTCTATTCTATTCTATTCTATTCTATTCTATTCTATTCTATTCTATTCTATTCTATTCTATTCTATTCTATTCTATTCTATTCTATTCTATTCTATTCTATTCTATTCTATTCTATTCTATTCTATTCTATTCTATTCTATTCTATTCTATTCTATTCTATTCTATTCTATTCTATTCTATTCTATTCTATTCTATTCTATTCTATTCTATTCTATTCTATTCTATTCTATTCTATTCTATTCTATTCTATTCTATTCTATTCTATTCTATTCTATTCTATTCTATTCTATTCTATTCTATTCTATTCTATTCTATTCTATTCTATTCTATTCTATTCTATTCTATTCTATTCTATTCTATTCTATTCTATTCTATTCTATTCTATTCTATTCTATTCTATTCTATTCTATTCTATTCTATTCTATTCTATTCTATTCTATTCTATTCTATTCTATTCTATTCTATTCTATTCTATTCTATTCTATTCTATTCTATTCTATTCTATTCTATTCTATTCTATTCTATTCTATTCTATTCTATTCTATTCTATTCTATTCTATTCTATTCTATTCTATTCTATTCTATTCTATTCTATTCTATTCTATTCTATTCTATTCTATTCTATTCTATTCTATTCTATTCTATTCTATTCTATTCTATTCTATTCTATTCTATTCTATTCTATTCTATTCTATTCTATTCTATTCTATTCTATTCTATTCTATTCTATTCTATTCTATTCTATTCTATTCTATTCTATTCTATTCTATTCTATTCTATTCTATTCTATTCTATTCTATTCTATTCTATTCTATTCTATTCTATTCTATTCTATTCTATTCTATTCTATTCTATTCTATTCTATTCTATTCTATTCTATTCTATTCTATTCTATTCTATTCTATTCTATTCTATTCTATTCTATTCTATTCTATTCTATTCTATTCTATTCTATTCTATTCTATTCTATTCTATTCTATTCTATTCTATTCTATTCTATTCTATTCTATTCTATTCTATTCTATTCTATTCTATTCTATTCTATTCTATTCTATTCTATTCTATTCTATTCTATTCTATTCTATTCTATTCTATTCTATTCTATTCTATTCTATTCTATTCTATTCTATTCTATTCTATTCTATTCTATTCTATTCTATTCTATTCTATTCTATTCTATTCTATTCTATTCTATTCTATTCTATTCTATTCTATTCTATTCTATTCTATTCTATTCTATTCTATTCTATTCTATTCTATTCTATTCTATTCTATTCTATTCTATTCTATTCTATTCTATTCTATTCTATTCTATTCTATTCTATTCTATTCTATTCTATTCTATTCTATTCTATTCTATTCTATTCTATTCTATTCTATTCTATTCTATTCTATTCTATTCTATTCTATTCTATTCTATTCTATTCTATTCTATTCTATTCTATTCTATTCTATTCTATTCTATTCTATTCTATTCTATTCTATTCTATTCTATTCTATTCTATTCTATTCTATTCTATTCTATTCTATTCTATCGGTCTTTTTGGAAATCCATGGGGGAGATCTATGTTCAGCATTGGACTTCTTATGGCTGAGATGATGATGGTGAAGAAATAATAAATATTCTTAATTTAAATTTCAAATGTTATAAGTAGCTTTTTATTTAAGTGACATGTTTTTTTTTTTTTTTTTCTTGTGTTTAAGTTAATATAAATTCTTGGTTATTAGTCAAAAACTGCTCCAGCTGTGAAAAGCCCCATCACACAATGACGTCATGTTGTTACAGAGTGACGTCACAAGCAACCAACACAACACACCACTCAGAGGTCGATCTCGGACGGCAGTGATTAATAGGGTAACTTGGGACAAGTTGGGGTAACTTGGGACAAGTTGCCAAGTTACAATGAACGTCTCATGCAGCCTGTGGAAATTCGACGAGTTGTTTAGGGTGTCTAGTCTAGTCTAGACAGTATTGTAGAGCTTGAATATAGTTACTATAATTTATAGAACTTACATATGACCTTAAGTATTTTTATGTATAATCATACAAAAAAAACACCGATCACTTCGCCAATTATGAATTGATTTTGAAAATTAAGTTTTGTTTGGTAGGTAATAGTCCCTATATACATCTTACGAAAATCGGTTCACTTAGTTTTTGTAACCAAATAACTGGAAAAATGTCATCCAAGTAAACGAAATTACGTATTTTAAAGTCGGTTGCTTCAGTTTTTTAAACTATAATTAATTACATTATTTACAATGCGGATAGCATGCTGGGTACGCTGCCAACTGGTAGTGGGTTTGAGCATTTGGATTTTCTTTAGACCTTTATCGGTCTGGGGTGATCGATGTGCTTTTTGTGTAGTAGTTTAGTTAGTTGAGTCTGTATATTGTTGTGTTGTAGTTAATAAAGGAAAAAAAAAATTAAAAAAAAAAATTACATTAGATATATCTATGATTGACCACCAACTCGACGAGCTCAAGATCTTAAGCGACGTCGTGGCCGAGGATGGAGCTCGTCGATCTAAAAGATACCTATTCACTCTAGAAATTTCTAAGAGTGTAGTTCTCTTTAGGTTACCTTTATGATATTAGTTATTGTATATAGGTGATATGTTACACCTATCCGAAATACATTTGTTCGAATCTTATTTACCCGAATCTGTTTCATAGAACTGTATGATTCTAAATGTTTTACTTGACACTAGTTTCTGATTCCAAAGACTTGTTACCCGTCTGTTTCATTTATTTGAACAGTTATTAGGTTAGGTTTTTTAATTAATAATATTAATATTAATAATATTAATATTAATTAATATTAGTGGACATTTCACACAACGCCATCTAGCCCAAACTAAGCAAAGCTTGTACTATGGAACTAGATGGCTGATAGAATACATATATACTTTTTTTTTGTAAATATATACATATGATACATAGAAACACCCAGACACAGAACAAACATCCATGCTCATCACACAAATGTTTGCCCTGTGTGGGGATCGAACCCACGACCTTTCAGTTCAGCAGGTAGACGCAAACACACTACCAACTGAGCCACAAGGCCAGTCGAATTTTAGATTTCTGTTATATAATATTCAGAAAACTTCTTATTTACAAAGGTTCGGTTATGAGATACAATTATTAGTTTAGGTTCGAAAGGAAAGAAACCTAACGTTTCTTTTTATTATACACATAAACTTTCGTATTATTAAGTATCGGTTATCAGAAAAGTAGTCAAATGAGTTGTAGAGAATTTGATAGAATTTCTTTTGAAAAAAATGGATTTTGTTTCCGGGGAAATGATATTCGAAATTTCAAGATTCGGATTATAGATAGGTAAGCCGAAAAAACTTGTTAAGAAAATTGTTAAAATTACCATTCTCGCGAGTATATTAGGGATCGCTGCTTCTCTCTCTTTCTCTCCTCATTTTCCTCACTCTCAGCCTGTTATTTCCTAGAAGAATACATTTGTGGATACATAGAAGGTATCTTCAAAACAAGAATAAATAGGAATGTCCCAGGCAAATGTGCTATTTTTTCGAGCGCATCATCGCATAACATGAGTTGTGATCATACTTTTGCTCATTTAATCATAAAAAAAACGTAGTGTCGCTTTCATAATGTTAGGATTATAGCTAATCAAAACTAATTTAACATTAAACACAAAGAACAATAACGATATCACAATGACAAGTCTACTAGCAAACCATTAGTTCAAACCCCAATATCACTTATCGCAAATGAAGTCAATCTCCACCCCCAATCCCCCAAAATAGCCGCAGCAATACATCAAAACTAGCAAGTATAATAAATCTCCCGCGCCGACATCTCGGCGGACGAGAAACAATCACCGCGGGTACGCATTCCGTGCACGTCCACGTCAGTTGGATGTAGGGACCCTAGCACCCTTTCTAGGACGCATGTTTAGGCCTAAATGCCTGGAAAATCGTGCTGGTAAACAGTACGCAATCAATACTGACTTCAATCAGTTGCTGTCTGAAGGAAGTGAATATTTGGAGCTTGTGCGAGTTCAAGTAAATAATAAATAAATAGTGGTGGACATTTCACATAACACCATCTAGCTCAAACTAAGCAAAGCTTGTAACTAAATGGCTGATAGAATACATATAACTTTTTTTGTAGATATATACATATGATACATATAAACACACAGACACAGAACAAACATCCATGCTCATCACACAAATATTTGCCCTGGGTGGGGATCGAACACACGACCTGCAAGCTCAGCAGGCAGACATACTACCAACTGAGCCACAAGGCCAGTCCCGTCGAATGTTGCAATTTCTTTAACTGTCTACATATTTTTACCATCTACTTGTTTGCCGAACATTATAAATTATTACAGTTTAAAAATAGAAACAACCCGACACCAAATCCGCAATTTTGTTTGTAAATTCAAACTATTCGATCGATTTAGGTAACATTTCTATAGGAGCGATTTAAAACCTTGCAAACGAAAAAAATAATTTTCTAAATCAATTTATAAATGGCAGAGTTATCAACGGCGGACGACAGTAACAAACATGAATCATTATAGTTTACAAAACTGAAAAAAAATACTTCAAAATACGCAATTCGTTTACATGGCTGACATTTTTTCTGCTATTTTGTTATAAAAACCAAAGTACTGAACCAATTTTGATAAAATTTATTTGGGACTACCTCTGAAATATTATCAACCAAACAAAAAAGAATTATTAAAAACAATTTATAATTGGCGGAGTAATCGTTGAACAAACATAAAAAACATACAGTCGAATTGAGAACCTCCTTTTTTTGGAAGTCAGTTAAAATACAACCAATTTAAGAACATCCTTTTTTTAGTCAGTAAAAAAAGCGCAATGACCACTAATAAAACTTACCTTAACTCTTAGCATTAATAAAAGCTATACTTAAGCTTTTATTAATGCTAAGAGTTAAGTTATATTTTAATGTTTTGAGTGGATTTTATTATCCTATCTCAACAATGTTTATGTATTTAAATCCATCCTAATCTACGATATAAATTGTTCAGAGCTTGCATTATAGAAACTGATAAAAGCCCTAAATTACACCTAAACCTCGATCAAATCTGTGATTAAACATTTGCGTACTAGATCTTGTATAATATAAACGTATATTTATCAAACTATTTATAAAACAAAATTTGTTTATGCCCAACATTTCCCTTAAAGGCTAATAGTACTTATTTCATTTGAAATAGTTAATAGTTAATAATTAGTTTGAAATAGTTAAGCTGAGAATTTTCTACATACTGTTCTACGATCGATGCTACGATATTGCTACGGAACTACGGTGCTACGAGTTTGCTACGAAGGGTCAAGGAACGTCTTTATTTTCCGAGTGTCGTAGGGTTACATTATTGTGATAGTTTTTAACCGACTACCAGAAAGAAGGTGCTCAAATCGACTGGATGTTTTTTTTTGTATATTGATTCAGCGATTACTTCACCAATTAGTTTAGTAACTTCAGAGATATTCCCATCAAAAAAATATCAATATCTGTTTAGTATATCCCTTTATCAGTTATTTTGTTATAAAAACCAAAGTACTGCATCGATTTTGATAAAATATATATGGGACCACCTCTGAAGTATGTTCTACCAAATACAAAAAGAATCATGAAAAGCAACCATTGGCTGA
This sequence comes from Lycia hirtaria, assembly GCA_947563715.1. Classification (NCBI taxonomy): domain Eukaryota; kingdom Metazoa; phylum Arthropoda; class Insecta; order Lepidoptera; family Geometridae; genus Lycia; species Lycia hirtaria. The sequence continues at coordinate 30,572,023 of OX387377.1, read as the reverse complement.
ATAATCGGTGAACAAACATACAAAAAAAACATGCAGACCGAATTGATAACCTTCCTCTTTTTGGAAGTCGGTTAAAAACGGAATAGAGTTTTGTTAAAAACAGCATCTACCTTCAGGTAGTCTTTGTTTCCATATGAACATAACTCTTTTCAAATTCCCTCGTTCCTTATTGTATAGGTACATACAGTACCCTGACTCGCTTGTACTGGGTAATCAATTCCATAATGCAGCGTCTACCCTACTGCACATCATGAATAATGAAGCAGACGGGAGGAAATGTGTAATTTTACTTGTTGGACGTACATTGGACCAAGGTTTTAGCAAAATATGTATGTGTGCCTTCTAGTTAGTCATATGTTAGGCCAAAGTTTGAACAAAATATTTATGTAATTCTTATTGGACGTTTGTTGGTTGGGCCAATGTTTGGGTGATACTTTTCTTTGTATTAGAATTCGCTGTCTTGATATTGGAAAGAAATAACTTTTATATTTCCTTATTGGACGAATAGTGTGCAAATATATGAGCAATGATTTTACTACTATGATATCACTTTTATAAATATTTCAGTTATCATTTGTATATTCGAAAAAAAAACTAAAATTTCAATTAGATCCAAACAGTCGATTGTTTGTTTTTACCATTAAATATTTTAAAAAGTCATTTAAGCCTAAGTATAGCATATACATTTTAGACCAATTTTAACAATCCTGTATTATATTTTTTATATTATATACTATTATTTCTTTTTTTAAGATACAGGGGGGAAATTCAATTAATCAAAACCAATCTGTAACTGAACCTTTTGCGAAGCATTTCCTGTCGGCTGCTGCTATCATTTTTAGGGTTCCGTACCCAAAGGGTAAAAACGGGACCCTATTACTAAGACTTCACTGTCTGTCCGTCTGTATCCCATGAACCGTGATAGTTAGAAAGTTGAAGTTTTTACAGATGATGTATTTCTGTTGCCGCTATAACAACAAATACGAAAAAACAGAATAAAATAAATATTTAAGGGGGCTTCCATACAACAAACGTGATTTTTTTGCTCGTTTTTGCTCAATATTGATAACGGCAACTGGTAGACGCTTGAAATATTCACAGAATATAGTTTTTTTTATACATTATAGATCTACGATTGACCACCAACTCGCCTGCTGTTAAGTGACGGTGTGGCCGAGGATGGAGCTCGTCGATCTAGAAGATATCTATTCACTCTAGCCTTTAAAATTCCAAGATTGTAGGTCTCAGGAAACAGAGATAGCGGCAACGAATTCCATTCTTATATTATTCACTTTAAAATACAAAATAAAAATAAATATTAAAATAAAATAATGTTTATTTTCCATACAACAAACGTGATTTTTTGCCGTTTTTATAGATACCTAATGGTACGGAACCCTTCATGTGCGAGTCCGACTCGCACTTGGCCGGATTTATTTGATTTAGTAACGAACGAAGGACGTGTCACGTTTCATCAAATGTGTCAATTGTATGACTTAGAAGTGACTGAATCAAAGAAAAAAAAAGATGGCAGCCGATGGGAAACGGTTCACATATTATGGTTCAGCTACGGAGCGGTCTTGAATAACTGAATTGCCCTGCTGATGCTGATGTAGCAGAATTTAGGAAACAATATCGCAGACACAGTAATTCAAATCTTTATTTATTTATCAGTTATTATCTTTTTTGGCAAAAAATCACTTTGTAGGATGAAGTTCCGCTTTAATCTTGAGCACATTACCTAAAAAGTGTATTTTTACGTGTATATATTGTAAACGACTTAAAAGCTTTCAATGTACGGGGTGTCATTAGATACGACCGTTGGAAACTTCATAGTGTAAAACTGTTTTAACAATATTATTTGTCAGACGTCAACAAACATTTGGCGAATGTTTGCCGTACACAACCAACTCCCAGTAAAGCTCAAGTTGAATAATTCAGGACAGAAGGCGCTTTGTGTCTCGAGTAAAAGTAGTCGGTTATAGGAGTGCTTTTGTCGTCACACAATTATTGTTCGCGGAACATGACGAGAAATAATGCGGAGGGGACAGAATTCTCCCTATTATACGGGGAAAATGTGGGGAGACTGACTTGCATGCTTAAACACGTTTTTGCATTATTTCGAAAATTAAAGGTCTTATTTATGCATATTTAGTAGAATCGTTGAACCCTCATTTTAACGACTTCAGAAAGAAGGAGGTTATCAATTCAACTGTTTGTTTTTGTATGTATGTTTGTTGATAACGCTGTCATTTATAAACCGTTTTTTGACGTGACAACGTCTAATAAATCGATGAACGCCGGCTGCACGCACGAAAAAGTATGACTCATTGTCCCGTCACGTTATGCTCATTGTCCCGTTACATCATCATCATCATCATTTCATCAATGTTTTGTTATGACGTTGTCACGTTAAACTATCGTCCGTAAGCCGACTTTACAGACAACATTTTTTTTTATTTATTTGAAATAATATGTTTAGAAATTACATAAAAAGCGGCTTAGTAGTTTGGTTTTGGTATTAAATTTATTTATTTTGATATAAATAAAATAATTACAATATGACAAGCTTTTTAGATGTTATCCAAATTATACATTACAAGTTATAAATTTCAGTTTTTAGGGTTCCGTACCTCAATAGGAAAAAACGGAACCCTTATAGGATCACTTTGTTGTCATTCTGTCCGTCTGTCTGTCCGTCTGGCCGTCTATCCGTCCGTCCGGGTGTCAAGACCTGTATCTCAAGAACGCGTGAAGTTATCAAGTTGAAATTAAAACCATATACGCAGATCCATATGATAGTATCTTGCTGCAGAAAGAAAAATGAAATTTCTCGTAAAAAAAAGTTACAGCCGAATATATCGTAAAAAAACGCTCATTTCGACACTCACAAGGGAATCAAAACGTATGGAGACCCGTTGACCTAGAACAATGAAATTTGGCAATAAGCATTGTGTTAGAGTACACATTTTTTAGTTTACTCTCTAAGACCAAATAAAGTATTTTGTATTTGTATTTGTACATATAGAAAAAAAAAACGAAAACTGGTCATTTTTAATTTAATCACAAAAAAATAGCGTCTTTATGCAAGGAAGGCAGGTCCCCGGTTTTTTCAAGGTTTATTAAAGAATCTTCGAAACCACATAGCATGTTAAGGAGTGTACTCCTCCTTTTTGAAATCGGTTAAATAATACACCGTCAATTCTTTTCTGTCCAGAAAATACAAATAACAATACAATAACATAACATAACAAAAAAAAATACAATAACAAATACACATACTACATATACTGCCAAACACATAACCCTCCTTTACGTCACAGTCAGGTAAAAATAGCATTTCTCGATGTGATAAAATCTAATTTCCGTAATGTATCGAACTAAACGGACCGGACTTCCATTCCCGTGAAAGTAAACAGTACAAACTAGACGCAAATTCATTGAGAACGAAAGCTCGTTCCAGAGCACAAAGAGCTTTTCGTAGTTCACCTGAGTCAAATGTAGAGTACGTTGTGAATAGAGAATAAAGATAATAGACACATTTTTAACCGACTTGAAAAGAAGAAGATTCTCAATTCTTCTCTGTTTTTTAGGGTTCCGTACCTCAAAAGAAAAAAACGGAACCCTTATAGGATCACTTTGTTGTTCGTCTGTCCGTCTGTCTGTCTGTCTGTCTGTCTGTCCGTCTGTCCGGGTGTATCTACCTTTATCTCGGGAACGCGTGAAGGTATCGCGTTGAAATTAAAACCATACGCAGATCCACAGTATCTTGCTGCAGAAAGAAAAATCAAAGTTCCCAGTTTTCATAAAAAAGTTACAGCCGAATATGTCGTAAAAATGCACATTTCGACACTCACAAGGGAATCAAAATCTATGGGGTACTTCCCGTTGACCTAGAACTATGACATTTGGCAAGAAGCATTGTGTTAGAGTACACATATAGGAAAAAATTCGAAAACTGGAAATTTTTAATATAATCACAAAAAAATTGTGTCTTTACGCAAGGAATGAGGGTCCAAATTTTAAAGTTCTTTAACCGCATCATGTGGGTTATCATATGAAAGAGCTTTATTAGCATAAGTTAAAACAGGTTTTTAAATATTATTACGATGTATATTTTTCGGTATAAGAAGGAAAATATGAAAAAAAATACGATGTCCCCCTTTTATCTACTAGTTTGTACGGAACCCTCGGTGGGCGAGTCTGACTCGCACTTGTCCGGTTTTATTTTCGTTTGTTCGTTCACTTACTTACTCCGCTCCGTTACTCCGCTGATTTTTTCTCAATCTAAACTGATATTTCGTGATTTTAATTTTTACAAACTTTTTCGACAAAGTTATATTAATAAAAGTAATTAATGCCGGTAGACATTAATTACTTTTATTAATATAACTTTTTTAAGCTAACTCACTTGCCATCAGAGACAATATATACGACGGACACTCCATACGACGGTGCGCTATTCAGTGACACACACACACATTTGTATGAAGTTTATGGTTGTCGTCTTATTGTCGTTTGCTCGTGACCTCAATAAGGATCAATTGATGGAGGGTATAGTGTTTAACATCGTATCCACTTTTATTGCCAAAAATATAGAGAAATATAAAAATTGACAGCGGTTATAAAAATATGTCCATATTTTTTGTACGTGCGTTTCAGTCCATCACTAGTTAGGTGGCACAATGTAATGCATTAAATTATTACGTATTTTAACAATTATTTTTTCTTCACGTGACGCCCACTCATCGAATTATATGACTGAAGAGTAGGAATGAAGCGGACACGTTTTAAACAGCTGAATGGCGATAAGCAAAGTTTATGGATCCTTCCATTGTGATCCAACTTCCTTGCTTGAAGCCCGTAACGACTGACTTGTCTCGACTGACAACTTATTTTACATTTTATCTTTATATAGGTATACCTTATTTAACATTATATCTACTTCACAATATTTGACGTTTTTAGGGTTCCGTACCCAAAGGGTAAAAACGGGACCCTATTACTAAGACTTCGCTGTCTGTCCGTCTGTCCGTCCGTCCGTCCGTCTATCACCACGCTTTATCTTATGAACCGTGACAGTTAGACAGTTAAAATTTTCGCAGATGATGTATTTCTGTTGTCGCTATAACAACAAATACTAAAAAACAGAATAAAATAAATATTTAAGGGGGCTCCCATACAACAAACGGTAATGGTACGGAACCCTTCGTGCGCGAGTCCGACTCGTACTAGGCCAGTTTTATTAATTTTAGTTTTGTCATTATTATTATTGGATATTACGTTTTAGTAATAAATTGTATATAATTTTTATTTAATTGATTTTTCATTTTATGAACTTTATTATTGTCAATTATAAAATAATATGTAATATATATTAGCTAATATAATTGGTTAACCGTTTTACCGTTTTAGTTAAATAAAACTTGTATTCTCTGGTCGCGCGTGCTCTGCGCCGGGTGCTGCGCCCGCGGGTGAGATGAGCTCGCGACACCGACAGCGCGCGGCGTTTCATTAACAACATTACCTTCACGAATTCTAGTTATCATTAATACATTATGCTAGTTGATCTACGAACAGTAGTAGTAGACTTCACGAGCACAAAAATAAAAAGTTACATGTAAAAAATCTGTGCTCGCGAGGTCTACTGCTAATATTTGAAATTATTTGAAAAAATGCAGGACCCCATGTAAATTTTATCAAAATCGGTTCAGTACTATAATGGTTTTTAAACAAAAATAACTGAAAAAATACATATCATTCAAATAAACGAATTCCGTATTTTGAAGTCGGTTTTCTCAGATATTTTTAAACCATAATTATTTACATTAATTACGAAATGTAGCTTAATTTCTGTTTTTAAAATAAAACCTTTATTTCTTAAACATCGCAACTATAACTTTAAACCTGGAACGAAATTACACCGCTGAAAAAGAACTCAGTATACGAGTACTTATTTGGTTTGAACGTCGCCTCTTACCCGACATATAGAAATTTAGTGTACCTACGCTTCAGAAGGAAGGCATTCTGCAGATGTTACGTATCTGAGATAAGTTTAGGTTGTACATTGCGTGTCAGTTACTCAGACAAAGCCTTGTATAGGCATAGAAGACATGTGTTATTTTCTCTTCTATAGTATTTAATCTATGTATGTCATCGGTCAGACCGCGTCCGACGTATTATGACGTCATCTATACCTCTACCTCAGTTACTCTACTCACACGTTTATCCTCTAGTATATGGAATAGACATTTTGCGGTTATGGCGTCCAGACTGAATTGCTCTGAATCACCTTTTATTAGTTTTATAGTTCCGGATTGCGGACACAAAGTTCCAGAAGTAACTTTCAAGTTATTTTTATACGGTTTCTACGAAATTATGACCATCTTTATGTCCTTTAGTGTGAGGTATAAAGATTTTACATTATTGAGAGTGCAAACTGAATTGCTCTATTAGTATCATCATCATCATCTCAGCCATAAGAAGTCCACTGCTGGACATAGGCCTCCCCCATGGATTTCCAAAAAGACCGATTGCGCGCGGCTTGCATCCAGCGTCTTCCCGCCACTTGTATCAGGTCATCTGTCCATCTCGTGGCTGGTCTTCCTACGCTGCGCTTGCCGGTACGTGGTCTCCACTCGAGAACCTTTCGGCCCCATCGGCCATCAGTTCTACGTGCTATGTGCCCTGCCCACTGCCACTTCAACTTACTAATCCACTGTGCTATATCGGTGACTTTTGTACGTCTACGTATCTCTTCATTTCTGATTCGATCTCGTAGAGACACTCCGAGCATAGCTCTCTCCATAGCTCGCTATTAGTATTATGGTTCGGAATTCCTGACCCTTAAATCTGGAAGTAAATTTCAAGTAATTTTTGTACGTTGTTTAAAAAGTCTACCATCTGTATTTTCTATAATCTGTGGCGTGGACATTATACGGTTATTGACTGCAGACTGAATCGACTAAATCGCTCTGAATCACCGTCTATTAGTGTTATAGTTCCGGATTCCGGACATATAGTTCCGGACGTAACTTACAACTCATTGTTCCGATCGGTAAGATTGCTTTGGCGGTTTAGACATCAATGTTAGGTATATTACTAGTTGTAGTTTTGGTTTCATTTCCTATCCTTCCGAAATTATTCATGTTTCTGATTACAATAATAAATATTGATGAACATTTCACACAACACCATCTATCCTAAACAACGCTAAAGGAACTAGATGGCTGATAGAATGCATATATATATATGTGTGTGTGTGTATGTATAATGCTTTTTAAGGTTCACGTGATTGTTACTTATTGAAATGAAACTAATTTTAACGGATTTAACCCGTGTATTTTACATAATTTTATGAGCTGACGATTATGTAAAATATACCCTATAAATCCGATAATTGTTTCATTTCAATTACATATATATTTTTTTTTTGTAAATCTAATACCTTTAAACGAGCAATTGTTGTATATATGTATGTAGGTATAAACATATATAATCTGAATCTAGGAAACGGCTCCAACGATTTTAATGAAATTTATTTTGTAGGAATTTATTAGGTTTTTTTGCTGAGGACGATAAATCGGTCTTGCTAGGTTTAATTTTTTGTGAACACGGGCTTGCTCGTTTCTTCAGTCATAAAAAATCAGAGTGGGGCTCCGTCATCTAGGTACTATATACTTATAGATAATACACCCAGACATAGAACAAACATCCATGCTCATCACACAAATATTTGTCCTAGGTGGGGATCGAACCCACAACCTTAGGCTTAGCAGTCAGACATACTACCAACTGAACCGTTGTAGTGGTAGTGAGTAGGCGCATAGTTAGTATGCAGAACTGATGGCTGATGAGGCGAAATACTTGTCGAGTGGAGATCACGCACTGCGCAAAAGCAGCGTAAGAATACCAGACAGAAGACCTCACACAAGTATTAGGAAGACGCTGGACCAAAGACGTTTCCAACAGGTCTTTTTGGAAATCCAAGGGATAGCTTATGTTGTATAGCTAAGATGGTGAACCTATATAGATTACAAAATTTACTCAAATCTGTTGGGCCATTTCATCGTAAGCGTGATTTTTAATGGAAAATGTTCACAAGACGGTTTTCCATTAAAAAAAAGTTTTCAAGTTAATTGAAAAAAAATTGGAAAATAATAAAAAGATACAACACGTGGATTGAGTAACAACTTTTGTTTGCTTGTATTTCATTTCTGTAAATTACACGATGCGTTGGATAACAAAATTTTCAACACAAAAAAAATGTTCCAACTTTTTCAACCTTTCGCAAAAAAAAAAAAAAAAACATGTTCGTAAAGGTGCTATTCCACTGCTGGCTAGCTTTGCACATGTACTCAGCTCAGTTTTGTATGAACTGCGAGCCACGGCCACGCCATGAATGCGTGCTTCAATGACGTCATCAACCACACGTGGCCTGCGACCTCTCTTGGACATGCACATGAGCATTTAAAAGATTGTTTCAAGTGAGTATATTTTTTTACAAGAGCTAAAAAGTGAAATTGTAACTACTAAATTTTGCTTACCTGCCGTGTCTACGGACAGATTCACGTACCCAGTCTTAAAAGGCTAGCTAAAATTTGCTTCACTGAGCTAAAGGCGACTCGCATTCTAAGCCTATTACTTCTATGCCTTTTGGTGCTTGGCAAAGTACGACTTAAAACGACTTTCGAATGTTCGAACTCAACGAACTTACCTACTTGATTAAAATAATTTCGATATTCCTTACCGAAAAACGTTACTTAACTTTAAGCAATGCTTAACATATTTTGTCACATTCTAGCTGACACGTAATGACACTTGCGGAAAAAAGACAGAGAACTTAAGACGTTGGTTAAAGTTAAGTAACGTTTTTCGGTAAGGCGCTTAGAGTTTAAATAAAATCACTGTTGGTATATGAATATCGATCAACTCAGGATATATTTCATGAATTTTGTTTGAATTTCGTTTACTTGGATGACATTTTTTCAGTTATTTTGTTATAAAAACCAAAGTACTGAACCAATTTTGATAAAATTGATATGATTGACCACCTCTAAAGTATTCAACCAAACAAAAAAATAATCATCAAAAACAACTCAGAATTACCGGAGTAATGCGTAAAGCGCTGACAAAGACGTTGACTGGCCTTGTGGCTCAGTTGGTAGTGTGTTTACGTCTACCTGCTGAACTGAAAGGTCGTGGGTTCAATCCCCACTAAGGGCAAACATTTGTGTGATGAGCATGGATGTTTGTTCTGTGTCTGGGTGTTTCTATGTATCATATGTATATACTTATATTTACAAAAAAAAGGTATATATGTATTCTATCAACCATCTAGTTCCATAGTACAAGCTTTGCTTAATTTGGGCTAGATGGTGTTGTGTGAAATGTCCACAAATATTTATTTATTTAAACATACAAAAACCATACAGTGGATTTGAGAACCTCTTTCTTTTTGCAAGTCGGTTAAAAATGATCAATATTTCTGTCCTAGGTCAACGCAACACACGCTATGTAGGTAACGCACACGGTAGAGCAGCGCAGCTTTACCCACGTACCTAACTTGCGTAGCCTCTGCGTGGGTAGCGCACACAACAATGGAACATCACCTTAACAGTTGCAGAGTTAGCGGCCGCAGGTTTAATATCTCATGCTAGAAAGTAGTCGGTGCTGCCTGATGCGTGAGCCACGCTTCCTGAGCGCCGGCCGGGCGGCCCCACCGGCGCCGCGCCGGCAAACACTGCCAACAATACAGACAGGTTACAGGGAAGTAGGTATATAAGCAAAAGTGCCTAATATTATGAAAGGGAAAGTAAATCTATTTCCCGGTTACTTTTTCATATTGAAAGAGTGATGCTTAATTAAGCAGTAAATTTGTTTATGTACGTCTAAATGTGTTTCTTATAGGTACCAAGAAGATAAATATTGTTCAATATTGGCAGAGTAGAGTGATCTAATAACTATAAGGTGGTCGCCAACACACTAGTGAATCTAGATTAAACCTTTATTTTACCTATTATTTAATGTTTCGAGTACAGATCATTTATTTACACAAACGACATGTAAGAAAAAAACTATATTAATAACTATAACTATACCTATACAATATACACTTTAAGACTACATAAATAACAATTTTATTATTATATTTATATACAAATAAAACCGGACAAGTGCGAGTTAGACTCGCCCACCGAGGGTTCCGTACAAACTAAATAAAAGGGGGAAATCATATATATTTTCCTTCATAAATCGAAAAATATACATCGTAAAAATATTTAAAAACCTGTTTTAGCTTATGGTTATGAGGCTCTTTCATATGATATCCCATATGATACGGTTAATTCACTTTAAAATTTGGGCCCTCATTCCTTGCATAGAGACACTATTTTTTGTGATTAAATTAAAAATGTCAAGTTTTCGGTTTTTTTCCTATATGTCTACTCTACCATAATGCTTCTTGCCATGCATTATGTTAGAGTAGACATATGGTTTTAATTTCAACTCGATACCTTCACGCATTCCCGAGATAAAGGTCTTGACACCCGGACAGACGGACAACAAAGTGATCCTATAATCCGTACAACAAAGTGATCCGTACCTCAAAAGGAAAAAACGGAACCCTAATTAAAATAAAATAAAAGTTTATTCAAAAAGTCCACTGATAGTGGGAAAAGTGGCCAGAATGCTGGCAGCATTGCCACGTTGGATGGCAATGCTTACTTTTTGAGCAAAGTAGGAGCCAGCATTCTGGTCACCCGTCACTTCCACTAAGCGTTTGGCTATATTTTACCTTATCATTGTTAACTCGAAATGCAATGATATAATTAGGACATGTCAATATTATTCCACGCGAATGTTAAGTTAGTTTAGTTAACCATGCGCTATTTATAGCGAGAAGATCATCGCGTGCAGCTATCTCTCTCGCACATCACATTCTTTTCAACACATAAAAACATTGGTTACTGATATTAGAAATAAGTTTGTTTATTCAGAAAAATGTTTAAAAAGTCTTATTCAGATATCACTTAAACTGGCGACGGAGTAGTGAAAAAAAATGTATATTTTCTTACTCCTCAGCAAATTTAAAAGCAATTTTTAAAAACTTTTTTTAGATATTTCTCCTATCAAAATAAACAAATTCATTTCTTACTTTTCTAATATCTCTACTCAATGATTTTATTATGTTAGAAAATGTTGTGATGCGCGAGAGAGATAGCTTGCGTTGAACGAATCGTTAAAACGCGACAGGTGCACATTTACAAACAAATCTAAAGATTGCTTGCATTTGAAAATCTGGTAAACCGTTTTCGCTATATAAAGTCAAATGGACACATATCAAGCATATTAATACCTTTATCGGTCTGGGGTGATCGATGTGCTTTTTGTGTAGTAGCTTAGTTAGTTGAGTCTGTATAATATTGTTGTGTTGTAGTTAATAAAGGCGCTTGCAGCATATTAATTAACATATCGAACGGTTAAAATATCAGAGACCAACTATTTAATTAAGACCCAAGTTGGGTGGCGCAAATGTTTCGCTTGCACTTCATAGGACTACAATAAGCATGTTTATCAAAAGTACATTTTACATTAAAACTACATTATTTTAGTCCTATGAGATCACTATTACAATGCGATTAACACAATTTTTGCGGATGGAAATCTCTAAAATCATGAAAAGCTAAGTGAGGAACCTGTTTTTATGTTTCTTTTTAAACTACACCATAATACCATAAACACAATATCATAGATTAACAGAGCTAATCTCAGTTCGAAGCCTAATTCACAGTCCAAATTACCCCTCTTTATTTTGGATCAATGCCTAATCTAATAAATTGTCACATCTGCACTACCTACTCTATACCATCCCCGCGAAACGCTGTGTTTCGTACTAAATTTATTACTCTACATAACTACCGACACAAGTCAATTTCAACCATATTTATAACAGAATAGAGCATATTTTGGAATAAATTCTAAGAACGATATGTGTTCATATTAGATGTAAGATAGATTTGACCTTATTTGAACAGGAACAGGGTAGGTTTTTGTTTGTTTTAAGTGTGAAATTGGGCTAGTCGGCCATACCATCATTTCCTGGCAAGTGACTGTTACAAGTAATGCGTTCGTTTACAAGTAGATTTATTATGTATTTACATGCTGGGTGTTGAAGTGTGGATTAGATTCATGTATGTGTGCGTAGAAGTTAGCTTATTGGCTTTTTTCACGGTAAATTACTTTTTACGAAGGAGCTCCTGCAGATTTCACCAAAAAATGTGACAAACGATTTTAATTGGGATACACGAAAAGAAGTCACAGAAAACCAAAATAGTTTTGTTTTCGTTTACTTCAATGGTATATTAACAAATATAAGTACAGAAACTCAAAAACCCCCGATAAACAAACGGCTGAATCGCTTTTGATTAAACATAGCAAAGAACACTCCCGACCAATTCACCTTTAAAAAAAACGGTTCATCCGTTCGAAAGCTACGATGCCACAGACAGACACGTCAAACTTATAATACCCCGTCGTTTTTGCGTCGGGGGTTAAAAATATTTTTATCAAACGACACAAAGTAGCATTAATATGCTACTTTGTGTCGTTTGATAAAAATACTGCACACAACATATAATAACACGTATTAGTTAGGTTATAGTTTTTAGTTACTGCCTGTGGGAATACTTTTATCTTTCCTTCCCCCCTGAGAAGGTTTATGTGTCAGTGTAGCATCAAAACCTCATTACTAGCTTTTTGTGTAAGTTTTTCCAAAAACCTAGTTACAATCCGGCCTATCGTCAGTCCGGCAACCCGAATCCTAATTGCCGGACGATGAAATACAGATTCCGGATCCGATTGGCTATCAGTCGCCGATTTCCGGACTCATTTACAACTTAAGATATTAATAATTGTAATTTTTAACCTACATAGCATCAGGAGAGAGCTACGCTCCGAGTCTCTCTGAGAGATAGAATCTAGTTAAAAAATCATTATCAACATCTCAGGCACTGAAAGTCCACTGCTAGACATATTATGCCTCGAAGATGGAGCTCGTCGATCTAGAAGATATCTATTCACTCTAGCCTTGAAAATTCCACGGTTGTAGTTCTCAAGAAACAGAGATGGCGGCAAAGAATTCCACTCCTGTGCAGTACGCATCAAGAACATAGACCAATATCGCTGAGTACGAATTTTTGGCATTCCAATGAGAAATTGGTGGTAATACGCCGACTTTCTGCTAGTCCTATAGTGAAATGCGAATGGTGGAATTGGATCGTAAAGCTCTTGCGCACACTCCACGAAATAAATCCTATAGATTATAGACAGATACTTATGTCGCTTACAATAGGGGTCGCTTACAATAGGGTGATAATTGAATTGAATGGAAATTATAGAATTGGTGGTATAACTTAGATCCCGTTTCGTACAGAAACAAGTGTTTACTTGTGTATTAATATAAAAATAAACTATACGACTACATTTGAACTATTCACGTTGCTTGATATGTCGTTGAATTGAATATACGTTTTTGTGAAAAGTTATATGCAAACATGCATGTTATACAATTTGTATAAATGAGCAATATGTAAAATATTTTTTGCAAAATCATTTATTTGTGGCCAACAAAGGGAACTTAGTTATTAATACAATTATATTATTTACGAGAAGTGCTTTATTATTTCAAAAACTGTATTCTGTCACAATTTAGAAATAAAGACAAATTTAACGACACCTCGCACATCAAGATCGGTCAAGCCGTTTAAGCTGCAGGAAATATTATAGATACACACGTACCCACATACTCATACATTACATCCGAAAAACATTACTCTCTTATTTGCGCAATTGGGTAAAACTACCGGCTGAAAAAGTCGTGTGTCTTAAGTTACCCTCCGCGGTAATCCTTCAAAGATTGGCTATTAGCAAACACGTGTTCCTCTCATTACACGCTATTAGCGACAATTAGGGGGCAAGGTGGGGGAGTAGAAAAACTGACGCCTAGGCAATTACCTTTAGGATTGATAGCGTTAAATTGACATTTCTTTTCACTCACTTTTAGATAATTACATAGATAGGATTTTTTGTTACTTTGTCCCCTCATGTAAAGGTTGGTACATTTTTAGGGTTAGGGTCTTTGATAAAGTATCAACGGAATGTAGCGTCAGTCCTAAAAAACGTCCGAGCTGAGATCTAATTAGACCTCTTATATAATTAAAATAATTTCGATATTAAAAAATAATTCGAAGCGGCAAAATAGACGTCTCTAGACTTCTCAATCTAAATTAGGCTTTAGCGCGCCGACATAGAGTCTTTATATCAAAATCTGTAAATTCGTCATTATTGGTTTAGATGAGTATCGGTCAAGCCAGGACATATTCGTGAATTTTGTTTTACGTCCACGTGATGGAAAGTCAATGGTCGGGTTGGGGTAGTAATGAACTCTTACGGTTTCTTCATGTTTGAGTTTGTTTGTGGCTTAGTCCATGTGTTTAAAAAACTCTTTTTTAAATTAAGATTTTCGTTTTTTTTAATGTTTTTTTTAAGTTCGTTTTTTTTATGAAAATGAAATTATTGTTGTGATATTTTTTTATGTCAGCGGGACAAATTTTTCGTACATTTTTCATAAATATTGGTATGAGTGAACGAGACGGCGAGACGAACGATTTTCAACCAAGATTTGAAGCCAACCAAAAAATGATTGTTTTTTTATGTAGAAATAGGTTCGCGCATTTAGGTTGTCTGTAAAGTCGGTTTACGGACGATAATTTTACGTGTAACGATGCGTCACAAGCCGAACAGTTAGGCCGATCGTACCTCTCTATCGCTTGTTCCGCGCTCTCGCTTGCACGCTCGGCTCAGGCGGAACGTGACAATGAATCATGCTTTTTCGTGCGTGCAGCCGGCGTTCATCGATTTATTACACATTATCACGTCAAAAAGGTTTTTACTGGTAGAAGCTAAAAATACACCCTGATAAATGTATCTCGGCCTATACGATAAAATTGAAGCAGTAATATGAAAATTAATAATATTAACGTATGTATACACAAACATCAAACGTCTGAGAAAGTCTATTTATGTGGGAGCCAAGCAAACAGAACCTAGCTCAAATAGAACATACAGCAAATAGTATTCTAGTTCAGTGATTCTCAATAATTTTTGACCGAGTGAGGGAAGCTAATAAAGATCTCTTCTACAAATAGCAAAATTTATTTATTCTGGCCGGTTGTTTGTTGGCACTTGCGTACAAGCTATTTTTTTTTCAACCAATCTATATACGAAACTTTGTAAACAGAATTTCAATTTTATAAAATAGAACGACAAAAAGTCGTCGGAGATTTTAGATTGTGGGAGTATTTCTCCCAAAAAGGGGGAAGTTTATTGTATTGCCGTTTTAATTACCGATTTTGATGATATTTGCTAAAAACGTTTTTTTATAGATATGCTTGAGCTTGACCGCCAGCTAGCCTGATGTTAAGCGACGTTATGGTCTCCGATGGAGCGCGCTTACCTATAAAAGCCGATACACTCGCAATTTAAAGACCAGATTGCATCCATCGGTGAAGATCCACTCAGGAAGTCTATTCCACAATTCATCAATGCGTACGATAAATATAGAGTGGTGTGGTATTTTTTTATTGCGTGTGAATAGGTTTTTAGCAAGCGCGGTCCATCGTAGACCACAACGATCGCGTTACATCAGCCGAGTTAGCTGTCAAGCGCCGGCCTGTTAATGAATTATAAGAAAAATATAGAGAGATAGATAACAGTTTATTAAAATACCACAATACAGAAACATTAAATAGACAGATAATAATATTACAGCTAGGTGTTTTAATTGGCGGCCTTATCGCTTAGAGCGATCTCTTCCAGGCAACCTTGCACGGATAGGACAGATGGCAACAGATAGTGGCCTTCAAGCAAAACTTTACTAAACATGGGTCTATACCCATGTTTAGTCAATTAATAAAACAGTAGTTAATTATATTAAAGGTACCTAGTTATGTTAAAAGAGGAAAACAAAAATATTTTAATGGACCAAGTTCTCATTCATATATTTACATAAATATCTCTAATCCGATAATTGCTGATTCCGTAAACTACAGTTTCGTTTCGGGTGCTCACAGAGACCACCAGTTGAGAACCACTGACTAAGGCTGGCTCTAGATGTGAGCAGATCAATATTAATGCCGGTTATTGAATGAAGTACCTTGTTACCTCAAGGTTTGATGAATAAACCAGAAGACATTCTGTTTTTCCCTCGTGATATTGGACTCGCATGGACAGTGTATTTGCCATCAACTATTGAGATCCGTTAGATTCGTTTGAGTTTCATGGTTTATAAACAAGTCATG
The DNA here is from genome assembly GCA_947563715.1 of Lycia hirtaria. Lineage (NCBI taxonomy): Eukaryota > Metazoa > Arthropoda > Insecta > Lepidoptera > Geometridae > Lycia > Lycia hirtaria. The sequence continues at coordinate 30,555,665 of OX387377.1, read as the reverse complement.
GCCACAACAAATTGAAGTACATTAAGTCACAGTTATTCAATTTAGTTCTAAAACCTTGTTTTGTCATCATCATCTCAGCCAGAATAAGCCCACTGCTGGACAGAGACCTTTCCCGTGGTTTTACAAGTGCACCTGGTTGTCACTGTTGCTGGTCAAAGAAACCCATTTAGGCTCGAAATGGTTTGGTTATTTAGGCACTAACGTAGCGAGGGCGCTAATAGTTTGAGTGCCTGAATAGGTTTGTCACCCGAGATAAACACTCTGCCTTTTAAAATTTCGAATATAGGGAAAGTAAAAAAAAAAACCTGATTATCATTGTTATGCACAAATAATTAAAACTCACCAAAACAACTGAAAATCGAATTCCTGTTCTTTTCTTTTTCCCCCGTTTTTTAGGGTTCCGTACCTCAATAGGAAAAAACGGAATGTCCGTCTATCCATCTGTCCGTCTGTCCGTCCGTCGGGTGTCACCTTTATCTCGGGAACGCGTGAAGGTATCGAGTTGAAATTAAAACCATTTACGCAGATCTTTGCTTTTGATATTAATTATACTAATTATAGTTGCTCAAAATAGTACGTGATTTTTCCTTATCTGAAAACAAAAAAGTCATTTCCCAGAGAAGAAAATACCGTTTTTGGGTTCCGTACCCAAAGGGTAAAAATGGGACCCTATTACTGAGACTCCGCTGTCTGTCCGTTCGTCCGTCCGCCTGTCACCAGGCTGTATCTCATGAACTGTGATAGTTAGACAGTTAAAATTTTCACAGATGGTGTATTTCTGTTGTCGCTATAACAACAAATACTAAAAAATAGAATAAAATAAATATTTAAGGGGGCTCCCATACAACAAACGTGGTTTTGCTCGTTTTTGCTCGATACTGATGACGGCAACAGGTAGACGCTTGAAATATTCACTGAATATTGTGTTATATTATTCACTTTAAAAATAAATAATTAAATTAAAAATTAAATTAGAATGCGTTGTACGAGTGAATGTTTGAAACGTTGTGATGTGTGTATAAATTTATATTTTGGAACTAATATCTGCGATGACGAACTGTATAAATTTAATCATTAATCATGTTCTCATGGAAGTGATGTAATATCTTTATATGAAAATAAATAATATTTAAACCTAAAGTCATACAAACCTAAATTAAAATAAAATTAATATTTATGAGGGGCTCCCATACAACAAACGTGATTTTTTTGTCGTTTTTATAGGTAATGGTACGGAACCCTTCGTGCGCGAGTCCGACTCGCACTTGGCCGGTTTTATTATCCCTTTGTTAGGAGATAAGGATGTCAAGCAACTTCAGCGTACTCTACGAGTATGAGAAATGAAGATATCATTTGTTGTTTTTAAAAATATGTCACGAACACGCTTTTATTCTCGCCAAAAATACGCGAGCCGTAAGTCATAAAGCTTGTAAATACCTCAAGTGTAATAAAAAGATGCGCGAACATCCATCAAGCTGTCAGAGTTAATCGTATCTTAGGGAATACACGTGTCGGTTTACATTTTAATTATATCTCATCAATCATATTCGGGGGTAGCAAAATAATGGTTAAGAGCTTGTTGGGACATGTCGACTGGTGCTACGCAGGGTATCGAACCTGCAAAATCTATTTTTTTAAATTTTATTTCACTATTCTTTGTTCAATTTTTAACTCCAAAAAGAAGGAGGATCTTACGTCCACTGTGTTTTTTTTCTTTTATTAAAAGATTACTCCGACAATCATAAATTGTTTTAAATGATTCTTTTCTGTAGGTAATTAGATGTGATCCCTTAGAAATTTAACAAAAATTTAAATCGGTTCAGTAATTTGGTTTTTGACGTGACAACGTCTAATAAATCGATGAAATGCACATGAATGCCGGCTGCACGCACGAAAAAGCATGACTCATTGTCCCGTTACGCGCATTATCGCGTTACGCTCATTGTCCCGTTATATCATCATAATCATAATTTCATCAATGTTTTGTTATGACGTTGTCACGTTAAACTGTCGTCCGTAAACCGACTTTACAGACAACCAATTTTTTTTCTTCAAACTATTTTCCATGGGGGAGGCCTATTTGTTCAGCAGTGGACTTTTTATACAAAAATAGCTGAAAAAAATGTCATCCAAATAATTGAATTGCGTATTTATCGTGTACGTATTGTTGTCATTATAATTATTCGAAACTTAACTAATAAACATAACAAGAAAGTCAACTTAAACATAAACATAGCTAGTATAGTTATGTCGCACGGATACACTCGTGTTTGACATTATATTCACTGGCTGAAAAAAAAAACCGGACAAGTGCGAGTCAGACTCGCCCACCGAGGGTTCCGTACAAACTAGTAAATAAAAGGGGGAAATCATATTTTTTTTTTCCTTCTTATACCGAAAAATATACATCGTAAAAATATTTAAAACGGACAGACGGACAACAAAGTGATCCTATAAGGGTTCCGTTTTTTCCTATTGAAGTACGGAACCCTAAAAAACTGATTTATCGCGCATACATTTGTTTTTCATAACAATAATTACACTTTAAAAACTAAAAAAACACGCTTTAAGTTATTGTATTGTCATCGGTCCTCGATAAGTCTACAAAGTTTGAATGAAATCTGACCGTTTGAAATGGGTCAAAATCAAATCCAAAAGAGTTTTTTTGTTGCAGTAAATTTATAATTTTCAAGAACGGTATGCCCAAGCAAGACAAATTTTTCAACCAACGAAGCCAAGAGTGACTTTACAATTTCGTAAAAAAATCGTTGTTAAACATCTTCATAGCTCAAACAAACATAAAAACAATCAAGTTTTTGTTTTTATAAATATGTACTTACTAATATTATGTAAACACGTTGCCGTATAGTTTGACTAATTATTTATGAATGTCTAATTGTTTTTTTTTAAATGAGCAGTACCAAACAGGCGCGGCGATGTGAGAGTGCTGTCACAGAATAAACAATATTTTTTAAAATAAAATGACGTTTATTATAGTGGTGCTTTACTTTTTTTGTGGTGAGCGATTTATTTTAATCATCTAGAATAGTGTTGTAGAATTTTCAAGGAATCGAGGATCGAGAGTGTTCCTATATGTTTCATCAAAATCGGTACAGCCGTTATTTATGTCGGGGATTTTTAAGGTGTCTGAACTTATTTATTAATTTTTAACTACGGGTGACTCACGTCTGTTTTAAGCCGAATAATTATTTATTAATAGTTTTTTTTTTCAGTACATTTTCAATCAAACCAGTGTCAGTTTCTGCAATGCCATGACGACCCCAGCTACCAGCCAGAGGAAGGTCCTCTAGAATACATCCAGTACACATGGCTAGGGACCCTGCAGTATATACATAGTAAGTAAGAAGGTACGTTATATTGCCTAGAGATTTGACAGATATTCGCCAGATCTACTGTTTCTCTGGATTTAACACATTTTTCAGCACACATGTTTCGAAAGTTTAGTTTCCCGAGAAACGTGAAAATCATATTTTCAAAATTCAAACATGAAAATTATAATTTTCAGCACTAACATTTTAAGACCTCTTTACAAAATGAAAATTATAGTGTTAGTCTTATTTTGAAAAACTTACTTATTGTAAGCTTTTATTTAGTTTCTCCTTTCCGTTATCCATCTGCCTATGATCAAAGTTTGCAAATTAAATTTGATCCATTTTCTAGTGTCTGATTGAGCTGAAATATTGCATTAATATGTAAATTGAATCATCATCATCTCAGCCACACAAAGCCACAAGTCTGGTAAAAGGCCAGCTGCTAGACATGAATAGAGTAAAATTCATGGTCCACCAGGACCATGAATTACTAAAAAGACTTGATAGAAGCGACTCGCATCCAGCGACTTGCTGCCACTTGTATGATGTCGTTGTCCAACATGTGGCTGGTTAATTGTCTTATTATATTTTTTGTTTTAGCCTGTATTATTCCACTGTGGTAACACAAAAAATATCCAGTGTCTGTTTATGAAAATTATTGCATTTTCAATGTGGGTAGCTGCACCCCTAGCTTGTCGCTAAATTAAATAAGTCTTTCTTCACGCACTGTGCTATTATTTATTAGTTTTCTCAAGATACTCTTCACAGGTTTTGCATTTGTCGTGAATTCCTGTTTAGTACAATACTCTTTGGTCGTGAATGTTTCAGTAAAGCATGGTACTCCCCACTACTTCCGAGTGCCGAGGGTTGTCCTCATCTCGCGCCAGTTTGTCCTGGCTACTGCCAAAGACGCAGCTGAAGTACCTGACGGATATGCATTGTAAGTATAATAAATTATGTTTACATATAAAATTATGCTTTACGGGAGTACGTGTATGTTTCTATATTTCGGCAGCCTAAGCGGCTTGACCGATTCTAACTTCCGAGGAGGTGTCGTAAGATTTGTCTTTAACAAGTATCATAGGCAACATAATAATATTTTTGTAATCATAATAATACAACACGTGCAAGAATTCCACTTTGTCGTAACCTGCTACGAATTTTTTCGTAACAAATTACTGATTTCTTTAAAAAATGTCTTAATCATAGCTCATTTATACACATTTTAGTAGCTTTGCTCATAATTTCTCGCGAAAACGTACACTCAACATCATATCAAGCTTAATGCAATCATAATCTATATATTCGGGTTTTAATTTTTCTTTTATTATAGTAACTTATCTTATACGGAAATTTCGCGGTTTAATTCTTTTCCTTTTCTTGTTTCGTTTAGATTACCGAATATTTTGCCAAACATTAAAATCGGCCGATAAATCTGCCATAGATCTATTATGCTGGCCTGCTGACCGAATAAAACGCCAGCTCTTTGGCCGTTTTTTTTTTTCCAAAATCTTTATGCTGTTTCACAGAGGCAACATAGCTTTCGGCGAATACGAAAAAGATGAAAGAGAATGCGGGCAAACGTTGAAAACTATCGTTGCCGGCGTGGAATGCCCCTCAGCCGCAATACTGATGCCTGTCTCCGACGTGCTGCTACATCCTCGACCAAACACTGTCGCGATATTGAAACTGCTCGTACAGATACAATCACGTAAGTAATTTTCACAACACTCTAAGGTAAATGTGGATGCCGGGACATGTTGGGATTGGGGGAAAAAGCCTACTGACGAGCTGGCAACGAAAAAATCAAGTACATAAACCACTAATAGGATCTGATCCGTCATGGGGTTATCTTATGGATAAATCTGGGTAAAAACAAACAATTAATGCACATGTCGTACGGAAAAATTGCGAAAAATTTAGAATTATGTTAATTGTCTAAATTGTGGAATACGCTTCCTGAGTGGATCTTCCCGGATGGATACAATCTGCTGGCATCCCCTAAGCCCCCTTATATACAACCATGGAAGGTGCTTTAAATTGAGACTTGTCGAGAGCATAATATGTTGGGTCGTTGTCAAATTTTGACATTTGTATTTTGTAGTTTAGATAATTTCCGCGCTGTTTTTAGAGAAATGCAAACTTGACGAGCTGATGAGGTGAAAATAACTGTTATTTATTGCAGAATACATGGTGCCAGTGTGTTTACCTCTCGGGGATTATCTAGCTACGAGAAATGGGAATGAGACGAGGGATACATTATATCTCGTGGACTTCGAGAGTGGTAAGAAATTAGTTCTACCGTAATTTTTATATTGATATTGATTAAATAAACAACTGACATGTAATATAAATATAGATACTAGTTATGTATGTATCTTAAACCTCGGGTCGCAGCCCGGTCCTTTGATGGGCATCAGTGGAGCCGAAGCCAACACTGAGAGGCCCTTTACATAAAAAAAAAAAAAAACAGTTTTTTGATATGTGGATGGATGATGGAACTATTGTACAGTATGGAATTTGACAAATCGGGGATATTGAAATGAAATGGTTATGACTTATACAACTAGACATAGACATATATTTATTCATGGAAGTCACATATCAACAAATTAACATTAAACACAAAAACAAAAGAAAACGCTACAATATATATATATATGATGTGTCCGCCAACTAGTTTATTGGCTGATGCTCCCACACAGTGAGTAAGACTAGAAGGTACTTCTGGGGAGCTTCAGAACTACTTGTGGGAGCATCAGAATGAGATAACGGCACCTGCCTATTTTGTCTCATTATCCAAAAATTTTGAGGCAGGTGAAGACTCGCCATGACTGTGTATGTATTATTATTATGTAAAAAAACCAAAGTCATGTCCATACCTAACCAATGTTATTGGTTTATAATTGATTCGCGTAGCACAGGATCGAAATGGCACTGCTACCGTCACCTGTTTTCTGACTTGGAAGTTTCAAGTTTAGAATGAATAAACTTCTTCTAGATCGACGTGCTCCATCGTCGGCCACAACGTTGCTTACCATCAGACGAACGTCCAAATAATTATATTTTTAACCCCCGACGCAAAAACGACGAGGTGTTATAAGTTTGACGCGTCTGTGTGTGTCTGTCTGTGGCATCGTAGCTCCCGAACGGATGAACCGATTTTGATTTTGTTTTTTGTTTGAAAGGTGAATTAGTCGAGAGTTTCATCAAAATCGGTTCAGGCGTGTTTTTATCAGGGGTTTTCAAATTTTCTAAGCTTATACTTGTTCATAAATAAAAAAGCTTTTAATTTGAATTCCAGATGTTCCCAGAGACTTTATAGAAGAAGGAAAAGAAATAACCAAGCTCTCTCTTTTGCCAAGTGAACTTTGCTATTTAAACGACAGCGAAAAAGTAAGTTATTCGAAAAATAAAATACTCGATTGAAAAATAGACTACATACCTACAAACGAATAAAAAAAACAGAAAATGTTTTGATTGTTTGACAGACACTTGACAGCTGACGTTTCTTAGATTGTGTCATATCTTTTTCACCTTTCAAGCATTTGCCAAACAAGAATGATTTAAAAATATATAGGTACATTTGTTACTGTTTACATATTTTAGACCAGCACTGGCCGATTAACAAATGATTGTTTTAAAAAAAACCGGATAAGTGCGAGTCAGACTCGCCCACCGAGGGTTTCGTACAAACTAAATAAAAGGGGGAAATCATATATATTTTTTATATTTTCCTTCAATCAATTGTTCTTTCAGAATGTTTCAGTCGATGTGGACAACATTATATGTACTGCCGGCTGTGGGTTCCACATAGGAGCGGCAACAGTAATCCACGAGCACACGGGACATTGGGCCCTAGTCGCTTTATCTTTAGGTACAATATCTTTTCTAATCATTTAAGGACTAAGCATCTGTACCCTAGCAAACATAAGAAGCGCCGCGAAAGAGATATACATATATGTAGACTTCGTAATATTTTAATTTTCTCGCACGATAAAAAAAGTGGAAAAAATTTAGTTGCGGTGGACATCTTAGGCTGGTTTGTTGCCCGTGCTACTACCAATCTTACTACTAGTAGTAACACCGGTAATTGACTTACCCTTCTTACTACTTTAGTTGCAAGTTGTTAGAACAGGAATAAAAAATTGCCCGTATTACTACCGTAAAACTATAATAACAAAAACAAATTAAAATATGACAAATTTATATTTTAAACTAAATTTCATAAGTATAATATTATGCCTATGAAAATATTTACATTACATTAGAACAAAAAAAAAGAAATATCACAGTATAAAAAAATAAAAAAATATAACGTATTTCAAATAAAATCTAAGTGTTATGCTTCTAAAGCTTGTTGGTTAGTGGTCGTCCATTAATAACTTAATTTTTTTAGCAGCTTTTTAAACCCTTCCCTCCTGGTGATATGTGGTGAGGTTTCAGACTAAAGTGGTACTCTCTGCCACCTTCTCTGTTTCTTGATAACTATAATCTTGGAATTTTTAAGACTAGAGTGAATAGATATCTTCTAAATAGACGTGTTCCAACCTCGGCCTCACCGTCGCATACTATCTGGTGACTATGAAGTATTTTAGACTTTTAATTATAAAAGCTGATATTCCTTCTTAATGTAGATGCTCCCCCCTGCCCAGACCCCCTGAGGAGCAGCCGCCAGCACCCCCCGGCTCATCACCTCCTGATCCACCCTTACGTACCCTGGATATCTGCTTCCATCTCGGGTCAGATATACAGGAATACCGATAAAGATGATCCTTTTGGTAAGAGAAACATATGTACATAATTCTCGCTGCGCCCCGCGTAGTTATTTAGAAAACTCAAAAATTCCCGACAAAAAAGGCTGTAATGATTCTGATGAAACATAACTAAAAACACTCGCGATGAAATCCAGAGATCCAAAGAGAGGAGGATTCAGAAATCCTCCTCTGATGAAATTAACATAACTTCTTGTTTATATCGCGCCGTACATTGATATAACTTCTGATTTATGTTGCACTGTATATTAACATAACTTCTTCTTTATATCGTATCGGTTATTGATATAATTTCTGATTTATATCGCACTGTATATTAGATAGATAGATAAAGTCTTTATTGTTAATATATATAACTTCTTATTTACATCGCACTTTATATTCTTTTATCTTCGGATTGATGTCGCTCTATACCTATATTGATATAACTTTTGATTAATATAGCACTGTATATTGATGTGGCTTCTCATTTGTGTCGTACCAAGGGTTCGTGCCTCGAGCGTCAGTACTAGACGACGTGTTTGGACACAACTGGAACGGGCGCTGGTGGATGGGAGGCATCGCTTGCTACCACCGGGGGAAGGCAGCTAGTCACATGTTCAAGTTCTATAGTGAAGTATTCCAAATCAAACCACTGAACAAAATGTCTTTGACGTATTATCTCGAGGTATGAATGTATCTTTAATAGATTTCAAAATAAATTAAGAGTAAAAAATAATTTTAAAGTAAGTTTCAAATGCGCCTTTGCTTGTTTCCGTCCTGTATGGCAATCAAAACAATGGCTTTTTTTTTTAGATTTACTCCGCTTACGGGTCCGCTGTGACTTGTGTAAAAGTAGGGCTCCCCTATCAGATTGCAAAGCCAACGGTCTGGGGACTTGAATCCTCGGAAATTAAGGTATACCCATCTTAATCTTTGAATTATTAAAACATCATTCAATTTGATTATGATGATCGTAGCTTTATATCTATTTTCATATTTCGGGTGTTTTGTTTTTCTTTTAATATAGATACTTGTTGTCGAGCATCCTTTATCCAGCATCTTCTGGCTGGTCTTCCTACGCTGCGCTTGCTCGTGCATGGTCTCCATTCGATAACTTTTCAGACCCATCAGCATTCAACTTGATATGTGCCCTCCCCACTGCCACTTTAACATGTTAATCCGTTGTACTATGTCGGTGGCATTCATTTATGTATAGATCACTTCATTTTGATATCGCAGAGAGTTCGTCACCCATAGCTTTTTGGTCCCATCGATCATCAGTTCTATATCCAGCAGTGGATTTTTTTAAACTGAGATGATCATGATATACATTTTTTATGTAAGTATGTAGATTATGTATTTATTTTTCAGCTGCGCATCCCAGTGTTAAATATCAAGAGATTATATCTATTCCAAGTAGAGGCATATGCTTACAATGTTATGGAGGAAAGTACTGCGTCTAAAAGCAAAGAATCCAAGGAAAATATGCCTCCAGCTGGTACTGGATAACGCCGGATTCAATCGAAGGTGTTAAAACATTAAGGGTATAGTTGGCCGAGTGAGCGAAGCGAACAAAGTCCTCTGTATTAACTGGCTAAATTATCTTTCGTCTCTCCGGATGTTTGTTGGTACTCGCGTTCAGGAATATTTTTAAAATACCTTATGGGTTACTCACGTTTATTTTTGAGTCGAAATCTCTGACTATTAACTTAACTATTAGCTTAACCGCATACGGCGGTCTTTTTCAAAAGGAACAGCGCAGACGTCACTCCAGAAGGACGTCTCCTCTAGTTATCCAAACCGCCACCGCATGTGCGGTTGAAACTATAGTCGGAGATTTTTACTCAAAATTTAACGTGAGTAATCCGTAAAATATTTTAAAGCTGTATAACTACCACATTAGTTTACATAATAAAATACAGATGTTGTTGTCTGTATCTGATATACTGGTTCCTAGTACAATAATAGGTTCAACTCCATCCCTCTGTAACCATACAATTAGAATTTCCCGGACAATTCCAATGAGTTAATGTTGCAATTAAAACAAGCTACTGATTGGATTCTATATCAATGTCACCCTACTCCAAACTTAGCTACAAACGAAACTCGACTCTAACACGTTCTATGTAGAGTTTGAGTTGTGTGTCAAAGTTGTATTTAGTAAAATATTACCTTAAAATCGAGCTTTGAAGTGTGATAAATATTGTTTAGTGTTTATTTGCTTGTTTCTTTCAAAAATAATGAACTAAATTGTCTTACTATGGAAACTAACGTGATTTTCACACATTTTATATAAAAACTACGGGTCACTCACGTCTGTTTCTGGGGATGGCACTTACCACCCACTTGGAAACCTTTCCTTCATGGAGCTCGGGAGGATGATCGTGAGCCTGGTGGTGATATTGTGAGTTCCGTCTGCTGGAACATTCCTGACACTCACGAGAGCTCTAGTGAAGAGGACTCTTCAGCTGAACCGGCGCAAGATGACCAGCTTCCCACCCCAACCTTTTTGCAACCGATGACGTCACGTGCGGCACGAGCAGCACGTCGCAGTGCGAGGCGCGTCACCGACCAAGAGTGACGTGTGCGCTGCTCCTTTGAAAAAGACCGCCGAATGCGGTTGAAACTATAGTCGGATATTTCGGCTCAAAACAGACGTGAGTGACCCGTAGTTTTTATTTAAATCGTTTTAATTCTAATCAAAATGACTAATGACAAATTGTTAAATGCTACGAATGCTAGTCTGTTCTGTTCGGAGAGAGAACTAATATAGCATTGAGAGTGCTGCTGTGCGTATTACATTAATTTTTCGAATAAGTACCGCAACTGAGACGATAACAAAGTTCAATAATTGAACTTTGAAACAGATTTCTCGTAATTTGTATGAGATCGTGCTACAACATTCCGCTTAAAAATGATTTAATTTAAATTACTTCTGGTATGTTTCAAGTATTCCAGTTGCCAAGAAATACATTAGAGTATTCCGATAGTGAAATAAGGGCACAAAACTGTCTCGTCCCGAGCCGCGTCGGGTGACAGCCTTAGTGAATAATAAAGGTGCAAACCCTGGTAGCGAGGGAATTCACTGCGAGCACGGTGATGTGTACTTACTGTTTGAACATAAGACAATTAAAAGAATAATAAGAAAGAGTAAAAATTTACCAAGTGGATGGGGAAAGCAACAGTGTATAGTCAATTTACTGAAATTATGTCACTTTTTAACCGACTTCCAAAAAGGAGGTTCTAAATTCGAATGTATGTGTTTTTTGTATATTTGTTCAGTGATTACTCAGCCAATTATGAGTTGTTTTTGATTATTACTTTTTGTTTGGTAGGTCTCAGAAGTGGTCCCATATAAATTTTATCGAAATCGGTTCAGTAATTTGGCTTTTATAACAAAAAAAATCTGTCATCATTGCGAAGTCGGTTTTGTCAGTTTTTTAAACTATAATTATTATCTGATTGGGCAAGAAGAAAGGTATTTTTATGCGAGTATGTGTTTTCTATATTATCTCCTATAACTTAAACGGCTTGCAATGAATGTTTTTACGGGATACAAAATTACTTAATGTCCTTTTGGTAAAATATATAAATCTAGCAATAACTATTACAACACATCTTTAATAGGTAACTATGATTTATTTACAAATGAATGTTAAATCTTGAAAATTGCATGTATAATATCATTTATTTTGTTCAATTTAACGTGTATCGGAATAAATGTAATCTGAATATATTGTAATATTATGTTGTGTCTCAGTGTTACAACTATATATATATTTACAAAAAAATTGTATAAGTTTTTTTATCAGGAAATTCTTTTAGTTTGCTTAGTTTAGAGCTAGATGGCGCTGTGTGATAATATCCACAAATATATGTACGTGGGCATGTCCACAGTTTTAGTGATATAACCTGTCGATACCAGGTGTAAAGTTTCACCCTGCCTTGAGTGGATGCAGCGGGAATTCTTATATTAGCGGAGCTCGGGCCTCGGGCTACTGTCGGGGAAGAGAGAGCAGGGAAGTAGGTAAATAGCTGCTTCACTCATTCATCATCAATATCATCCTTATTCCAGTCACAAGTCCACTGCTGGTCATAGGTGTCCCCCATTGTCTCCCAAAAAGACTGGAAGCGGCTTGCATCCAGCTTCTTCCCGCCACTTGTAATAAGTCTTTACACCTTGTAGCTGGTCTTCCTACGCTGCGCTTGCCGGTGCATCATCTCCACTCGAGAACTTTTCACCCCCATCGGCCATCAGGTCTACGTGCTATGTGCTCTGCCCACTGATCCTTCAACTTGCTAATCCAAGTGCTATGTCGGCGATTTTCGTACGTTTACGTTCTCTGCATTCCTGATTCAATCTCGCAGAGAGACGCCTAGTATAGCCCTCTCATTGCTGTCCTCTCACTCTCCTCTGACAGCTCGTTGCGTGACTGAGCTTCATTATAAAGCCCATAGTGAATGATCACGTGCCGTAGTAGAATGTATTTAAATAAGCATCCTTTAGAGTAATTCTTGTAAAATCACTTAATCATTACGAAATTGTTTGTTATAATTTGTAAAAAAGTAATGTTATTAATATTTTATTATTTAAATATTAATATTTAATATTATTACTACAAAAACTTTAGCATATTAAATACTAGTGCCTATTTTACGGTTTTATGTTTTTTTTACATTATGCAGAAGTCGGAAGGTAGGCTTATTCAAGGAATTCATTGGGACTAACAATTTATTTTAAAGTTTTTAGTCCTAATGAATTACTTAATAAAAGGGACTAAAAGTTTTTTTTTTAAATAAAAAATATCAAATTGATTTCCAAATAAAGGAATTCTTAGTTTAAAAAAAAAACGAATTGAGAATCTTTCACTCATTAAATGACTCCGTAATATGGTTTACAACAGCCTAAATTACCTAAATAATAAAGCAACCCCATATTACCCCACAATGGGGTAAGCACGCCACCCCACAATAAGGCCATAATGCCCCAGAATAGGGTAAACCGGGCCACATTCGACAGTCCACATCCATCAAAACATTCCACATCAGATAACTGGGGAATTGAAATTCTAATGTCTTCCATCTCACTCCGATACACTATTGTGGTTGTTGTCTGTCTCTGTCTTTAATTAACTACTAGGCATCAGGTTTGTGGGATGCAGTTACTGAGATCTTCTTTCTGATCATTTGGATTGATTTTTAAATTTTGCTTAAATTATATTCGAATATAAGCCAAAGGAGATTGATATTATAGGATAATGTAATGTTTTTTGTATGTACCCTTTTTATGTAGGTAGATAGATAGATAGATAGATAAACTCTTTATTGTACACTATTAAACAAAAAACAAAACAGAGAAACTTACAAAACTAGTGTGACAACCGGCGGCCTTATCGCTAAAAGCGATCTCTTCCAGGCAACCGCGGTATGGAGATCAATTCATAGAAAAAGTAAAGCGGGTGTGCAATACGGGTGTGTAATAGGTACGGCTTCCTATAACCGAAATGGCTGGACCGATTTTGATGTGCGATACATTAATCTAACGCCTTCACAATTCGATTGTTTTGGATTAAATTTTTTCATAATATTAATCTAACAAAAATAAATTTAATTCTTACGCAGCCTTCTACATAAGTAATTAAATAAAAAAATATTCTAAAGAATACTAAGAAGGCTCTGTTCATACTTAGAGGAGTTAGGGGTCATCCATTAATCATGAGATGTTTTAACTACCTTTTAGCACCTACCCAAAATCACGTTTGCTTACATTATTTTTAAAAATTACAATTATGAATTATTTTTGATGATTCTTATATTATGCTTGGTAGGTAATACCGAAGATATAGCTCCATATAAATTTTATCTATATTGGTTCAGTGCTTTGATTTTTATGACAAAATAACTGAAAAAATGACATCCAAATAAACGAATTGCGTATTTTCAAGTCGGTTTTTTCAGTTAATTCAACTATAATTATTAAATTTATTAAATGGACTAATAACAAAAAACATCACGCCAAACACTAGATTCTAGAACATCAGAAAGTACCATCACAAATTTTGGTTGAAGCTTTGTGGTGTTTGGAATAACAAATATTTTCTATTAGTTCATTCAATCAATTTACCCATATATTTATTTTTTGTTATATTATTATTATTTTTATCACTTCAATTAATTAATGAAATATTAATATCAAAATAGTTTTGTCAACCGCCCTTTGACATGATTTAATATGAACTTGACTTGTAACTTGGGCGTTAGTAATAAATTATTTGTATTTTGTATTTGTATTCAAAAATGTTGATACGCGCGAGCGAGACGAATGATTTCTAACTACGAACTCTTAACTAGACTAGTGAAGAGCTTATCTACTGGCTCAGATAACCATCGGGAACCTGTCCCGAAGACACTTGACAGCCACTGCGCCAATTTGATGCCTAACTACTGGAGTCACTCTGCCGAGGGCGGTATTACATGTCGCGATACTCGCGATAAGGAGCCTGTTGCTATCGCTAACATAAGTTACGTGGGTAGCGCTCGTAGTCGGCCTCAATGAGTTAATAACAAAATTTTAAAAGGTAAAATTATGTAGGTAATAAAAGTTGTAAATGTAAATGTAAAATTGATTAAAATAAGTAAAATAAAAAAATTATTTTATTTTTTATGTTTTATTTGGATTTTTTCTTTACTAAGCATTGTCTTGTGATAAGAAATTAATTTCAGTCATTGAAATGAAATACTAAATTAAAAACATTTAAATAGTGACTATTTTCTCAACACAACAAACCGCAAATCAGCTTCCACAGGCGCTAAGTACCTACTCCTATATATACCTACAGGGTACTTTCAAAAAATCTGTTCTCTACAGATAAAGTACTGAAGTCTCTAGTAAGTGAATAGCTTATTGTGTATTACCAAGCTTATTGCAAAAAAAAAAAATTACTAAATCAGTTGTAAAAACATTCAAATTGTCTTAAACAATCTAAAAAAAATAATCCATAGCAGCGTGATTCATTTTGCAAACACTAATCTTAAAATTATGACCTTACCGAAAAACGTTACATAACTTTAAGCAATGCTTAATATTTATCAGCTTCTCGCTAACACGTAATGACACTTATAGAAAGAAGACATAGAATTTAAGTCGTTGGTTAAAGTTAAGTAACGTTTTTCGTCAAGTGTTGAACTTGAATACCGGTTAACTGACGTTTCTAATAGCCATCGATAGCGAGTAATTCCTGTATCAATACCTAATAGTACCCATAGAGTTGGTAAACTTGGTGAAACACTGTGGTAGAGAAGTTTCTAAAGTCAGCTCGGCGACATTATTGCGATCCGCTGTCTAACTACGTCAGCTGACTACCCGCAAAATGGTTTATAAGCTTGCTTTCATATAATGAGGTCATCATCATCATCATCATCGTCCTGCCCTAATATTACTCGTCGGGGTGGACAAATGCTAACGTCAGATAGGATGAGACCCCCCCCAATACAGCTAAAAATATATATGGTTGCATGCAAGGTTGCCTGGAAGAGATCGCTATTAGCGATAAGGCTGCCTGTTGTTTCACTAGCATGTAAGCCCTTTTCGCTATGTAATTTGTGTTTAAGTTAAGGTGTAAATAATAAAGAGTTTATGTATCTATATCTAATTACGCTGGTTAGTTGTAATAAATCAACCAATCAAATTCAAATCAAATCGAATCAACTTTGTATTATGTACATACGATAAAAAAACTGCACTATCAAAATATTACTAACATACATATACATACATTCATACATATATTCGAAAAACGCCAACCTCTTTCTTTAGCAGTCGGGTAACATAGCTTCTAATCCAAGAAAACACTGAAAAAGGTAAAAGCAAACAAATGACCGTATAAAAGGTTCTTACAAAAATAACGGCACAAGCGAGCGATCAATGGGTAAACAGGGGTAAACAAAACAGGAGTCGCTTTGTCAGTGACGTCCACAAATGGCGGTTTTACCCTAATTTACTTACACTCGTCCGAGGTCCGAGCGTGTCGGCTCCGGAGCTTAAGAGGAAACAAACGATATTTTTAACCACCGTCTAAAACGTAGATGCTCAAGACCATTCTAAATTTGTATGTTTGCTACAGCATAATTTCGTGTTTATAAACCGATTTGGTTTTTATTTTTTTGTTTAAAATGTTATACTTTGAGATTGAGTTCCATAGACAATTTCATCAAAATGAGTTCATTAGTTTGATTTTCAAAACAAAACTGTGCGTTTTGAAGTCGGTTGCTTCAGTTTTTTAAACTACATATATCTAACATAACAGTAGTTTCCCTTTGGTCCAGTTTTCTTTCGTAGCTAGTTACGAAAATGGCCCAAAGGGTAGTTTCAGATTTGGTATGTTTTTTTTTTCAACTGCACAGAGTTGAATTGATATTATATCACAGCATGTTTTTTTCTTGTACATTATTCGGTTTAAATTTTACAAGCCAAATTTGAACAATTTCCTTTATCGTTTGACAGAATATCTGACAGACATACTCCAAAATTAAATATATTATTATTATTAATGTAGTACATCGATAACGTAATTTTTAAATCACTATAAAACATAGTATAAATCGATAAAATTAAAACCATCCGGTACGACACCGCTCCGGACACGGAACCGCTCTGACAGAGTAAATTATCTTCTTGCTGTTCATACGACTAAAACGTACATATCTAAAGTAATGTTGTACTTTTGTCAAGTAGTTCGACCATCGTCCGTCTCGGTCGCGCATACCCAAATTTTTCAAGAAATAAAATGACCGAATGAACTTAAAAAAACAAAAAAAATTGAAATTTTAGAAATTATTACCGTCAAAATGATTTTTATATGTGAAAATTAACTTGGATCAATGCTGCTGATTAAATACTGCCGAGTGAATGTTTTCGTGAGAAAGTATATACATTTCCATCGCTCAATTATTTATTTAACTGTGAGTAATACTCGGAAACATTGTTTCTTGTTTAGTTTATTATTTACAAAACATAGACGTATTTGTTTTCTATAAACAAGAAATTGTAGCATATCGAGAGACGTCTAGTGCTGGACACATTTAGTTTTTATTTTACCCGACTGCGCAGAGAGTAAGGTTTTTCATATGTATGTGAGTGAAATAGAAGATCTACTACCTACAGTGCCTTAAAGATTATTAAGGAAATAAGACCCGTGAGACAATAGTGCTATCTTTTTTTTTTTTTTTGTTTATTCATTAATTACATCATGAAAATTTATGAGATAATTCTGCCAAACTGCATAACAGTTTGTAGGCAGATAATACACTCTCATCCACAATAACAATTCTTTCGTTAGTAGGTGATTGTTTTTGACATCATCACCATTTCATCAATGTTTTGTTATTACAAATTTGATAAACTAAGTAGAAGGCATTGAAAAGATGTACATGTGTATTAATTTACTTTGGTATTTTATCTAGAAACAATCTTTTCAATGGTACCTTCTACTAAAACGCTTTTTAACCGATATCCAAAAAGAAGGTTATCAATTCAGTCGGTATGTTTTTTTTTGTATGTTTGTTCACCGATTACTCAGCCAATTGTGCATTGATAAAAAAAAAACATATATATATATATATATATATATATAACATTCCATTCCATTTCCATTTCCTTTCTATCAAAAGGTTGCCTGGAAGAAATCGCTCAAGGCGATAAGGCCGCCTTTGTACCACCGAAATTTTTGTTTACTGTTTAGTATTCCTCTTTTTATTTGTGTTATAAGTTAAAACTTGTTAAAACGTGTGTCCTTCAATTGTAATGTTTGGTGTACAATAAAGATATATTTATTTATTATTTATTTATTTATAACAAAATAACTGGTAAAGTATCGTCTAAACAACTGTAGAAAAGTGAATAGCAAAGTCGCGTATATGCGTGCATTCACTTTCCTGCAGGCGTTATACATACTGCGTATTTTGAAGTCGGTTTTTTAAAGTTTTTTTAACTATAATTATTGAATAAGCAGTTTGCCAGATTTACACAGCGATAGATTTCTTCTATGCTGGACTGGGATAATAAGAAAACCGTAAATGTACCAGCTGCTTCTCTTCCCGGACGTACTGAAAAGTTTGTAAAGGGAACTGAGGGAATTTTGTGTTTATGTAGGCTATTGGTTGACCATGTGACAGTCCCTTCCATTTAACCCTGTAACCACGGTCAAATGTGGCGTCAAACGACCCCGTGGTCTCTGATACTCTGCCTACCCCGTAAGGGGAAATAGACGGAATTATATTAGTATGTACATGGCTTAAAGTAACTAAATTTTTACTAAACAGTCAATTTTGTATTATGCTTCAATTTTGTATTATGCTTCAATCATGTACAAAATGTTTGATTAATTTGTCAGTTGACACGCAATGTTTTATTGTATCATCCATAAGTTATTATAATAATACTGGTAAATTGTCAAAATCTGACATTCTATATTTTTAAATAATTCAATTGAAATTGAGTATAAGTTAAGTATAAATGATAAAGTGAAGTTTATATTACTATCAAACAAACTTACTTAGTGAATTTTAGTGACGCAGATTTTATAAGTTCACTCGGCGCAAAAGGAGTCGCTCTTAGCATCGCTCTATACAGTGGTTATCTTGCTCGCGTGGCAGCTGATAAGCACGTACCGATCGTTGATAACGAATTGATCGTTGATACTGCGCGATACTCGAGTATTACGGGATTATCTAAATAACACAAGAAAACTTTTAACCTACAAAAATCAATTAGATACTAGAAGCAAATTACAACGGCGCGTGGGCTTTGGTTGTTTGCGAATCATGTTTGTGGATGTGAGAGGGACGGTCGCTCGTTCCGTCCTGCTCACACAGTCACGGAATCTGCAACTATGTATAGAACAACTAATTTTGCACGCTTTCGTTAAGTATTTAATAATAATTATAGTTTAAAAAACTGAAAAAAAAACTTCAATTACATGCAATTTGTTTACTTAGATGATATTTTACCAGTTATCTGGTTATAAAAACCAAAGTACTGAGCTGATTTTGATAGAATGTATATAGGACCATCGCTGAAGTATACCCTACCAAATAAAAATCATCAAAATCAATGCACAATTGACGCAGTAATCGGTGAACAAACATACAAAAAAAACATACAGTCGAATTGATAACCTCTTATTGGAAGTCGATGAATAAAATTACACACTTGTTTGGACCCAGCCTAAAATGTTCAATCTGGATATTTATTGATAATCGCGAATGATCGTGTCCGGTGTCCTTTAGTCGTATTTCTTCCATTCAAGTTTACATTTCCCAGAGAACCGTAGATAGCCGCACCGTGTCGCGGCGTCTTTATTTCCCAGAGTACCGTAGCCAGCAGCACCGCGTCGCGGCCTATTTTTTTTCTAATCCCTTTGCATTTTGCGTTGATGAAAGTCCGCCGTTTGTCCTGCTCCTGACTAGAGAAGGATGGAATTATGTAAATGCATTAGTTAACGACGACTTTCACGATGGAACTGGTAGTTATTCTGTGACGCTGGAAGGATTGGGGATATAATTGTGAGCTAAGCTATTTTTACGTTTTCCTGAAAGTTCTGCCACGATTTCGGTCTATATTATTTATGCGTATCGCACAGGAGTGGAATTCTCTGCCATTTTGTTTCCTGAGAACATCATCATCATCTCAGCTATAAGAAGTCCACTGTTGGACATAGGCCTCCCCCATGGATTTCCAAAAAGACCGATTGGAAGCGGCTTGCATCCAGCGTCTTCCCGCCACTTGTATGAGGTCGTCTGTCCATCTCGTGGGTGGTCTTCCTACGCTGCGCTTGCCGGTACGTGGTCTCCACTCGAGAACCTTTCGGCCCCATCGGCCATCAGTTCTACGTGCTATGTGCCCTGCCCACTGCCACTTCAACTTGCTAATCCGCTGTGCTATATCGGTGACTTTTGTACGTCTACGTATCTCTTCATTTCTGATTCGATCTCGTAGAGAGACTCCGAGCATAGCCCTCTCCATAGCTCGTTGCGTGACCTTGAGCTTCCTTATAAGGCCCATAGTTAGGGACCACGTTTCAGTCCTGAGAACTACCATTTTTAAAAGGCTTGCAAGAATAAATGTCAAAATGGAGGAGGTTCTCAACTGACTGTATTTTTTTTTTTGTATGTTTCTAACGCGATTACTTCTCCAATTATAAATTGAATTTGATGAGTTTTGTTTTGACACAATTCAGAGGTGCTCCCATATAAATTGTATCAAAATCGGTTTAGTACTTTGGTTTTTAAAGCAGAATAACTGGAATAATACGTCATCCAAGTATTTTTTTTACGAATTTGCGTATTTTGAAATTTTTTGTTTTAGTTTTTTACACTATAAGTATTCATTATTTTGTCTTACAATGGTTTAAAGAAGACACCTATTGAATTGTATATGCATGCAACATTTTGTATGTGTAGTCTTATAGTTTTTGAGAGACTAGCGAGACATACAGACAGACAAACAGACGGACATGAAGAAACTATAAATATTTTATATTTTTATCTCGTTTTTCAGTGGATGTCTAGCTTGATAGCGACGCATTTTCTTTATTAAATTATAAAGGGCCTGCGGCTGTGTCCTTCCTCAACAACTGTATTTACTCGACACTTTACCGCTGGACCGCCGTCGTTTGCATTAATTGCGCGAGCGAGGCGAGCACTCGCAGTTAACTAGATAGATCGCTGGTTCTAAGTTTGTACACGCTTTTTATTTAAGTTTTTGTGAATTTTTTGTGGTCAAACTTTTACAAATTATTGGAATAACTTCTTAGGTGTATAGAGGTGTATAATTTTTATGATAATGCAATAATTACATGCTCTACAGTCTCTTTATCTAGAATGCAAGCTCTACACAAGGGGCTGTCTGTAGCTACAACCTTGTGTAGATGGTGATTGAAACCCTATTATTCCATGTTTTATCAATTTAGCTTTAGTAATTTAGTAACCCTCTCATAATTACATGCTCCTTGTTTCCTTTCAGTTTTTTTAAATACTTGTGATTTTTTCCGTGTAAGCGGTAACCACAACAATTTATTTGAAAGGATGTCCCGCCGCAGCTCGTACGTGCCACCGCAGTCCCGACGAGACAAAGACGAGTGTTCTCGAACTACCCTCAGTCTCTTCAGCACGCCCTTACGGGTAATGTGGGGGGAAAGGGTACTGAAGTTACTCTTGGGGGGAACGAGAGGATTCAAAGATTTTATCTAGCCTTTGACGATGAGCTAGGCGTTTTGACCAATGCCAGTATAGAGTCTGTTCGGAAAGAGAACTAATGTGGCATTAAGGGCGCTGCTATCCTTATTTTATTATTTTCATTATTTTTAGATGAATTTGCTCCATTGCCGAAATGTTTCTTACATATATAACTGCCCCCTGACTATGTTTGTAACTTTGGCAATATTTTTTAGGGTTCCGTACCTCAATAGGAAAAAACGGAACCCTTATAGGATCACTTTGTTGTCCGTTTGTCCGTCTGTCCGTCCGTCGGGTGTCAAGACCTTTATCTCGGGAACGCGTAAAGGTATCGAGTTGAAATTAAAACCATATACGCAGATCCATAGTGTCTTGCTGCAGAAAGAAAAATAAAGTTTCAAAGTTTTCGTAAAAAAAAGTTACAGCCGAATATATCGTAAAAACGCACATTTCGACACTCACAAGGGAATCAAAACCTATGGGGTACTTCCCGTTGACCTAGAACTATGAAATTTGACGAGAAGCATTGTGTTAGAGTACAATTAAAGGAAAAAATCCGAAAACTGGACATTTTTAATTTAATCACAAAAAAATAGTGCCTTTATGCAAGGAATGAAGGTCCAAAGTGAATTAAACGTATCATGTGGGGTATCATATGAAAGAGCTTCAGTAGCATAAGCTAAAACAGGTTTTTAAATATTTTTACGATGTATATATTTTTTGGTTTATGAAGGAAAATATAAAAAATATATATTATTTCCCCCTTTTATCTACTAGTTTGTACGGAACCCTCGGTGGGCGTGTCTGACTCGCACTTGTCCGGTTTTATTTTGTTTGTCATCACAATCAACATACAGTTTTACTTTTTTGCTACGATTGTTTTACACAAACTCTTCATATGCTAACACCATGCAAGATGTCATAATATAAAGCTATTATATGCTATGTTCAATAACACTATCATTACAGGGACACAGAGTCTAAAGTAAAATTTACAAGCATGTGTTCTCAGTAGATCAATACTCATATAACAACAATGAGGAACGTAAAGATTCTGATTTAAACTCGTCTTACTGAAAAAAAATACTCAAATTTGATTTAGTGTTACTCGCCTTACTGAAAAATTTTACTCGAATTTGAGCAACATATTTTGTCAACTTCACGCTGACACGTAATGACACTTGCGGAAAGAAGACAGAGAATCTGGGACGTTGATCAAAGTTAAATAAAGTTTTTCGGTAAAACCGTAAATCGCCGCACTAAAGCCTAATTTAGATTGAGATGTCTAGAGACATCTATTTTGCTACTTCAAATTAAAAAAACTACTACTTACTACTTACTTACTTTTTTTTTACTTTAAATTAAGAAGTAATTGTACTGGTTTTCTGTATCTTTTGGTTGATAATAAACTAACATCCAGCCACAGAACAAACATCCATGATCATCACACAAATGTTTGTCCTGGGTGGGGATCGAAACCACGACCAGACCGACTGATGCCAGCCATAAAAGAATACCGCTATCTGCTTCTCCATTTCCATAGTCTACTCTTCCGCACATATGGCTCATTCGTTCTTATTATGATTTAACACAAATGTGCTTATTGAGAGCCGTGTGCTTATCTCTATGGCTCTACTGGCTTGTACCGATTGCAGAAACATGTAAAATATTGTTTTTTTTTTCAAAGTTTATTATACGTAAGTACATAAGTAACGCATAATACTATTCTATCAAAAACTTAGGTAGATTAATATCAACTAATGTTGATGCTTAGTAATTTATCTGCCTATAAGGAGGCATATAACACAGCTGTAAGCATGACAATCATTTGTAAATAAATAAATATATAAATAAATATATTTTTCATGTTTTTTGAAATGAAAACGTCTTTAGGTACATTGAGCAATTTATTTTATGGATACAGAATAAGAACGAACCGTCACGATCGGCTATGTAACGCTCGATCGGGTAAAGTCGGTTCTAGTCGACTAAGGAAGCGAGAGAGTGAAGTTTTCACACACACAAGTTTACCCAAAGTTATATTTATTCTGTCTGTGAAGAGATGTGTATTATCTTAGCATTTTCTACCGTCTGCCTTTCTGATAATCTTCTAAAGAGGTTTTCGACTTCAATTCTGTTTTGGAATTCCACCATCGCTCTTCACGATACTGCCAAATAGCTCACCCTCACATTTTGAATAACCGGAAATCCCATTCAGTCAGATTCTCTCTTTCCTTCACCCGTAGACCAGTAAAATGTGGTATAGTCTTCTCAGAAGGTACTCCCGCCTAGCTTCAACAAAGAGCGTTTTAAAAACGGTTTCTACGAGTATGAGTACAAGCACCTCTCCAAAGTTAGAGCGACGCTGAGTTGCATTTGTGTATTAAATTCAAATTAAAAATTATTTATTGACAATAAAATGACGACAAATGCAGCGAATATGACAATATGAATATATGATGCACTAATAAATATATGATGAAACAATATATATATGGTATTAATTT
This sequence comes from Lycia hirtaria, assembly GCA_947563715.1. Classification (NCBI taxonomy): domain Eukaryota; kingdom Metazoa; phylum Arthropoda; class Insecta; order Lepidoptera; family Geometridae; genus Lycia; species Lycia hirtaria. Next base: position 30,531,836 of record OX387377.1, on the reverse strand, counting down.
AACAAATAAAGATGACTAGCTAAGATGACTAGATTGTAAATGAATGACTAGAACTGGGTGACAATAGGTAACTATTAAAAACAGCCATATGCTACGGGTGAGTGCCGAGTTATTTGTTACGCTTGCTATGTTCAGTGCCGTAAATAGCCTTTTCTGCGCCCTGTGCGAGCTTCTATAACTGCGCCCTTGTTTTTTATATAAGAATATGATAACGCAGGGGGGTGTTGGTTAGCACTAGGGGCGCAGCGGGAACTTATCAGGAGCAAACCGAAAAAATAAAATATTCCTGCCCGGTCTGGCCATTCTTGCGCCCTCCAGAGTCTACGCCCTGTGCCTGGGCACCGGTGGCACCGCCCTATTTACGGCACTGGCTATGTTACATACCTATCTGCCTGGTTGCCTTTCGCTATTGTGTTACAATATTATTATAACTAGTTTATTTCATGTTAAGTGAATTTATATTCGAAGTGAAATAAATATCTTAAACCGAATAAATGCTGAGCCTCAATTCTCTGAGCTAAGCAAAGCTTGTGTTTCAGACAAATGCACTCCCCATGTCTGTCTGTCTGTCTCATAGGCGACGATTATCGCTGACAATCAAACGAGCTGTCTGTCTGTTTGCCGTTTATTTCTTTCAAAAACGCTGCGCCACACGGTTTCACCCGCGTAGTGATGAAAAACGCTGCCAATGATGATGAAATTAATATTTTAATATTTCACCCTTCTGTTTTGCTGACCGTGCCAGCGAGATCTGATCTGCGTCCGCTCGCTGTCCGCGGAGTTTTCATGAATATCTTGAGACTGCACTCCTGAACGGGGCCAGTTCCCATTCAAAACTTGATGATAAATATTCACATTCTAAACTATTTCTGTTTACACTTGAGAAGGGTTTTTTTTAATTCAGTTCTGCGATAGAACCAGTCCGCAAAATCTCCTTCTTTTTGGAAGTCTGCTATGAATAGAGTTTCGGGATGATTACATTAAAATCTATGTGATTAATTTTATTTTCCAGGTAAATCTACCAGCTGATTATTATTATTTATCTACATATGTAGGTACATATACTTATGTATATTTACTTATGTCGCAACTCGCGTGGTACAGCTACATCGTCGATTTTGATTAATGAGGTATTTATCGATCGGTATTATGATTCGGGTTACATGACATCACTGAATATGTTTTGTCTGATATACATATTATGTTACTGTAAAAGCCCGAACTACGGTAAATCTTAGGTTTTTACCAATAAACCTTAAGGGCCTTACCGAAAAACGTTACTTAACTTTAACCAACATCTTAAATTCTCTGTCTTCTTTCCGCAAGTGTCATTACATGTCAGAGAGAAGTTGACAAAATATGTTAAGCATTGCTTAAAGTTAAGTAACGTTTTTCGGTAAGGCCGTAAGATTTACCGACAGGAGTTGGTAAATGTAAGTATTAATAAAAAGAGGAACAATTTTTCGGACTTATACCATTAGAAACTGATACATGTTAGGTTAGGTTAGCCAAGTGAATGGTGGTAAATGCACTTTGGACTAATGGACTTTTACCATAACTAGTTTGTAAATCCTGGGCTTTACCGGTAAATCATGGGATTTACAGTAGTTACACATACATACTTTCCTCTTGCTAAGCATCAGTTTTAAAAACTACTTTTTTAAACAACTTCAAAAAACCGGTGATTATCAATTCGATATGTATGACATATTGTTACATCATATTGTCACAATTTTCGCATATGTTAGACTATGTGAGCTTGTATATGAACAAGCTATGTCTATGTCTAAGAACGTGTGCCAAATTTCGTAATTATTTGTACGTATGTATGTTTACTTATTACGCGGAAACTAGAAGACCTGTTGAAAAAATAATTGAATAAAGTATCTCTCACATAAGATAACAATACGCTAGGACAACAGGTTGTCGGTTGACTGTCGGTGCTTTGGGCTGGCTTCAGTGATGCGAACGTGGGAGTTTCTGGTTATTCCTCAGTAACACCTTTTTAACTTGCTAATGCTCTCTCGGTAAGTGTGCAGCATCACAGTTGCCCCGTGCTTTCCGAAATAAAGATAAAGATTCGCCTACGGTAGCTAACTGACACGGATGGTGACCACACCACTAAAATCACCTGTGACCATGGCGCTGCGAAATGTTCGAAACGTCAAGACCTTAACAAAAAATAAAACCATAGACAATGTTTTTATTGTGTTAAAAACTACTAAATATTTACATGATCTAAATTATGTAAAATATATGCAATAAAACAGTTCACAGTTGTTTAATTTCAGTAACAATCGCGAATACCTAAGAAATCGCTACGCAACGCTGTTACAATATTCATATTCCGCACATTACTCCCCAACTACCCGCAGTACGGCGCGCACTTGACCCGCTTCGTGGATAATGACGTCACGGCTACGTCACTCGAGCACGCCTTTTGCCAAACGAGAGAATAATACAGCCGCGGGTTGCTTCAAGAGACTTAGCTGCGCAAGAAGGAGGGTTATGTTTTTTTATTTATGTCTATATGTAGGTATATAGGTTTTTACATTACCTCCTACTGTGTAACCTGCTTTGATTTTAGAGGTGTTATTAGATTCATTTTTATTTATTGAGTGTCCTAGACTATATTTTTTGTACTAATAATAATAATCTCTTATACAGTTTTTACAATATTTATGTTCCTTTTTATATGTTTATAAAAATATGCTTGTAAAAAAATGTTAATAAATAAATGACATAATAATGTTATTTCTTATAGAAATATTGTAAAAACTTAGGGTTAAGATTATTAAATACATTGTTTATAAATTTGTAGATACATATACTCGTATGTGTAAAAAGACTCAAAAATATCAAATATAATTTACCTAAATGTTTTCTAAACGTCAAGTTATAAAATTGAATAAATTATACGCGATAAATCCATTAAAATTTGTTTCATTTCAATAATTTATTTATGTTATAAAAACATTATCACGGGCGCACGAGCCGCGTATATCGACTGCGTCCCTGATTAGTGCCAACGTTCCAACTCGCTGGCACATATTGGCTCTAACGAAGTGCTGATTGGACGCTTCCAAAATGCGCTGGCGCTTACAAGTAATCCGATTGTAAAATGAAGACGATTTGATTTCATTCAAGCTCTAATGAGCTTATAAAAGCTCTCGAAGTGCGTCTTCATATTTAAACTAGCTGGGCGCTGTGGTTCCACCCGTTACCTTTCAGGAAAACATCATTAGGGTTCTGTAGTAGCTACAGGAACAATTATAATTTCGTCATGTCCGTCCGTCTGTCTGCCTGTCTGTACGAATGTCATAGACATTTTACTTAGAAACTATTAGCATTATATAAATTAATTTAGCTTGAGTTGAGTGAATCGAAAGCGAATGCGGGGAGCGGGTGAGGAACTCAAAATTGGCGGCAGGCAGAATGTAAGGGACATTCTGCCTGCCGCCAATTTTGAGTCACAGATAGTATTACTGAATGTAATACTATCTGTGACTAGAGTATACAGTGTACCGCGTGTGATGGCAGTCCATCCTGGTGTGATGAAATATATCCCTGCAAGCAAAGACAATTTATCTGCAGGTGTCGCATTCCTAGCAAATGGTATGTGTGAATCAACGCCCAGCCGCAACTGGAGCTGGATTGATTGGTGGGGAGAGTGATATACTCGATACATAGAGGGCGAGGCGAGGGAATTGAGTTGTGATAAGTTATTAGGTTAAAGTCTAGTTGACATTATGCTAGTAGTTTAGCAGAGCTGTAAGTAATATTTCGAAGTGCGCCTGCAAGCGTTTAATAAAACAGAATATTTGTTCATCTGTCCATGCTGATGCAGATTGAGTACCAAACGTTTCTAGCAAATAATATTAAAGTTGGTTAGTAAATGGAGACACAGCAAACTTCCCCACATTGGAAGAAATGCCTCCTTATTAATCAAGAATTCCCTCAACAAAATATTGTATAAAATTATAAAACCTAGATACTTATTTCGTCAAGATTAATACGTCTTGTACGTATATAGTTACGTGAGTACCAACAACCATCCGGTCAGAAGAAAGGAAATTTTGATAGTTGATGCAGAGACTAAGGCTTTTGTTCACTTCGCTCTCTCAACCTAATATAAATGGGGCTTAACGTCTAGTTCACATTATATTAGTAATGAAAATGATTAAAAAAATTAAATCTAACTTATATATCTAGTGTGTTTAAATATATAACTTATTTCACACTAGATATATAAGTTAGATTTAAGTTTTTGAATATGAATTTACGCAAGTAACGCCGTGGTAACGCCTGATTCAATAAATTTTCTGAAAATGAGTAACTCCGTCTTCGTATGAGCGCTTTTTTAAAACGCGCTAAAAAGGCATACACATGCGACATATTATGTGTATATATATAGTATCTATAGTGTATATATATACACTATAGATACTCACTAAATCACTAACCATACTGCGATCGTAAAAAAAACAGACAGATAAACAGAACCTTTCGCTTTTTTAATATCTTTAAGTTATTTTTTAGCCAATAATTGCTTATTTTGACGTGAAATCGAAGATAATCACATATTAACGTAGAATTTTCTCATTTCTATTAATAACAACTCCTTAAATCGTTTTCTAGAAACTAATCGGGAACTAAATTGAACCGATCTCGGCGTAATTTCAATATTTTCTATCAATAAAGGCAGGGCAGAGCCAGAAAGCAATTTTCTGCTAAATACTTGAAGGCTTGTCTAGTGTCAGACGCACGCTGCATGCCGCGAAATGGACTGCTCAGGGTTTTAAATAAACACTAAGCTTTCGGTATTTATTTCTAACCTAAAGCACAAGAAGAAGAGTAGGTATAATTTCTACCACTTTTATTTTATTTATTTATCGACTTCTAAAAAGAAGGAGGTTCTCAATTCTACAGTATGTTTCTTTATATGTTTGTTCAGCGATTACTCCGCCAATTATGAAATCTATGGATGCTGTGCAAAACGCGACAAGTAAAAAATCACAACTTTTCAGGACAGCTAAAACAAACTTTAAGAAATATCATATTTCACTAATTGTATTATTTAGATAAACAAAAACCACGAATTACCTGCGTTGGAAAATGGCCCGTATTAGAGAAATATGATTTTGTAAAGTTTAGTTTTGCTCTCCTGAAAAGTTGTGATTTTCGACTTGTACCGTTTTGCACAGGAGGTACAGAATTGTTTTTGGTGATTTTTTGTTTGGTAGGTAATATCTCAGGGTGATCCCATACATACATTATGAAACTCGGTTCAGTATTTTGGTTTTTATAATAAAATAATTGAAAAAATGTCATCCAAGTAAACAAATTACGTATTGTGAAGTCTTTTATTATTTATTTAGACCTAAAGGGAACAAACGGGTTTCACCAGCTCCGGCGATTCACTGTGGCCTTTGCAGATTTATCGTGACAAACTTTACCGCATTACAGTATCTCTCCAAATCCTATGCTGATCATATACGGTTTACCGAAAAACGTTACTTAGCTTTGAACAACGTCTCAAATTCTCACTCTTATTTGCAAATGTCATAATGTGTCAGCGAGAAGTTGACAAAACAAGTTAAGTAACAAAACACATCGATCTTTTTTACTATGGAAACTAACATTTTAAATAAAACCTACGGGTCACTCATGTCTGTTTTGAGACGAAAAATCCAACTATAGTTTCAATCGCATTCGGCGGTCTTTTTCAAAGGACAGCGCAGCGCAGCGCAAATATAGTTGGATTTTTCAGCTCAAAACATACATGAGTGACCCGTAGTTTTTATTAAAAACACATCGATCTTTGAGTAACGTTTTCTGGAAAGACTTATTGTCAGGTCAGTAAGACCTTGGAGGATGAGGTTTTAATCTCATCATGTGAGACTGGATGGCGTCCAAGGTGCCGACTTCTGCTGTGGTGCAGAGACTCGCACTCGCACAACACATGTATATCTAACTTACAATCCGCAGGACCTGGGTTCAAATCCCGCAGTACGCACCACTGCGGAATTTTGAAATATCTGGACTTAAATTTGACTGGCCTTGTGGCTCAGTTGGTAGTGTGGTTACGTCTACCTGCTGAACTGAAAGGTCGTGGGTTCAATCCCCACCCAGGGCAAACATTTGTGTGATGAGCATGGATGTTTGTTCTATGTCTGGGTGTTTCTATGTATCTTAAGTATATATTTACAAAAAAAAAAAGTATATATGTATTCTATCAGCCATCTAGTTCCATAGTACAAGCTTTGCTTAGTTTGGGCTAGATGGTGTTGTGTGAAATGTCCACAAATATTTATTTATTTATTATTATTTATCTGAAAAGCATGCCCATGGTTACACCATTAACTATATATTTTCCTTATGACCAACGGTCCAACTGCCATTTATTTTGTTTATCGTTGCCACCATTTATATTAGCCACCGAGGATAATACTTATTTCACCGTGAAATTATATACACAGAGAAAATATTTTTTAAAGCGAGTGTGATTAAAGTATTCACGTATTTAACACCAGCACACGTTCGTGCGGCTCAATCAAAGCGAATATTTCTTTTGACCGGTAAATGTATTCGGCAGGCTTTGTGCTTTGTGCGGGTAGTTTGGCTTTTTAGAATTCCGTGCCCGAAGAAAAGCGAGCGTATTCCTAAGCCCACACTGTCTGTTTGTCTGCTTCTATATATTCATCCATCTTAACGGCTGTAATTTGTAAGCCGTAATAGATATAAAATTAGTATTTTAACAGAATCACAACACAACAAAAAGTGAAATATTCAAGGGATTCTCACAAAACAAACTAGTATTGCATTTTTTTTACTTTAGCTTTATCGTAAAAACGGAAAAATTAAAAAGCCGGTTTCCGGAAAAATACAATTTTAAAATTTCAAAGGTGATTATTAGATACTTACCTATCTTTTAGTTCGATGAACTCCATCCTCACCCATACCGTATTTTTACATCAATTTGGTTTCTTTTGAACGCCATAGCAGTCTTTTTTTAGAGCAATTCTATTTGAATAGAAATTATGTAACAATAAATAAACATAAATATTTGAACAGATATGGATAGAATGTTTGTTGACATCGCTAAGTTAGTCGTAGTTAGTTTTACGTCAGTTTTTACCTTATAAGGGAGTACGGAAACCTCGAGGTACGAATTAAACTTGCACTTGCTCGATTTTATTCACGCGTATACTGCACGGGACTACAAACTACTATTATCTGTTCTGTGTCTACGTGGATTGGTAGCTTTGTTTTGGATATACGTGCAGTGAAATAAAGAATAAGTATGTACTGGTACAATCAATTCGTAGCAATTTTATTCTTTCAGCTAGTCTGTTTTAGGATAGGCGAAAGTAGTCAATAACTTTCCATCACGTGGACGTAAAGTCTAAAACACAATTCATGAATATAGTGTCCTAGGTTGACCGATACTCATATACCAACAATGACGAACTTCAAGATTTTGCTATAAAGACTCTGACGCCACGCTAAAGTATAATTTAGATTGAGAAGTCTAGAGACGTCTATTTTGCCGCTTCGAATTATTTTGAAAATCGAAATTATTTTAATCGTGTAAGGGTCTAATTAGATCTCATTGAGCTCGGACGATTTTGAGGGCTGAAACTACAGGTTTGTTGCCCGTGCTACTACCAATCTTACTACTAGTAGTAACACCGGTAATTGACTTACCCTTCTTACTACTTTAGTTGAAAGTTGTTAGAACAGCAATAAAAAATTGCCCGTGTTACTACCGTAAAACTAAAACAACAAAAACAAAACAAAATATGATGAATTTGTATTTTAAACAAAATGTAAGTAGATATTATGCTGAAAAAAAAATCATTGAATTTAACCAAAAAAAAAAATTTAAAAAAAACAGGAAAAAACCCGTTGATAATTTACTCGGCGGGAAAACCTTCCCAGGAAGGACATTCCACATTTTGCTTATTCGCGGGAGGAAGTTTTTTTTTTTTTTTTTTATTGCGAATAGGTCCACGTTTGACCACCAACTCGCCTGTTGAAAAGCGACGATGTAGTCGAAGATGAAGCACGCAGACCCAGAAGATACCTATTCACTCTGATCTTAAAAAGTCCCAAATTGTATCTCTCAGGGAACAGAGAAGCCGGCAATTTGTTCCATTCCATAGCTGTACGGATTAAAAACGTAGAATTAAACCGTTTGGTTCGTACTTTAGGAAAATCCACAATGTATGGGTGATAGTTGGAAAGTTCGGTTTCGAAAGTTGGTTAAAAATATTTCTCCAGAATACGTATTTCCCGTGGGGAAACCAATAATAAATACAAAATATTGAAATAGGATACAAGTTGTCGTTCAGGATCCTACATTTATCAGTTGGTCTCGTAAGCCGGCGCTGGGAGACCGCCGGGGGTTCATGTGTAGGAGTTACGTGGATCTATCTGTAAGATGTTTTGGAAGTTCAAATATTTAACAATGCAGCGTTTTTTTTTTAAATTCGCAAATAGGCTTGGGCCTGATCGTCAGCTCGCCATAATTACGATCTACGTTGAAGCGCGTTTGCCTAACCTATTTAATCGCCATTTGAACCCCTTATATTATAATTATTCAAGAAGCGTATACCACATTTTGGCGGTACGCACAATGAAAGTGGAGCTAAAGCGTTTCATACGAGTTTTTGAAATATCCAAAGCGTATGGCGTTCCAGATCAGATTAAGAGATGAAAACGAAGCATTCAACAACTTTACTATGGAAGTTAACGTGGTTTTCACACATTTTTAAATAAAAACTACGGGTCACTCACGTCTGTTACCACCCACTTGGAAACCTTGCCTTCATGGAGCTCGGGAGGATGATCGTGAGTCTGGTGGTGATATTGTGAGTTCCGCTTGCTGGAACATTCCTGACACTCACGAGAGTTCTAGTGAAGAGGACACTTCAGCTGAACCGACGCAAGACGACCAGCTTCCCGCCCTAACCCTTTTGCAACCGATGACATCACGTGCGGCACGAGCGGCACGTCGCAGTGCTAGTTGAGTATTTTGTTCCATGGTGCTAGGCGCGTCACCGACCGAGAGTGACGTGTGTGCTGCTCCTTTGAAAAAGACCGCCGAATGCGGTTGAAACTATAGTCGGATATTTCGGCTCAAAACAGACGTGAGTGACCCGTAGTTTTTATTTAAAAACATTCAACAACTCTTTGAATAGTACACAAATAATAAGTCAGAGGTTAGATAGACTATTATATATTAGCTCAAGGCCACTAAAGACTGGCCTTATTTGCAGCAATCTCTAGTTATAAAAAAAAATTTTTGAAAATGGGTGGTAATTTCAAACTTGAACTTTTTTGACTTGACGAAGTTTTTTTGGCAAATGTTTGTGCTTGCGAGGTATACTATCCGTAGAACTACTACGTTAATTTCAATAGCGTCACAATAACATTCATGTTTTTCGTAAAAAAAATAAACTAGTTTTTTTATACGTAGCCTCCTACACTATTCGTTCAAATCTCCTTCTGTATAACAAATTGGTGAGAGTCCCAGCACATGTTGCTAAGTTAGCAACTACTTTGTTGCGCGACATGACACGCGGACATTCGTCATGTCGCGCGACAACACATTTGCAACATAGATTTTTCTAGTCAGAGGTGATGGCAAAGAGTAACAATCGCGAAGACCTTAGAAATCGTTAAGGAAGTTATTTTTATTCAATCGTATGTATGAATCCATTGGAAGTGGCTTGTATCCAGTCTTCCTTCACTACGCAGCTGGCGCCGATGCGTGTTCCAATTTCCAAAAGTAAAACTTATTTCTACTGCTACATACTTACATCATCTTCCGTTCCCAAATAAGATAAAAAATAGAATGTATAATAAATTGTCTCCCCCAATGACTACCACCCCTCACTATTGACCATAATTCGTCCTCGTCATAACTGTTCTGCAAAATTCCCGCCATCCAACCCTACATCAGAAAATCCCACAAAAGGCACATTGTACTCGACGTAAAGCACTCTCCACTCTAGCACAGAATAAAGAACCTACAGATAACAAACTCGTCGGGTTTTTAATCGCTACTATAAATCTTGCTATTTACGAACCCGTGCAAGCCTTTGCATATAGTATTCTTGTCATATATATGTTACAATTACACTGGGGTAGATACGTTGTATGCTCAATGTTGCGTGACAAACTCATGCTGATTGATTTAATAAACTTTCACTCTAAATCTACTGATAGGGCAACTTATATACGATGTACCTGCCAAATTTCGTTAAAATCCGCCCAGTAGTTTGTTTAGCGTCGTTGAAACGCTCATATTATAAAATTAAAAACTCCATATCTTGAAAACTACTGAACCGATTTCGATAAAACTTACAGTGACTCCTAAATTGAAAGATACTTTATTCAATAAAAATATATTGAAATACGACTTCTAGTTTCTGCGTAATACGTGGACAAACATACACATATACAAACGTACAGATATACAAACATACATAATACAATAGCCGAGCAAATAGTAAAATAATCTCGTGACTATTCCCGCCACTCCACGTTCGTCGAAGTTGTGTCTCTGTGTTCCAATAATCTGTTCCAACCTCCATCATTCAGAACACTCGCAGGTTCGTCGCGAATTTTATTTGATTTGACGAAATTTTATTCTGTACAGGAAACAAGCGCCGGGAAATATGGAACTAAATCTCACGAATACTGCATTTACAATTTGAGAACAGGTATTTCGTTGGAAGTTTTGCTGTTTTTAAATCAGACTTAAGTGTGTTTCAAACGAAAATCTCTCGCGAAGAAAGATTACATTGAGCATAGGTCTGCAAGTACTGTGGATACAGTGATAGCCATTTAATAATCGACAAATATAAAATACGTAACTTTTTAAAGGTTAAGTTTCCGTTCTAAAAGAAAATATCAGATCCTTTATTTTCGCTATCCGTTGTCTGTCCTACTGGCTGTCTGTCAAGACTAAGACTCTTTTTCTCATTTACTAAGCCAATAATAATTTTTTTGCCACTCGATAACTTTTCTGCCCCACCGGCTATCATTCTACGCGCATAAACTGACACTACACTTTGCTAATCCACTGAGCCGTTTTTTGATTAAATTTAAAATGATCAGCTCTATATCTTTGAATATCATACCTAAATATACGCTTATGCTAAGAATTCAATCAACAAATCAAGTCTCTGCGCCGGTCAGACTGAAACTAACGTTCAACTGAGCGAGACTCAATATTTATCTGGTAAATATGCTGCTTCACGGCAATCAGAGGTACAGGCGAGACTTGGGAGACACATTCAGTTAAGAAGAATTGTTACATATTTCAGGAAGTTCGAAAATCATAAATCCGAGATCCTTGATTAGATAGCTAAGTACAGGCTTATTAGGGTCACCTATGCTGAGCCGAAAGTAATTTCGGGTGGCGCCACCAGTGCATGATAAATTTAAGCAAAAAAGAAGTTGCGACCGTCTCACGTGACGCCTCCGTGGCTTAAATGTTAAGTAAGTACAGATCGGGATATGCGGGTAGAATAAAGTAGGTATAAAGTAAAGTAAGTAAAGTAAAAAGTAAGTAGGTCTTATATAAAGTAGGTTTTTAATTATTTTTACGATGTGTAATTTTCGGTTTGTGACGAAAAATGTAAAAAAATATATAATTTCCCCCTTTTATCGAGGATTAGCTTCGTCCTATGATTTTAACCATTTAGTTCCCGATTTCGTAGGATTTCCGGGATAAAATAGCTATATTAATTCAAATGAAAAAAAAACAACACTCGATTCCCGAACTATTTATCATACCTACTAGTAGTAGTTTGTACGGGATCTTAGTGGGCGAGTCTGACTCGCACTTGTCCGGTTTTTAAGTTTATGCTCGCAAACTCTACTTTCCGGAGAACTGTTAGTAATTATGATGTTTGAGAATCCGTAGTCCGAATGGTCCGTCGCGCATAGGTAGGTACTCACATTTTTAAAGATATAAAATGATGAATGAACTTAGAAAACAATTGTCGTTTGTAAAACTAGAAAACAACATCACAAAATTTTTACGAAATATTCAATTTGATCCAAGTTAATTTTCATTCATAAAAATCATTTTTGTAATAAATATCAGTTTTTTCTTACATGTCATTTCTGTAATTTTTTTTTTTTTGTAATATTGTTTTCTAGTTTTACAAACGACGATTTTTTTATTATAAATCCATTTAGTCAATTTATATCTTCGAAAATGTGGGTATGCGCGAGCGAGACGGACAATGGTCGTACTAAGTTTCACGACGATGCGAGGCTGTAAGTCTTAGCTGTAAGTACTAGCCTGAAAACGCTCGGTCAGACATCAACGTAAAAACAAACAATTGCCGCTCTCTTCACAAACAACTTCTTCTTTTTTATTTTTTTCTCTCTGTACGTACCAAGCAGTACAGACATTGTTTGTAAAATTATTTATTAGTTATGTAGAATGTTTTATATTTATCTTTATATAAGCTTCTGTGTATGTAATTATTACAAATATAATTTTATTGTGTACGCTCGTGCGTGACGTGCGTGACGTCACCTACCGGTCTCAGCGGACGACCAGCGCTAGTTGTTTACAACTAGCATTATGCTGAGCTGGGACCGGATTGTGACAAAAACATTTTATATAAGTATTTTGTGTATGATTTATATTTTTTTTGAATGATATTTATTTTGTGTTGTATGTTTTTTGTCACAATAAATTTCTGTCTATGTCTATGTCTAACATACAAAAATACATGCCAATAATGTGACCGCATCTATCGCTCCCGTGTTGGCTTATTTAGCCACGAGCGCAAATATTATCAACCAGACGCTACATAGTAACATCTCATGTATATCTAAACAGGCCAATGATGAATGTATATTAAAATTATCTTGCCGTATCCAATGTTTCGTAGCTCTAACCCCGCACGGGCAGACGCGTCCAAATTAGCTCCTCGAGCAGACCGATGGAGTTCCACATCCCACTCCAAAAGAAAACGAGAGGAAAACTGTTTGCTGGGAAATAGCAGGAATTTGAACTTGCAATTACTAAACTAAATACTACAACGAGCAACTATGTATATATTGCAGTTAACTCTTAAACAGTCAAAAGTAATTTTGACTGATTTTATCATTGGTCAATTGTACTTATTGACTCCAAATTGACTAAGATACTAGGGCAGTCAGTCAAAACAAATTTTGTTCAACCTGTCAGCCATCTTACCCTCTAATATATTCTAACCCTCTAATAAAAGTTTGAGAAAAATATTAGTGTAGGATAATAAATAATGAACAAGTATACGTTCATTATATTTTATCAGCCTACAACAATTAATTATTATAAAAACAAAATACCATTTATTTGAATAGCCTAACCCTAAAAGTGCTGGAATACAAATGATACAGCTATCAATGCTCGCAAACAATAACTATAATTAGGGTACCGTAGTAACTACGAGGAACCCATTTATCCATTTGTCTGCCTGTCTGTCTATCAGCCCTATATAAACAAAATTGACAGATAGATGTGTTCTACATTACTACAAACCACTACAAAATGTAATAGTAAAATTTTCAAAAATTCAATTTAAAAAATAGGCGTTGCATTCCATCCAATAATCCTGTTAAAACAATTATAGTTTCAAAAACTGAAAAACCGACTTCAAAATATGCAATTCGTTTACTTGGATGACATTTTTCAATTATTTTGTTATAAAAACCAAAGTGCTGAACCGATTTCGATAAAATTTAATTATATTACAAATTTATAAATGAAAAAGAATCATCAAAACGATTCATAATTGGCAGAAAAATAGCTAAACAAACCTACAAAAAAAATACAGTCAAATTGAGAACTTCGTTCTTTTTAGTAGTCCATCTCAAAAAGTGTCAATAAAAATATTTGGAACAATTTATGCTTACAACTTTTCAAGATACAGCGATAAATATGTTAAACACTTAATTCTGATACAGAAGAAATTGACGTTTACAAAGTGGTGATATCATAACAAAAAATACTAGCCAATTCTTTTGTCTTTCATATTATTTATTAGCTACGGAACACGATCTTGACCACTTATTTTATCTACCGCTACCGGTGAGTTTACCAGGATACCACAAATGTTTAGTCTTTTTATAATGCTCCTTCAATTCCTTCTTCAAGTCATCATAGACCGGGGCAGTAGGCGGCTTTCCTATATTGACCTTCATGAAGACAATTTTATTTGAGATTATCATTGCTTCTCTGCCGTATGCATTCATCGTGAATTCTAGACTTCCCTTGAATTCTATTTCTACGTAGAAGTCTAGCTCGATGAGATGGAAACCGCTGCATAAGTCTGATAAGAAAGCACACCATCTGTGGGGGAAATTTATCAATTATACCAGGTTGGGCTCAAAGGCGCAGCTATCTCTCTCGCTCATTACAATCATACATTGTTAACATTTGAAATCACTGAGTAGATATATTAACAAGTAGCTATATTAAAAGAAAAACAAAATACCTGACTGCTGAAAAGAAGTTTTTGCAGTCTGCATTACGATTTCGTTACGCTTGATACGCTGTTGAGTGTACCACGTTTTCCTGAACTCCCGTTGTTTTTTTTTTCAATCCCGTTCCCCAGAATTTTAGGTCGGGAATCCCACCTAAAATTCTGGGGAGTCGGGAATATGTAATCCAAATGTAATTTCAGGAATATGAAGTTCAAGACAGACAAAATATTTTTTGGCAGTTGACCTTTGTTAACTCTGCTTCGTTCACTCAATCAACTAACCTTTTCAACCGTATCATGGGCATTGCTGCAACATTGGCGTTGGTCGAGCTTTGCTCTCTCGCTCTGAAGACGACGCAGGAATATTCCACAGGGGCGTACAGAGTTACCTGAAACATCTCTGGATTAAATTCATAATACAACAATATTCCCAGACATTCGGCGGTTAAATTTCAGTTTCTTTCTATTATTTGTAAAAGATCGGGTAACTTTTGTGAGTGATCACAATATTTGCATCATCGAAAATCCAAGATTATCCTTTCTTCCTTGCAGATATATTAAAAACGAAAGTAACTGTCTGTCTGTCTGTTTGTTTGTTACCTTTTCACAACTAAGCTCAAAAGATCGTTGTGAAATTTGGGACATAGATAGTAGTGAACCTGGAAATTTACGTATAGGCTACTTTTCATCATCATCGTCATTGTTTTTCCGTTTTTCATCACTACACTCTTTGATAAAGTATCTACGGGATGTATCGTCAGTCCTCAAAAACGCCCGAACTCAATGAGATCTAATTAGACCCCTTACACGATTAAAATAATTTCGACTTTCAAATAATTCGAAGCGGTAAAATAGACGTCTCTAGACTTCAAAATCTAAATTAGGCTTTAGCGCGGCAATATAGAGTCTTTACATCAAAATGAGTTCGTCATTGTTGGTATATGAGTATTCGTCAACCTAGGACACTATATTCTTGAATTTTGTGTTAGACTTTACGTCCACATGATGAAAAATCATTGCACACAAGCAACAGCTGATATAATTTTATATACTCACATTATATTTAACGTGGAATGAAATCCCCGGTCTGGGCGTAAGAGTGATTCGGTCCGAATATATTTCAGTAATTTTCTCTTCAGGATCACACGGCCCGTACCGCTGTATGTTGGCTAAAGCTGTTTTAAGTTTACGTTATAACATTTTATATAATAACTCAGTGCCTCGAATCGAAAGTGCACGACCAGTGAGTGTTACCAGTGATGACATACGGCACTGAAACTTGGTCTATAAGGTCTATAACTAGGGGCCCTATAAGGAAACTCAAGGTCACGCAACGAGCTATTTAGAGGGCTATGCTCGGGGTATCTCAACGAAATCGAATCAGAAATGGTGAGATCCGGAGACGTATGAAAGTTACCGACATAGCACAGCGGATTAGCAAGTTGAAGTGGCAGTGGGCAGAGCATATAGCACGTAGAACTGATGGCCAATGAGGCCAAAAAGTTTTCGAGTGGAGACCATGCACCGGCAAGCGCAGCGTAGGATGATCAGCCACTAGAAGGCAGATGACCTCGTATAAGTGGCGAGAAGACGCTTCCAATCGGTCTTTTTGAAAATCCATGGGGGAAGCTTATGTCCAGCAGTAGATTTCTTATGGCTGAGATGACGATCGTAATGATAATGGCTTGATTAAAAAGTATTTTCGTACCAAATTACAGCGTTATAGAACAAAGCTGACGATGGCAAAAGATGTCGAACCTGAATAATACAGCTGTGACACCCACGCCGGTACTATAAGAAATAAGGATATATTTGTTCTAAAAACAAAAATACTAATGTTATCGCTAAGGACAGAGAGAAATTGAATGATAACGTTCGTGTTATACATACACCTTCTCATGATGATATGGTCATTTCCCAACCTGGTGATGGCTGGCTTGCCGATGGTGGAGGAACTGTACTGCACCCACTGGTGGTACATCCCGTAGTCCAGGAACCTGGCTGGATCACCACAACCGGGACCATACACGCTGAATCCCAGCTATCGAAAAGATATACTTAAATACAAATGTCTTCAGAGTTTAAAAATACCACAACCCAGCGGATGTTGTTGTTTGGATCTAATAGAACAGGTATCTCACCAGTCTCCACCTGCCGTCCTGTTGGACAACGAGCACGGAGCCGCTCCGCCACACGCACCTGCCGCCTGACACGGCGCGGGCGCACGCTACGTGTACGGGCCATAAGCTATCAGTATCCATCTGAGGGCAAATATACAAACATAGTGTTAAATTCCATAAATAATGATTAAACAACCTCAAAAACGTTGAGGTGCTATATAGAAAAGTAGGGTACCTACTTTCATAAATTTATTATCACAATACCATCCAGCACCAATGAGCTCGAGGGTTAAGGTTTATATAACAAAAAAGTACAGACGACAACATGAATTCTTCGTAAAAATCTACACTCCATTTTTGGTTCGATCCAGTTTTGTATAATTGATATACAAAACTGCCTTAATGTCAGAAGTACCATTGATTTGTACCATTAATGGTGCAAGTGACACAGCTTTGTGTCCTTAGTACCATTAAAGAAAAATAAAGATATTCCACGTAATTGGATCGAACCAAAAATGGAGTGTAGATTTTGTATCTGAAGAAAGACACAAAAATCTTAAAACTCGATAAAACACTCTCTAAAATGTATATCCACCATGCGCATCGTTTCAGACCCTAAAAATATCCAGGCACATCTGCAACAGCGTCTATCATCAGCATGCACTCGCCAATATGTGGCATCCACTCGTGCACCTTCCAGTCCCATCTGCCATCAGTCATGTGCTCTGTGTTTAACTTATACGCTGTGTTATGTTAGTGATTTTCGTTTGTCTATCGTTTTTCATGACTAATTTGTTCTCATAGAGAAATTCCAAGTATCGCCATCTAGTTGCTAGACTTTGAGCTTACATATAAGGACCGTAGTTGGTGACCACGTTTCAGATCCATACATTTCTACTTCTGCACCAAATACATACACGCTCATAGATTGTGCAACATGTCTCGCCACAGTAACATTTCCATAGCTTTGCTTACCCCAAACCTCCTGTAAAAATTTCTGCATTCCTTGATGTCGACGTACTTCATTCTGTATATATTTATTTTCGGGTTTTTGCAGTCTGAAAATATTACAAAACGGTGTGACAATCAATTAAAGATAAGGATTTCAATAACTCAACTTTTCCTCCTCATGGGACGTGGCTTTTTTACTTTTGAATTTCTTAAGAAATATCAAAGCTAACAATTTGAAATTAGGTATAAATTCAGCGAATTCTAGTTTCTATTATATTGTCATAACTATGCTATAGCCTGAGGCTCCTGAGAGGCAGGCGAAATTAAGTATGTCGAGGTATTTCAAAGAACTTACTGCCATCCAATGTCATAGCGAAAAACTGAGGGCTTATAAAATGTCCGGGGGGTTGACATATTGGACGCAGTTCTGGAAAAAAACAACAAAAAATATTAATTTATGTAAATGGCTCGTGGAATACAAATATAGTCAACATGCAAAGGCAGTCTCAATAGCAGGTATAATTTGCGATCTGAATAGTTAGTGTCCATTATATATTTTATTTGCATTTATTGGTTTCCTGCAAAAATAGGGCTTGCAAATGAAATTGTTAGCAGCTAAAAATTAACTATAGGTTGATAGAATTGCATTTAATTCAATGATGGATGGAATTCAGTCGAAAATATCGAAAAATTATTTAATTTTTCCAACCCTCGAAAGGCACTCCGAAACCAAGGAAGCCGGCAATTCTGACATGATCATATTCTTCTGGCTGCACTTTTTACCTGTTTGAACATGATCCGTGTCAAGCTGTATCATGGCCAGAGTGCTGATGGTACCCGTTTCGTACTCTGGATGATATGTGTAGTCTCGGATCCTGATCTTCTGTCCTATGTCGCACGAGTGACCCAAGACTACTCTAGTATTGGCTCTGTGAAAATATGTAACCAGAATGAGAAGATCTGTATCCCAAACCAAGTCACCGACACAGCGGATTAGAAAGTTGAAGTGATAGTGAACAAGGGACATAACACGTAGAACTGATGGCCGATGGGGCCGAACAGTTTTCGAGTGAAGAGCACGTACCGGTAAGTTTAACAGTGTTTTGTTCCGTTTTCGCGTGTGACAGTTCCCGTTTGATAGACGGTGACTAGTCCCTAATCAATTAATAAGATTTTAGAATGCGTTTTTATGTAAGATCGTGTATCTATTTCTGTCCTCTTTCTCATTCTCTCTCTCTCTCTCCCCCGCTCTCTGAGTATTTCTATCATAGAGGTACTATATAACATACTATGTAAAGTGAATTAAGATTTAGTATTTTTTTCGAGAAAATAACTTTTTGTTTGAAAGAGGATTTCATCGAGAATGGTTTCAGAATTATTAACGCTCAAAATAAATAAAATAACATATATAGCCATGGTTCCTTCTTCCTTTTAGTTAAGTATCATCAAAATCATTTTGAACTTTTTTTTATCGGGGGTTTTAAATTTCTAAGCTTACTAGTCAGTCTTAGGCTCTTAGGTAAAACAAATCACAAATATCCTCACCTGAAGTTTGTTTTAGGCAGTCTATCTATTTCGCTGGCGGCCGCGATCACCATTTGTCGAGTAACCAGCACCACTGTCGTTGTGAAGCGTTTCTTTCCTGTATAACTAACAGTATTACAAAATATCTGTCAAATTAAGTACTACTGAACTGCTGCCTCAACCGGACACTTCAGTACTTTGCCGCACGCCAGAAGAGATAAGAGCTACGCGATAGAAAGAAATGCCTTTGGCTTTAGAGTCAGTGGACCGGCGAGCTATGAAGTTAATCGGTGACGATAAACTAGTTGCCAAGAAGCTACTTAGTCTCGAGCACTGCCGTAAAGTGGCATGTCTGTCTATATTCTACAGGATTCATTTCGGGGAGTGTGCGCAAGAGCTTCACGATCTTAACCACCAATTTCTCGTTGAAATGCCAAAATCCGTACATAGCGGGTTCTTGATGCGAAGTGCATAGGAATAGTTTTTTTTGTATGTTTCCTGAGAACTACAATCTTGGAATTTTAAAGGCGAAAGTGAATAGATATCTTGATAGTTGAGTTGAGTGAAGAGATATCTCTAAAAAAAATGTCCGTCACGGTACGTCCAGCAGATGACGGCAAGCTAAAGGTTACATGCCCTGAATGCGTCAAATAGATATATTAAAAATTGAACAATTTATACACAGTACACAACTAAACTAAGAAGTGTGGAAGAATCGAGAACTGTAACTTGTAATGGGGACGCGCAGACGTGAGGTAGTGACGTCATGCTATTATTTCCCGTCACGACGTACGGAGTTTTACTGCCAACGTCGGCACTTAGCGCCAGTGCAAGCTGACTTAGACCGACTAACCTGATGTGACGAAGCTGACGTAGACCGTAACTGTCGCTTAACACCAGGAGAGTTGACGATCAAGCGCAAGCCTATTTTCGAATTAAAAAAAAAGCTATTAAATGCGTTTGCGGATTAAATCTTTTGTACCTGTACTATTAAGTATTCTGTAGCTGTATTCGAAGTCTAGTTATGACCTTAAAATATTAATTTACCCAACGGATAGTAGAGTATCCCCATCCAGGGGTATTTTTCAATGTCTGCCTCTCCATGGTACACTATCGTCCCCGAAGATTTATCTAAGCCACAGGAAGTGTCCATGGCGTCGCTTCCTATGTCTGTAATAAGGTTGCAATCCTTCTTACAAGCAGAATAATTATCATCGTCTCAGTCACAAGAAGTTGACTACTGGACATAGGACTCTATCCATGGATTTCCAAATAAACAGGTAAGAAGTGGCTGGTCCAGAGCCTTCCTGCTACTTGTATGAGGTCTTCTGTCATCTCGTGGCTGGTCTTCCTACGCTGCGCTTGCTGGTGCGTGGTCTCCACTCGAGAACTTTTCAGCCCTCAGCCATCAGGTTTACATGCTATGTGCCCTGCCCAGACACAGAATAAATATCCACGCTCATCACAAATCATTTTGGTTCGATTCCCACTCAGGATAAATATTTGTGACAAATGTTTGTCCGGAGTGGGAATCGATCCAAAGACCTACAGCTCTGATTGAATTGCAATTTAACTTGCAAGATTTGATAGCAATAACACAGATACCAGACAAGTAAAACTAAATAAACGTTTGTGGACAAACATAAATACGGAAAGAAATGGTAACGAAACATATCGACTACTCAAAATAATAATAATAATTACTTACCTAAACTCAATTCCAGAAGTAATATAATTAAAACCATAATCAAAGATTGCATAACGCAATATAAAAGAAAACGTTACATGTCTTTATATTATAACTTACTGATGCAACATTTTCGAACAAATACATAAGTACGAATAAATTCGACATACCTATATATGCGAGTATGTTTGGTAAACACAACAACTGACAAACCGACAAACTCTTATATTACAAAGTCAATTTTATTTTTGCAATTTCAAGTAAACAATAATGATGAACAAAATATACACGTAGGTACTTCTTCGCAGAGCGCTTAAATACCATAACGTCTATAGCACCAGCAGATTATAAATAAAATAAAGATTTTTTTTACTTAGTACTTTTATTTCAATATTTTCACAAAAAACACATGTTTGCGAATACACGATACACTATTACTAACGAACATTACCCTCCATTTTGTGCGGTCGGATATAAATAAAGAAAATTTTCATAATTCATTTATTTGCGCATATAGGTTACAAAGGTGGTAATAAAATTTACATGAGACCGCCATATCTTCCATTTCGACATGCAAAATTAAACAAATTAAATCGATTTATAAATCCAAGTTATAGATCACTGGATTTATCACACACCATTCACTATTTACGAAAGGAAGCAATTCATCAATCGATTCGATCCGGATTTTGCTAGTTGATGTCTCAGAGGCACCTAGAATTTTTTTCTTTTTTCTCTATCTATTCGCTCATTCTGTCAAGTTATATTTTATATATCATTTTAGTAAAACCATTTATTTTTAGATTTAGGTTTCATTTTTTTAAGTAACGGTATCACTTCCTCGTAAAGTAAAATATGGGGGTATTTACCCTGACGTACATTACCGTATTTGAAGGCCTTAACGACGTCTATTATCTTCCTTTCTCTCCCATATGCGTACATTGAGAACTTTACACCCTCTTTAAAAATTAACTCTACGTAGAACTGAGCTTCCATAAATCGGGGGCCGCCACACATTCCCTGGTCACTGGCATCCCATCTGTCAGGAAATTTGTACTTTTTATTTATTTTTTAAGAAATTAAACTCCAGAGTCTACGTGCATGATTTTATTAACTACAAGTTGCACCCACGGTTTTTTCTGTATAGCAATGAGAAACTGTTATGATGATGATGATGATAATAATGAAAATTAACATGTCCGTTTCAAATTTACCAAACACAATGATCGGTTCAGTTGTTTAGTCGTGAAAAGATAACAAACAGGCAGAGAGACAGGGTTGTATTCCCTTTTTAGTATAATTCTCGCTGCGCCCCGCAGTTTCACCCATGTAGTGATGAAAAGCGGTGATGATGACGATAATAAAATATAGCCTATGTCGTTCTCCGGGTCTTAAATAATCTTTTTGTCAAATTTCATAACGATTGGTTCAGTCGTGTAGGCGTGAAAAGGTAACAAACAGAGAAAGAGAGAGAGACTGAGTTAGGTACTTTCGTTTTTGTTATAATATTAGCTAGGATTATGGTATAAAGTTAAGCCATTAAAGATAGGAACGTGGCAATTACGGAGGCTCTGGAGCGAGAGGAGGTGACAAAATATAATATAAAAAAACGTAATTAGACAAGTGAGTGCAATCACTGCTAAGTGATAAAATCCGATCAACCTGAGAACCCAGTCTAAAACCGGACTCTACTAGTGACTGCATTCACAGAAAATTTAGAAGGGCTCGGGCTGACACATGCGTCATACTCGTGATCGGGTGCTTGCGTTTCATCTCAATAGCCCCGATTTGTGAAATTCCATATTGTACAATAGTTCCATCTATCCACATACCAACAACCTGTATTTTTATTTTATGTAAAGGATATCTCAGTGTTGGCTTCGGCTACACTGATGCCCATCAAAGGACCGGGCTGCAACCCAAGATTTAAGGTATACCAACAATTATTAATCATTATTGTGTTAGTAACAGGAGAGTAACAGTTACCTTCTCAGGCGTAGCTTGGGTCTTGTTGCCTCTGTGCTGGGCTGGTAGTCCACAAGCGGCGTGTACTTTGTTGGGATGTTTCTCATATCACGCGCTCTGAACGTCACGCAAGAGTATTCCACATTTTCGTAAAGAGATACCTGAAGAAACGGGATAGTAACACTTCAGGTTATCAGGTCACACATCGGACAAACATCTGTAAGTATATAATACATAAATATCATATTTCATAACGATCCGTTCAGATGTTTACTTTGTGAAAACTTAAATAAAAGGGGAGACCGATCCAGGAAGCATATTCCATATTTTGGAGGT
This sequence comes from Lycia hirtaria, assembly GCA_947563715.1. Taxonomy (NCBI): domain Eukaryota; kingdom Metazoa; phylum Arthropoda; class Insecta; order Lepidoptera; family Geometridae; genus Lycia; species Lycia hirtaria. Next base: position 30,508,755 of record OX387377.1, on the reverse strand, counting down.
ACGCATAATAAGAGTGGTGCTAAGCGTTTCGTTCGAATTTTTGTAATATCCACCATTAAACGATGTTGTTGCTTTTTCGTGCATCTAGGCGTGCATTTCGTGCATCATCAGATGCACACTCACCGAAATGTATTCATACATCGTACACCGAAAAACCAACTACACTGCATGAACCTATAGTCATAGATTTTCACTCAATATAGAGCGCTCGTAACGTAGCTTCGCTAGGTGTTCTCGAAAGATGACCAATGTTAAGCAAAGGACGGACCGGTCAGTCTTCGGATGGGTGACCGTTATATTGTAGGCCCCGGATCGTCAAGCCAGGTCAGAGGCTTCCGGTGGCTTAATTACTCTGACACTAGGGCTGGCCACTCAGTCTATACGAACTTACTCTAACTAAACTGTAATTTAAAAAAGGTGCTTACGTTATAAATAAGGCGAACAACTGAATTCGAAGGACTTGCAAAAACAACATTATCTGAATACAGCTCATATATTTTCTCCTCGGCATCACACGGCCCGTACCGAGGTATATGAGACATTGCTGAAATTAGCTACAAATATATTAGTTAAATAAACAATCACACCTGCAATCTACGAATTTTCAAGGCTAGAGTGAATCTTCTAGATCGACGAACTCCATCCTCGGCCACACCGTCGCTTAACATCAGGCGAGTTGGTGATCAATCGTAGATCTATCTTGCATAAAAAAACAAGATAATCTAAAATAATCGGCCAAGTGCGAGTCGGACTCGCGCACAAAGGGTTCCGTACTATCATCTATAATACTACAAAGTTTAGTTCTGTTTATAAAATAACGAGAAATCAACGAAATTCCAAGTAGTAAATTGCAAACTTATAGGTAGGTTTTCGATACACATCCGGGCAGCATGACGACGCTCGCGCGAATACGCGCGGTTATGGCTCGCTCCGTGATGTTACCTCCCCCGCTACCCGCGCGTTCGCGCCACCACCACACCGCGGCGCGGCGCTCGCACCGCGTTTAGATGCACGGATTATTTTCATTTTGTGAGTTTTTATGTATTAGATTAGGTATTTATTTTAATAGTTAATATATTTCTAAATATTTACTTACAAATATTCAAGTTTCTACCTGTTAATTAAGATCGAGTAAAAATTGCTTAAAAATTACGTTTGTTGTATGGGAGCCCCCCTTTAATATTTACTTTATAGTTATTTAATTATTTATTTTGAAAGGTAATATACAAGTAAGTATTCTGTGAAAATTTGAAGCGTCTACCTGTTACCGTTTTTAATATTGAGCAAAAAAATACGAAAAAAACACGTTTATTGTATGGGGACCCCCCTTAATATTTTTTTTTTTTTAATTTTTAGTATTTGTTGTTATAGCGGCAACGGAAATACATCATTTGTGAAAATTTCAGCTTTCCAGCTATCACGGTTTATGAGATACAGCCTGGAGACAGACAAACAGACAGACAGACAGACAGACAGACAGACAGACAGACAGACAGACAGACAGCGAAGTCTTAGTAATAGGGTCCCGTTTTTACCCTTTGGGTACGGAACCCTAAAAATAGACACAATCTTTTTAATACAATAATAATAATAATTTAAAAAACTGAGGAAATCAACTTCAAAATACGCAATTCGCTTACTTGGATGATAATTTTTAAGTTATTTTGTTATGAAAACCAAAGTTTTTTTACGCAAGATAGATCTACGATTGACTAGAAACTCGCCTGATGTTAAGCGACCAAGTAGCCGAGGATGGACATCTATCTAAAATATATCTTTTCACTCTAACCTTGAAAATTCCAAGATTGTAGTTCTCAGGAAACAGAGATGACGGCAAAGAATTATATTCCTGTGCAGTACGCATCAAGAACGTGGAGCGATTTTTAGAGTTCCGTACCCAAAGGGTAAAAACGGGACCCTATTACTAAGACTTCGCTGTCTGTCTGTCTGTCTGTCTGTCTGTCTGTCTGTCTGTCTCCAGGCTGTATCTCATAAACCGTGATAGCTAGAAAGCTGAAATTTTCACAAATGATGTATTTCCTGTGCCGCTATAACAACAAATACTAAAAATTAAAAAATATTAAGGGGGGTCCCCATACAATAAACGTGTTTTTTTCGTATTTTTTTGCTCAATATTAAAAACGGTAACAGGTAGACGCTTCAAATTTTCACAGAATATTTACTTGTATATTACCTTTCAAAATAAATAATTAAATAACAATAAAGTAAATATTAAAGGGGGGCTCCCATACAACAAACGTAATTTTTAAGCAATTTTTACTCGATCTCAATTAAAAGGTAGAAACTTGAATATTTGTAAGTAAATATTTAGAAATATATTAACTATAAAAATAAATACCTAATCTAATACATAAAAACTCACAAAATGAAAATAATCCGTGCATCTAAACGCGGTGCGAGCGCCGGTTTAGCGGGGTAGCGGGGGAGGTAACATCACGGAGCGAGCCATAGCCGCGCGTATTCGCGCGAGCGTCGTCATGCTGCCCGGATGTGTATCGAAAACCTACCTATAAGTTTGCAATTTACTACTTGGAATTTCGTTGATTTCTCGTTATTTTATAAACAGAACTAAACTTTGTAGTATTATAGATGATAGTACGGAACCCTTCGTGCGCGAGTCCGACTCGCACTTGGCCGATTATTGGCATTTCAATGAGAAAAAGGTGGTAATTCGCCGACTTGAAACAACAAAAGTGCTGAAGCAATTTTGATATAATTATATTTAAATAAAACCGACCAAGTGCGCGTCGAGCTCGCGCTCGAAGGGTTCCGTGCCATTACCTATAAAAACGGCAAAAAAATCACGTTTGTTGTATGGGGGGCTTTAAATAACAATTTTATTTTAGTTTAATTATTTATTTTTTAAGTGAATAATATTAATCAATATTCAGTGCATATTTCAAGCGTCTACCTGTTGCCGTTATCAATATCGAGCAAAAAGGAGCAAAAAATGTTGTATGGGAGCCCCTTAAATATTTATTTTATTCTGTTTTTTAGTATTTGTTGTTATAGCGGCAACAGAAATACATCATCTGTGAAAATTTCAACTGTCTAACTATCACGGTTCATGAGATACAGCCTAGTGACAGACGGACGGACGGATAGACAGACAGTCTCAGTAATAGGGTCCCGCTTTTACCCTTTGGGTACGGAACCCTAAAAAACTGAAGAAACCACCACTTTTAATTGACGATTCATCGAACAAAATGATCATTTTATACAAGAAGGCAAAACAGATATAGATTAATTCTTCTTCAAATGTAATTTAATGGCAGACTTACACTTCCTCATGATTATGTGGTTATCAGCTATCCTGGTGATGGCTGGCTCGCCGAAGGCAGAAGAGCTGGACTGCACCCACCGGTGGTACATCCCGTAGTCCAGGAACCTGGCTGGATCACCACAACCAGGACCGTAGACACTAAAACCCAGCTGTGAGGAAGAATAGGTTACCGAAGCGGTTATAACTAGATGTAGCTCTTTCATGCTCAAATCAGTGAATTGAACATTTCCTAGAATAAACAATTTTAACGGATTTCTCGTGTATATATTATACATAATTATTAATTTCTCGTGTATATATTATACATAATTATTAATTTCTCGTGTATATATTGTACATAATTATTAATTTCAATGAGTAACAATCGCGATAACCTTAGAAAACTTGATTTCATAGAATAGTCGAGCGTTCCAAATCTAGCTGGTAATAGATACAAGGTGTCTCACCAGCCTCCACCTGCCGTCCTGTTTGACAGCGAGCACGGAGCCGCTCCGCCACACGCACCTGCCGCCTGACACGGCGCGTGCGCATGCCGCGTGTACAGGCCATACGCTGGTTTGATTCAACTGACGACAAAAAAGCTTGGTACCGTAAAAAATACGTTTCATTTTTGCATTCCACTTCAAACAAGTCAAAATCAGCCCTGTTTGTATAAACTGTCCCACTGCTGAGCACAGTGGGACAGTTTATACAAGAGTAAGGCCATACTCTACTTACCACGCTGGCCAAGTGCGGATTGGCAGACTTCACACATCTTTAAGATCATTGAGAACTCTCAGACATGTAGGTTTCCTCACGATGTTTTCCTTCACCGTTTGAAGTTGGCGGCAATCAACAATTCGCACATAACTTCGAAAAGACAGAGGTGCGTGCCACGGGAGTCGAACCCAAGACCTCTCCTACCTCCACCCATGGTCCCGACAACCTTGCGGTTATAAAGACCGAAGCGTGGGCAGCCGACCTACGACGGCGTAGATCCCTGCCCTGCAAATGAGCGAACCCTTCTACTATCTGAAGCTGCACCCCCGATCGCAAGGAAAAAAGTCTCCCGACTAGGCTGCCGGAAACTTCATTCCACTTGCCACATAAAACACCATAACTTTTTTACGCTATTTAAGAACATTCTACATAACATGAAAGAAAATGAAACAGAGCAAATTTAAGTAAGTTTAAGAAAATAAAACACAGCGATGACCAATGAGATTTTATCTATAGAAAGTTTATACTCATTGAATAAGATGCAATGTAAAAGCATGCCAGATCTTAGTTCTCGGCACTTTCGAGGATAAGACCTTCAAGGTCTTTAAGATTTAAAGCCTTATATATCTTAGTGTTGCACTTTCTAAGCACATAGGATGGCATTGTCACTGTTCATAAGTCACGCGTCTAACAACGTTGTCCGACGTGTCGCGACTGAAGACAAGTCTGGCGATTACCTTACTTGAGGCTTATCACGCAGAGACAGAGAAAACCTATCTATGTATAATTAATACATCATTGGCGTTGACATGTTTTTCGACGTTCCCGCCAAAAGTCGAACACTACCCGATTTCTCGGGCTCTCGGGTGCCTGCCTCGGAACTATGGAGATCAGGACCCTGTTTCTATCACACTACGCTGTCAAGACACGATAATGTGGGTAATGTAAATAGGCCTTTGCATATCATTGCTTACCCCGGACATCTTGTAAAAATTCCTGCATTTGTTCATTTCGAAGTAATTCATCTTGTGAATGCTCACTTTTGGATTCTTGCAATCTAAATATGAAAAAAACTTAGTACATTTATTTTTTTGTGGACATTTTCACAAACCATCTAGCTTAAACTAAGGTAAGCTTGGACTATCGAAACTAGATGGCTGATAGAATACATATAAAACACATATTTAAACTATTACGGTAATTCATTAAAACACTATTATTATTAACGGGATATTTACCGTGGTTCGCGTATAATAATAATAATATCGGATATCCCATTAATAATAAAAGAATACATATATATACCTTTTTAGGGTTCCGTACCCAAAGGGTAAAAACGGGACCCTATTACTAAGACTTCGCTGTCTGTCTGTCTGTCTGTCTCCAGGCTGTATCTCATAAACCGTGATAGCTAGAAAGCTGAAACTTTCACAAATAATGTACACCCATTGCTGCTATAACAACAAATACTAAAAGTTAAAAAAAGTAAAATATTAAGGGGGCCCCCATACAATAAACGTGTTTTTTTCGTATTTTTTTGCTCAATATTAAAAACGGTAACAGGTAGACGCTTCAAATTTTCACAGAATATTTACTTGTATATTACCTTTCAAAATAAATAATTAAATAACAATAAAGTAAATATTAAAGGGGGGCTCCCATACAACAAACGTAATTTTTAAGCAATTTTTACTCGATCTTAATTAACAGGTAGAAACTTGAATATTTGTAAGTAAATATTTAGAAATATATTAACTATAAAAATAAGTACCTAATCTAATACATAAAAACTCACAAAATGAAAATAATCCGTGCATCTAAACGCGGTGCGAGCGCCGCGCCGCGGTGTGGTGGTGGCGCGAGCGCGAGGCGGTTGCTAAGCAACGGCCGCGCGGGTAGCGGGGGAGGTAACATCACGGAGCGAGCCATAACCGCGCGTATTCGCGCGAGCGTTGTCATGCTGCTCGGGTGTGTATCGAAAACCTACCTATAAGTTTGCAATTTACTACTTGGAATTTCGTTGATTTTTCGTTATTTTATAAACAGAACTAAACTTTGTAGTATTATAGATGATAGTACGGAACCCTTCGTGCGCGAGTCCGACTCGCACTTGGCCGATTTTTTATTAATACATATGTACATAATATGATACATAGAAACACCCAGACACAGAACAAACATCCATCCTTATCGCACAAATGTTTGTCCTGGGTGGGGATCGAACCCACGACTTACTGCTTATGAAATGAAATGAAATGAAAATTATTTATTCCAGATGTAAATCCATATCCATTAAATTAACAAATATACTACCAACTGAGCAGGCAGATATACTACCAACTGAGCTACGAAGCTAGTCAAGGCATAAGCAGTATCACTACATTTACATTTAGTAGCTTTTATTTAGTTTCACATGCTCCGATATCTGTTTGTAACCAAAACTGAAAAAACAGCTGAACCAATTTTAATGAAACTTAGCTAAGAACACTCTTGATGAAATCCTCAAATTCGAAACTATATTCTTTCAAACAAAAAATACCAAAATCGTTTTAAAAATCACAGAGTTACGAGGTAACAAACTTAGAAAACACAGACGAATTGTTAATCTCCTTCTTTTTGAAGTCGGTAAATAACGGTAAAAACTCCAAGAGCAAAAAAATATTTTACTTTAACCTGACTGCGCAAGAAGAAAGGTTATGTTTTTCTAATGAATGTATGTATTTATGTATGTATCTTTGTATATTATGTAAGTACGTAATATAGGTAAGAATGTGCGATTCAAATATTACCTTCTACAGCTTAAATGACTCGACCGATTTTGATACACAAGATGTCGTTAGATTCAACATTACTTTTGTCTTAGACTATATTGTTACCCAACTTCCAAAAAGATGGAGGTTATCCATGTGAGGTTATCAATTCGGTTCACTAATTACTCAACCAATTGTGCATTGATTTTGATGATTATTTTTGTATTTGATATGTTTGTACTTCAGAAGTAGTCCCATATAAATTTTATCAAAATTGATCTAGTATTTTGGTTTTTATAACAAAATAACTGGTAATATATCATCCAAGTGCCTGTAAAAAAGTAAACAGCAAGTCGCGTACCTAAATGTATTGTATTGCGTATTTTGAAGTCGGTTTTTTCAGTTTTTTAAACTATAATTATTTAACTAAATGTTTGTTTGTTCATGATAGAAATGGTGTAAGACTTTATACTCACTGTCAGTTAATATCATGGCATACACTTGTGGTTCTACAAAATGGTTTGGCGGTTGGCATATCGGATGCAGTTCTGAAACATCATTTTATAGGAAATAGAAATTAATTGGAAATTACAAATACCTTACAAGTTATATGTACAATCTGTGACCGACCGTTTAACCTATATTGAAGAAAAACGGTAATGATAATGATTACAAAACTTTTTAGTAGTTCTAGGAGTGGTAGCCTCGCTAGCACAGTTCTAGGAGTGCTAGCCTCGCTAGCACAGTTCTAGGAGTGGTAGCCTCGCTAGCACAGTTCTAGAAGTGGTAGCCTCGCTAGCACAGTTCTAGGAGTGGTAGCCTCGCTAGCGCAGTTCTAGGAGTGGTAGCCTCAATAGCACAGACATTTTGTCAAACTGCACATATTCGAAATTCTAGTTCATAATTGAGTGTATAAATGTACGAATATTTCTGCCCAATATAAATATCAGAATTGTCCCACAAAATGGTATCTTTGCAAACTTCTCCTCTTTTTAACCGAGATTTCACAACCTTTTTTCTTGACAACCTCTACGCCAATTATTTTTACGCAAGATAGATCTACAATAGCAGCTCTGTGCAATAGCATGACCAACTCGCCTCATGTTAAGCGACAAGGTGGCCGAGGATGAAGCTCATCGATCTAGAAGAAATCTATTTCACTCTAGCCTTAAAAATTCCAAGATTGTGGTTCTCAGGAAACAGAGATGGCGGCAAAGAAAATGTTGTTCATATCAAAAAAATTGGTTTAGAATTTAGTAACTAACTAACGATATTAGCAAATATTATCAACATGTTGTACTGTATTTGATTATCAAAACCGGTCAATAAATGACGCAGAGACTTTCCCTCTTTTTGGGAGAAATACCCCAAATATCAAATACTTATTCTAGAATAATTCTAGACCGACGAGCTCCATCCTCGGCCACACCGTCGCTTAACATCAGGCGAGTTGTTGATCAATCGTAGATCTAACTTAGCATAAAAAAATCCCGCGAAAAAAAAATCTATACATAAATCTATAAAACCTGTATACCAAGTTTCGTAAAGATTAGTTGAAAAATACGACCTGTACCAACAAACATCCTGACAGACGAAAGGAAATTTTACCAATTGATGCAAAAAAAATCCTTTGTTCACTTTGCTACCTTAGTCAACCCAACCTGAGTTACCCGACTCTCGCAAAAAATAAACCATTATATTATTTTATACCCTCCAGCGAACTTTTTTCTAAAGAATAAGTGATTTTACAAGAATTACCTTAAATAATGCTCATTTATATACACACTTATACAAATACTTTCTCGCAAAAACGTAAACTTAACATCACGATTATGACTAAGTGTAAACGCAAACGTATGTTGGGTATTTTGTTTTTCTTTTAATACAGAATTGTATTAACCTCCCTCCCACATTTCGGAATATACCTGTTAAGCTGTCCAACAAATTAGAGCTCCTGGGTATCACACTCTCCCCCACGCTTAACTTCGGTGCGTACTTGGAATTTAAAGCCAAACTAGCTGGACAAAAGCTTGGCGTCCTTAATAAGGTTAAGCGGTACTTCACACCTGATCAACTTCTCAGCCTTTATAAAGCTCAGGTGCGGTCGTGTGTGGAGTACTTACTGTAGCCATCTTTTTGACGGATCTGCCAAATACCAGCTGGATGCTTTGGAGTCTGTAGAGCGACGAGCTGCAAGGCTTATAGGTGACGAGAAACTGGTCTCCTCAAAGCTACAAAGTCTAGAACATCGACGTAGGGTGGCGTGTCTAGCAATATTTTACAGGCTGCATTTTGGTGAGTGTGCGCTCGAGTTACATGACCCAATCCCTCCCTCCCCTTTCCACAACAGGACAAGCCGGAAAACGCTTCAATGCCATCCCTTCATGGTGGATTTGCCATCAGCTCGAACAAAGCGTTTTGCTTCCACCTTCCTAATGCGAACCGCTCGGGAATGGAATGCCTTGCCGCTGTCCTTATTTCCTGAAAACTATAACCCGGGTGTCTTCAAGTCTAGAGTGAATAAGTATCTTCTAGGTCTACGTGCTTCATCTTCGGTCACAGTATCGCTTTCCATCAGGCGTGCTGGTGGTCAAACGTAGAGCTATTCTATATAAAAAAAAAAAAAAAAAAAAACCTGTATGAACATGATCCGTTTCAAGTTGTATCATGACCAGTGCGCTGGTTGTATTCTTGCTAAACTCCGGGTGGTAGGTATAGTCTCGAACTTTGATCTCGTTTTCAGCGCCGCATCTGCGGCCTACGACCACTCGCGCTTTATATCTGAATAATATTATTATTTCATGAAATAAAAGGAGATGGAGTTTGTGCACATTTTTTATTTTCAATTCAGACTTGTAGTGATTGCTAATCCAATAATTTTGTGAAAAAAATATTAAAATAGGATGAAAAATTACGAAGATTCTTCAATACATGCATTTGAGAATTTTTCGATATTTATTTTCCTACTTCTCAGCCAATTTACAAGATTTTGAAGAAAAATACAGCTAGCTAATCTTACCTGAAATTACTTTTGGGTAACGTATAAATATCGGCGGCCGCTGCGATGACCATCTGTCGACTGACCAGCACCACAGAGGTTGTGAAACGAGTACGTCTGCCTTCTACAAATATACATAAAATAACAAGTATAATTACTTAAAGGACAAACAAAATACCCGACTGCATAAGAGCGATTTTCGTACTGACGCTGATGATATGCTGTTGAGTGTAATTTTTTTGTAAGAAACTATGCGCAGTCGCTGTAAAAGGTTATAAATGCATATTCATTAGAATAGTTCTAGTAAAATCACCTATTTTTTAACCGACTTCTAAAAAGGAGAAGGTTCTCATTTTTTTTTTTATATATGTTTGTTCAGAGATTGCTTCGCCAATTATGAAGTAATTTTCACGGTTCTTCTGCTTTTGGTAGGTAAATACTTCAGAGGTGGTCCCATATAATTTATTTTCAAAACTGTTTAGTACCTACTGAACCTACTTTGGTTTGTATAACAAAATTACTGGAAAAATGTCATCAAAGTAAACGCAATCCGTATTAGGAACGTAGGAACGTAACGTTTGCATTTCATCAATGTTTTGTTCTGACGTTGTCACGTTAAACTATCGTCCGTAAACCGACTTTACAGACAACCAATTTTTTATTTTGCGAGAATTAGGTATATTAATATTCATGTATTTATTTAACTATCTCAAATCTAAGTTATTACAATATTTGTATAAAAACTTAAACCTTTGTTTAAGCGTGGCGCCAAAAGCGGGGCACCAATATTAGACACTTTTGGAAAGAAAAACGTGTCAGTGGAACTCTGCGATGCTATAATCTGACGCACTTCACTACTTCACTCAAGAAATACAATGAAAATGTTTACATTTTTAGAAATTATTCAAAAAGTAATAAAGCAATGTCTATAAAATAATTATGGGACCAACTTGGAAGCTTTTTCAATACGAAAAATCAAAAAACACAAAAATTGGTTCACGAATGACGGAGTAATAGGTGAACAAACATACAAAAAAAACATACAGACCGAATTGATAACCTCCTTCTTTTTGGAAGTCGGTAAAAAATACGTAATTTCGTTAACTTGGATGACATTTTATCAGTGATTTTCTTTTGAAAATCATATCAATCTTAATTCGACCGATATCGTTGAATATGGATTTTAAAATTTTCGGATTTTATTTTAGCATGAAAAAGCGACATGGTTTTATGATTTCATGGATGTAGAACATGCTTCCTGAATAGGTCGATCCGGATGGATATACGTAATTTGGGTGTCTTAAAATTTTCTAGGCAAGCGCGTTCCACCGTAGACCGCATCTGTCGCTTAACATCAAGCGAGTTAGCGGTCAAGAGCAAACCTATTATCGAATAAAAAGAAGTAAGTAATAGAAAACTGAGTCTTACTCAAAGGGTAATAGAGCACCCCCACCCACGGGTAGGTCTCGATGGCTGCCACTCCATCCTCCACCACCGAGGAAGGAGAGCGATCCAAGCCACAAGGAGTGTGCTGTCTATTATCTATGTTATTATAAAAACTCGTTCATTAGAAATGTGGTCGTACGATCTCCCATACAAATTATTAAATATTGGTGGATACTCCACACAACACCATCTAGCGGAAACTAAGCAGAGCTTGTACTATGGAAACTAGATTGTGGATAGAATACATATTATACTTTTTTTGTAAATACATACTATAGAAACTCACAGACACAAAACAAACGCATCCATGCTCATCACACAAATGTTTGTCCTTGGTGGGGATCGAACCCACGACCTACGGCTTAGCAGGCCGATATACTACCAACTGGCCAACGAGGCCAGTCAAATAGGAGAAAATTAAGGTTAACCAATTTCGATGTTTTTTTTTAACTGATTGTATTCATAAACTAACGCCTCTACAGTTTGCTTTTTTAAAATTTCAATAAAATTGAAAATAATTCCTAGTTAAAAAAATTTTGAAGAAAAAGCAAAGGCATAACCATGCCCATATTTTGGTTTTACAGTTTAGATTTAAATTTTGTTTAGCTAGAAACCTTTAGTACTTAGTATAAACAAAAAAAATAAATATGAGCAAATCAATCAAAAGATTGTCGAAACAGTAAAATTTTTTTTTTTCACAAATTTAATATTTCCCGTGTCCATACATTTGGAAGTGATTTTAAAAATGTTTTACATGAAACACACAACACACACAGGGAGAGAGAGAGAGGGAGAGAACTACATACCTAAACACAAATAATTGTCAATTAAAAATAAAATAATCAACACTAATTTCATAACTAATTTCAAATCAAAATGTAATTATGTTCCATAATAGATAATTTAATACCCATATATAATTAAGGCGACACACACAGTGGACGGCGTCCATATTTCACACTGACTGACAGATGAACTAACTATGTTGAAAATGTGTAAAATCTACGTATGTTTGATAAATGCGTTGAAATCAGACAAACAGATGTGTTTACACCTAATTAGAAACAATGCCATGGATGCTGCAGGTTCAGGTGAATTCTAAACAATAAATACTTACTAAGTGCGTCTTGGAATTAACTAGGCTAGTGCTAAGGGCGTCGCCAAGGGGGGCAAGAGGGGGCAGCTGCCCCCCCTAGAGATTAAAAAAATGTAGCCAACTGCAAAGCAACCAAAATCCTAAGGCCGTGCAATTGTATCTGTACCTACGATTCATATTTTTCTCATCCTCCATAATATTAACTTGCCCCCCCCCCCCCCCCCCTGGGCCATGGGCTGGCGACGCCCTTGGCTAGTGCTTCAATAAAGGATGAACATTTTCACAAAACATTATTTGAACAAACAGGTTACTCACGTCTATTTTTGAGCCAAATTCTACGACTATAGTTTCAACCGCATACGGCGGTCTTTTTCATAAGGAGCAGCGCAGACGTCACTCCCGAAGGACGTCTTGTCTGGCCTGGTAGTCGGAGAATGCGGCTCAAAAATAGACGTGAGTAACCCGTTTATTCAAATAAAATGTGTAACAACTTCTACGTCAGTTTTCATATTTTTTTTTTTTACAAAACGCTATTATAATTCCTCGTTCTTAATATTAATTTCACCTCGATACCTCCCACACGCGTTCGAGAAACAAGTATCTATAATAAAAGAATAATACAATACCCGACTGCAGAAAAGCGGTTTTTGCAGTCTAACTTATGATTTCGTTACGGTTATTAACGTTTTACGTTTTTACGAGTTTACGTTTTTTGTGAGAAAGTATGCATAAAAGCGCTGTAAAAGATTATAAACGCGCATTCTTTAGCGCATGCATTCTAGTAAAATCACTTGTTTATTATGAAAAAGTTCGTTGGAGGACATGAAAAAATGCATATTTTTTATTGAAGTGAAAACCTCTTTAGCGGCGTTGTGCATTTTTGGGATGGATTAAAAATGTTAAACTCGCGTCAGATCGTAAGACGGACAGTCAGAAACCTATTCTAACGTTCTGCATTTAAAGTTCATTATTGTATGTACAAGTTTGTCCTTCTATCATGACGTCATTTCGTTGCGCCGAATGCTTATTTTCAACACATGCACGTAAGACTTGTTAGCTCAATAGGTTAGAGCACCGATATAAATTTCAATTTGTCAATCGGAGGGCGGAGGTTCAAATCTTTCACGAGTCAGTCTTTTTGCAATTTTATATTTTAGTTTTCACTTCTGCCGGCACTCCAGGATTGCAACCCGTTGTTTTTTTTTTGATAGAGATGTATCATTATTATTACAAAAATATAGCTTATGATGTTTAGGGAGTGAAGACGAATCTAACGACGACACCTCGCACATCAAAATGCGCGAGGTGTCGTCGTTAGATTCGGTCAAGCCGTTTAGACTGCAAGCGGTCATATAGAAACATACATACACTTGAAAAACATACCCCTCCTTACGCAGTCGGGTAAAAAATTGGAGACAGACAGATAACGAAATAATCATATATTTTGGTTCCGGTTTTTCCATTTGAAATACGGAACTCTAAAAATATCTTACAACTTTTTCACACCTGACCAATGTCACCTGTCATTTTAACAGCACAAATGCCCTAGAATGGCAATAAAAATATGTAAGCATACCTAATATTCCAGTTACCTCGTTAAAACTCCAACGTGACAACCCTGAGTGCCGTCGCACTGACATCGTTAAACAGAAAACGTAAACTATCGCGCTTTCAACCCGCTAACGATACGCTAGGGCTGTCTCAAGTACTTACAGGTGGTCTTTTAAAGTACAGTTGCTGAATTTTTCAATTTTACTACGCAAATTATAGCATCATCATTATCATCATCATCATCTTAGCTACAAGAAGTCCACTGCTGGACATAGGCCTCCCCCATGGATTTCCAAAAAGACCGATTGGAAGCGGCTTGCATCCAGCGTCTTCCCGCCAATTGTATGAGATCATCTGTCCATCTCGTGGCTGGCCTTCCTACGCTGAGCTTGCCGGTGCATGGTCTCCACTCGAGAACTATTCGGCCCTATCGGCCATCAATTCTACGTGCTATGAGCCCTGCCCACTGTCACTTCAACTTGCTAATCAGCTGTGCTACATCTACGGACCTCTTCATTTCTGATTCGATCTCGCAGAGAGACTCCGACCATTGCCCTCTCCATAGCTCGTTGCGTGAAATTATAACTTACAGATGATAAAAAGAACCATCAAAAACAATTCATAATTGGCGAAGTACAAACATACAAAAATATACAGTCGAATTGACAACCTCCTTCTTTTTGGAAGTCGGTTAAAAATTGACATTGTCAATGTATAAAATTACGAATAATTTCAACGAAAATTACGAATAAAATTAACGTCATTCTGTGAATTGAGTGACGTTGAACAAAATATTTAAAAATATATCACCAGAAAGGAGTAATGTTGAAAAAAAAAAAAATCCCCATCCGTACGTGTGCCACCCCTAATTTTCAGAACAAGTATTACTTGAACGACGGTTTTGGCTTACCATTAGGCGAATCATCTTCCTATCTGCTGCCCATTCTATATTTTTATATACATTTATTTGTGGCGAAACAAAATGTTTTATTTTGACTGTCGTATTAACCTAGTATTAAGATTATGCATTGTACAATTTAAGATAAGACACAAAAGTATGCAACAAAAAAATAACTTAGTCTATATTCGTAGTAGCAACCCTGACTAGTTGGCATCGTTGCATCTGCTTGCCAACCCTATCTGGTAACGAACGAAGATGTCAATGGAAGGAAGTATCACTCGTTTTGTTTGTCGGTGAAATGTAGGTGAGGCGGCGGTAAAATATATATTTGACTTTTTTGCCCGAGTGAGCGAAGCGAACAAACGTCTCTACATCAACTAGCATTTTCAACATTTTCTTTCTTACGTCTGGATGTTTGTTGCAACAGGTCGTATTTTTCAAGCAATCTTTAGGAGACTTGGTGTGCAGGTTTTACAATTTTATACATTTTCTGTCGTCGAGAATGGGGGTCCCCCAAAAAGAGAGGAATTTTGTTTGATCATATTTACAATGCTTTGTTACTTAATTTTGAACAAAAAAAATAAATCTGAGATATATACATAAGACAATAGATTGTCGAGACAAAAAGTTCTAGATTGCTAAAAGAGTTTTTTTTATTTATTTTGATAAAATATTTGGCTAATTACAATAGATTTGACTATAAAGTTACTACATTATAAATTAACGGCATTATAAAGTAACTGCATTATAAATTAACGGCATAATAAAGTAACTGCATTATGAAGTAACTGCTATAAAAAATAACTTTACAGCATTATACTGCTTAACTTATTAACTGCTTTATAAAATAACTAATTAACTTTATAACGTAACAGCATTATGAAGTAAGTGGTTTATGAAGTAAATAACCAGCATTATAAAGTAACTGCATTATGAAGTAAGTGGCTTATGAAGTAAATAACCAGCATTATAAAGTAACTGCATTATGGTTTTTTAAAGTAACTAAGCAGCATTTTAAAGTAATTAAGTTACATTATAACGTAATTACTTAAGCTGAAAAGCACATCTAGCCTGCATCCAAGCTAAGACGTATTGAAATACCTACTCCCATCCCATGGTTGCCGCTTTTAGCGATAAGGCAGGCTGTTGTCGCACTAGTCTATTTAATTACTATGTTATTACTATTAAGGTATGTACAATAAAGAGTTTATCTATCTATCTACTCCGTAGATGTTCCAGTGTACCCAGTGTGTCACATTAATGTCGTAATGTCGTTCGTTTATGAAGGCGACAGTTATCCGAGCGGCGTGGAGCGACCGCCATCATCGGTGCCATTCCCATAAATAAAATATTTTATTGTTATTGAACACACTTCGCCGTCTGCGGCGCTCCGTTCCACAGAAACGATGGCCTCTCGGTTAAATAGCTTGCTCTTTCAGTAAATGGGTATGATACCCTTGAGTTTTTTAACCGACTGAGCGAGAGCATAGAGGGTACTCTTTTCATAATCAGAATCAGAAATATTTTTATTGCATTATACTGTGTACAGACAGATAAGTGTTTTAATAATATTAAGTCCAAACGCGGGCGTGCAACATTAGTTATAGTATTTATTTTTAATGTTCTATAGATTTATGATTCTCCACCAACTCGTCTGATGTAAAGCGATGGTGTGGCCGAGGATGGAGCTTACTCAGCCAATTGTGCATTGATATTGATGATTCTTTTTGTATTTGGTAGATCATACTTCAAAGGTGGTCTCATATAAATTTTCACTTTCGATTTTCTATATAAAAAAATCGATAAAGAACGTATGGGACCCTAAGAATAGAACATGCAAGAACATAATTCGACAACCACCCTATGCCTCGCAAAATCTCTTGGCAAAGTTTGGTCAGGTCCGTCGGCCCTAGGGTTCCATTATCTCTACATACTATCTCCAATCAGTACGTGCTTCCAACTCGTCACAGGATCTGATAAGAACATCTCTCGAACGGAGAGGGTTCGGCGACATCTTGCTAATGCCTGTTGATAGATCTAAGCATAGATACATCTATGGTGTCTGCAACATTTTATAGAAATGGGCATAATGACGGTTCCGTCTATAGTAATAAGTATATACCAGGTTAGTATCTTTATAAGACAAAACCTCGACAGCTTCGAGCAGCTTGGCACCACACGTAGTTACTGTTATGTGACAAGACAAAGGGGCAGGTTGAGAACACCGGCTCACACACTTGCTAAGTCTGACAAGTCAGTGTACGTTTGTGGTCCACGTATATACAACCACCTACCGGATAACATCAAGAGTGCATCCTCCTCAAATACATTTAAAAATAAATTTTAATTACTTATTACAATGTAAATGAATTTATTCAAGACAATTTTATAAGTAGGTACTTACTTTATGGTTCCGTACCCAAAGAGTAAAACAGGACCTTATTACTAAGACTCCGCTGTCTGTCTGTCTGTCCGTCTGTCACCAAGCTGTATCTCATGAACCGTGATAGTTAGACAGTAGAAATGTTCACAGACGATGTATTTTTGTTGCCCTTATAACAACAAATACTAAAATAATACTAAAACAGAATAAAATAATTATTTAAGGGGGCTCCCATACAACAAACGTGATTTTTTGCTCGATGTCAATGGCAACAGGTAGATGCTTGAAATATTCACATAATATTGAGTTATTTAGGGTTTCGTATCTCAAAAATAAATACAGAACTTTTATATGATCAGGTCGTTGTTTATATACATATAGGTAAACATTATTTTAAAACCAAACTACTGACCGATTTTGACGAAAATTTTATGGTACCAATCTAAAAGTTTAACCTTTCAAATGAAGAAAAAATATCCAAATCGGTTTATAAACGACGGAGATAGGAGGAAACAAATGTTTAAAAAAAATACAATCGAATTGAGAACCTCCTCCTTTTTTGAAGTCTGTTGAAATTGAAACACATTGCTCTATATTTATTATTCAAATTATTTGTAAATTTTCCAACAACGCCGCTCATTACGAAGCCTTTAAAATAATCAATTTTAAATTAATCAACTTTAAAATATAGAGGTACGAAATTATTACGTATTTTGTTCAGCGGATTTACGCACTACGTCAGACACGGCCGTTAATTACTTCCAGTGAATATTTATTTACGGATAAATAAAATTATTGACAGGCTACGCGATTTAAGGCGCTATAGGTCGTGAATCGTACGTCTCGCTCACACATACCAATATTTTTGGACATATTGTACATTATAAATGAACGAGCTTACGAAAAATTCGTCACAAATTAGATTTAACTATCTTTAGAAGGCAACATACAAAAGTTCAACAAATTATATAATTTTAGTTTAAAAAACTGAAAAAACCGACTTCAAATTACGCAATGCGTTTACGTGGATGTAATTTTTCCAGTTATTTTGTTATTAAAACCAAAATACTGAACCGATTTTGATTAAAAAAAATTGGGACCACCTCTGACCTACCAAACAAAAAGAATCATCAAATACCATTCAAAATGGGCGGAGTAATCAGTGAACAAACATAAAAAAACAGTCGAATAGAGAACCTGTTTCTTTTTGGAAGTCGGTTAAAAATAAAAATAAATGTTTATGCTTTTCACAGAATGCTAAATAAATAGTACAAAGTGCTCAACGTTATTAGAATCACTAAATTCACAATAAAACATAAACTTACTCCTGAAAAGTAATAATATTACTGATAGTAGGTACTCGTACCTACTGCTAATTCTCAGATAGCACCTACATAAAATACATTAAAAACTCGGCTGCTCCTTACAATATCGCGCCGTATTACTTTTCCCACTTAATAATCAAAGTTTTTACTCATTTCCAAAGTAAATTCGAGCCCAGGTATCTAAGAACAGGGAAATATGCAAATGAGCGCGGACTTTCTCACAACTTTACAAACTTGTACTTTGGTACATCGGAAAAAGTGATGCTCAAACTTACCTACGATTTTGAAGTTGGATGAAAACTGGCTGAATATTCCACGCGGTAGAAGCCACTGAAAAATTTAAAAATTCAAATTCTTCACTTTACAGTTTACACTCATATATTTTATATTGGACTCGCCGGATTCTCGCATTTGGCATTTATAAATGACATTATGGCTGAACCTTGATAAGCTTCACATTAAATAAATATCAAAAATTGTAGGTATAGAATATATACCAAATAATACACAGCAGGCAAACCCCAAAGGTCGCTTGCATCGTTGGCCTGTTGAGCAACTATTCTATAACTTCCATGAATTTTACAAAGTTGTAATTTGAATTATATTATAATTTTACTATTAATTTATTCTTCGCAGAATTACATTTTAAAATTTTTAGGCCCGTCCTACTGTGACCGTGTAATTTGTTTTATTATTTATTAATATCTTATAGGTTACCTTGTGACATATAAATTGGTTTCACGGAATAAATTACTGTCATAGTAAATTGTTCCGTGAGTACTTGGAAATCCGCGTGGATTTTCAAGAAAAATCCTAATCATTTGTTTTTCTTCTACTAAATCGTGAAAACCACAATTTTGATGCGCACTGCACAATTCTTTACCGCCCTCTCTGTTTCCTGAGAACGACAATTTTGAAAGTTTCAAGGCTGTAGTGAATAGATATCTTCTAGATCGTCAAGCTGCATCCTCCGTCACACCGTCGCCATCAGGCGTGTTGGTAGTCAATCGTAGATCTATCTTGCGTAAAAAAATGGTAAAAAGCTTATCGCGTATTTTGCGTTTATTTTTTTATATTTACTCTGGACAAACAGAAAAACGTCTATTTTATCACTAGATAAAAAACGTTTGCGGAAAAAACATGGCTCTGTATAGCCATGGTTTTTCAGCAAAACAATATGACTAAATATAAATCAAGATACATAATTGCACTGCGTATGTATGTATGTATGTACATTAAAAGTCACATTCGACGTTGTTCCATTAAATATAGTTATTTTGGTAGCGATAATCGCAAGTCGCAAGTTCTATAATAAGGCATGCGTTACGCGTCGGTCCGTGTGTAATCGTCTTAAATTATTCATAAAAATAGGCTCACAGCCGCGCGGTTGCCGCGCTGAATATTTCAGTACAATCCAGCGGCTTCAGCGTTGAAAGGCATTCTGGTTACGCTTAATTTGATTGTACTGATTCCGTGACTCTCATTTTGGTTGCTTTTTAAACGCCAGTTTACTTTTAGGATTTTTGCCCGGCTTCTAATAAAAACCGGCCAAGTGCGAGTCGGACTCGCGCACGAAGGGTTCCGTACCATAATCTATAAAAACGTCAAAACAATCATATCTTTTGTATAGGAGCCCCTTTAAATATTTATTTAATTCTGGTTTTTAGTATTTGTTGTTGTAGCGGCAACCGAAATACATAATCTGTGAAAATTTCAACTCTCTAACTATCACGGTTCATGAGATACAGCTTGGTGACAAACAGACGGACGGACGGACAGACAGCGAAGTCTCAGTAATAGGGTCCCGTTTTACCCTTTGTATACGGAACCCTAAAAAGGGTTGACGCATTTTTCCATTACTTTCATAGCTTTCAAGTACTTATCTATAATCTATAATTATGCAGCTATAAGAACAATGCAATGCAACCTCATTGAAACGAACTCTTTGTCATCAAAAGTCACACAAGATGGCGCTGTCGCCTTTGTTTTGACGCGAAACGCGCGAAATCCTCGAATCGTCTTCGGGCAATATGGCGTCTGCTCCTTCGCGCCAAAATAGCTGTCATTACTATTCTTACAACAACATTTTATTTTGGACTCTATTTTGGTTAAGATAAAGCTTATTTTGTGAATGGTGAGAGTAAAACAATGTTGGCAGTATACAAAAGACTGATTGTGGCGACGGAAGCCCCGTGAGATGCCGACTCCTTTGTACTTTACTCGTAGGTTCAGGAAAGGAGATTGTTGATTTTTAGGGTTCCTTGACTCAGGAACGTAGATTCAAGAGCTATGTCCATATAGTTTTGGTGGAAATATATATTTCGGTTGTTAACGTGTAACAAGTAATTTTAGGAAACTTTAAAACCCCCGACATAAAAAAAGACTTACCGATTTTGATGAAACACAGCTGAGAACACTCTCGATCAAGTCCTCTTTCAAGCAGAAAAAAACTAGATCAAAATTTATCAATCCGAATGAGAGCTATGACGCCACAGACGGACACACAGATACACAAATACAAACGTCAAAACTTATAAAGCACTCCTTTTTCGCTTTGGGGGCTAAAAGTTAAAAAAGTGACAAAAAATTTGTGGAAATATGGTAGGGATCTTACCCAATGCTTTTATCTAATAATTATAGTTTAAAAAACTGAAGCAACCGACTTCTCACGAATGCCATTGTCAGAACTGTACCAAATTGAAATGGGACCACACGGGAATCACCAGCTTTCAAATAAAATAATACCGGACAAGTGCGAGTCAGAATCGCCCACCGAGGGTTCCATACAAACTAGTAGATAAAAGGGGGAAATCATATATTTTTATATTTTCCTTCATAAACCGAAAAATATGCATCGTAAAAATATTTAAAAACCTGTATTAGCTTATGTTAATGAAGCTCTTTCATATGATACCCCACATGATACGGTTAAAGAACTTTAAAATTTGGACCCTCATTCCTTGCATAAGACACTTTTTTGTGATTAAATTAAAAATGTCCAGATTTCAGATTTTTTATAAGTATATCTGTACTCTAACACAATGCTTCTTGCCAAATTTCATAGTTGGGTCTAAAGGGTCTTGACACCCGGACAGACGGACAGACAGACAGACAGACAGACGAACAACAAAGTGATCCTTTAAGGGTTCCGTTTTTTTTTATTTGAGGTACGGAACCCTAAAAAGAATCATCGAAATCGGTATAGTTCCCATCACGTAAAAAGAACCCTGGTTTGTTCGCGTTTACGAACAAACCAGCGTTCTTTTTACGTGACGGGAACTATACACCCAGTCGGAAGTTATGAGGTAACAAACAATAAAAAAAAAAAAAAACAGTCAAAAAACTCTCAAAGAATTGAGAGCTTTCTCCTTTTTTGAAGTCGGTTGAAAAAGTACGTTACCACGTTGTAAGAATTGTTTATTATACATATAATTATAACAAATAAAGTGCGTAATAAACTGATAATTTATAAATTGATTATTTATCACTTTATATTAGTCAAATCCATCAATATAACTTGTGCTGATCAATCGAGCCACGTATGAAGTTGTTGGGTGTAAATAATGACAATATAAGAACTCACATATGATAAAATATGATAAAGTTATTGGCAATCTTTAAAATGGAAATTACACGTCATTTTACAACTTTTAGTTACGCTTTCGTAGAATCGAATAAACCAAGCTATTTAAATAATACTGATCAATGGATTAATAACACGTCAACAATACAATTAATCAATTAATATTAAGATATAAATATCAAGAAAATCTATAATATATAAAATATAATAAAACTGTAACGGTTAAAAATCTGTACATTAAATATTAAATAGACGATAAAAATACCTAATAATATTTTATTGAAGGTTAAATGATTACGGTCTACGATGGAGCGCGCTTGCCTAGAAGAAACCTATTCACTCGCGATTTGAAGACACCTAGAGATTTTTTAGGATCTGCAGAAGGAAGGGCATTATTAGTTCAGGAGCCTTTGGGAAGTAAAAGTGACAACACAAAATTTAAATACTGAATATTTAAATTTTGTGTTGTCACTTTTACTTCCTGTATACTAAATAAATTATATATGATTTGATTTTATTATTTTAGCATCATCACCATAATCGCTTTTCATCACTACGAGTGAATCGGCGGGGTATATATACCTATATATATAAACGATAACCATCTATAGGTGATATTAGCAACTGATAAGATTTTTCGTATTGTTGTTTGTTTTTGTGAAAGATGACTATGCAAATACAATTTCATAAAAAAAACCGGACAAGTGCGAATCAGACTCGCCCACCGAGGGTTCCGTACAAACTAAATAAAAGGGGGAAATCATATATTTCTGTTTATATTTCCCTTCATAAACCGAAAAATATACATCGTAAAAATATTTAACACATTCCTTGCTCACCACTCGGACCCGAGTGGGGTGGGGCAATAGTAGCGGTGGCTTCCACTCGGATCCGAGCAAGTGTCCCGTTCATTTTGTAGTAGTCAGTAAGCCACCGGCGTTTGAGGCAGTCAACGTTGCTTTGCGCGGCCACTCTGTACTTAATCAAAATTCGCCTAAAAGTTTTGGTTCCCAGCTGAAGTGAAAGGTCTGCAGGGGGCGAAAAATGTGTTAAAAACCTGTTTTAGCTTATGCTAATGAGGCTTTTTCATATGATACCCCACATGATACGGTTAATTCACTTTTAAATTTGGGCCCTCATTCCTTGCATAGATAAACTATTTTTTGTGAATAAATTAAGAAGTTTCCGGCAGCCTAGTGGTGAGACCGTCTGACTTGCGATCCACAGGTCCTGGGTTCGAATCCCACGGCACGCACCTCTGTCTTTTCGAAGCTATGTGCGTATTGTTGATTGCCGCCAATTTCAAACGGTGAAGGAAAACATCGTGAGGAAACCTACATGTCTAAGAGTTCTCAATGATCTTGAAGATGTGTGAAGTCTGCCAACTCGCACTTGGCCAGCGTGGCAGACTATGGCCTAACCCTTCTCACAATGAGAGGATGGCCCGTTCCCAGCAGTGGGACAGTTTGTACAAACAGGGCTGATAAAAAAAAAAAAAAAAAAAATGTCCAGTTTTCGGATTTTTTCTTATATGTGTACTCTAACACAATGCTTCTTGCCAAATTTTAGAGTTCTAGGTCAACGGGAAGTACCCCATAGGTTTTGATTCCTCTGTGAGTGTCGAAATGTGCGTTTTTTACGACATATTCGGCTGTAACTTTTTTGTACGAAAACTGAGAAATTTTATTTTTCTTTCTGCAGCAAGATACTATGGATCTGCGTATATGGTTTTAATTTCAACTCGATACCTTCACGCGTTCCCGAGATAAAGGTCTTGACACCCGGACGGACGGACAGACAGACGGACAACAAAGTGATCCTATAAGGGTTCCGTTTTTTCCTATTAAGGTACGGAACCCTAAAAATGGTTGTCTGTAAAGTTGGTTTACGGACGGTAATTTTACGTAATAACGATGCGTCACAAGCCGAACACTTAGGCCGATCGTGCCTCTCTATCGCTTGTTCCGCGTTCTTTCTTGCACGCTCGGCTCCAGCGGAACCTGACAATGAGTCATGCTTTTTCGTGCGTGCTGCAAGCGTTCATCGATTTATAAGACGTTATCCGTCAATAGAAATCTGTTTTCTAGATGTTCGTCCGTTCTCATCCCATTCTGTACACTAATAAACATAACATACTGAACCCGCGCACAAAATCGCGAGCTCGCATTACCCCGTATTTTTCTCTGCATTTATTTATAAAGACATCTGACGTTTGGAGGCGGCTTTTGTTTTCGAAGTCAAAGTGGGGCGACAAAAGGCAAAGTGGCGAATTTTCGCCAAAATTCTGCCTTTTCCCTACTTACGGAGTCAATTTAGCCCTGTTTTTCCTCAGTATTTTAAAGGGTATTTTTCTTTAATTCAAAAAGTTGAATTGGTAGAGTTTTTTTGTGATGATAAGAAATGATTTTACAGGCAAAGGCTTCGTTAACAGTAGACCTTGCGAGCACAACAATAGATATGTTGGTTCAACAAGTCATGTTGAAATTATTCATTGTAGGTTCTACGAAAACAAGTACCTATTTATCCGACTGCACAGGAGCGAGTGTCGTTATCAAGCTTTGTATGATATTGAATGTACGCTTTTCGTGATGTTCCGAACATTATCTATAAAAACGGCAAAAAAACACGTTTGGTGTATGGGAGCCCCCCTTAAATGTTAATTTTATTTTAATTTAATTATTTATTTTTAAACTGAACAATATAACAGTATTATATTCAGTGAATATTCCAAGCATCTACCTGTTGCCATTATCAATATCGAGCACAAATGAGCAAAAAAAACACGTTTGTTGTATTAGAGCCCCTTAAATATTATTAATTTTATTCTGTTTTTTTAGTATTGGTTGTTATAGGGGCAATAGAAATACATCATCTGTGAAAATTTAAACTCTCTAACTATCACGGTTCTTGAGATACGGCCTGGTGACAGACGGACGGACGGACGGACAGACAGCGGAGTCTCAGTAATAGGGTCCCGTTTTTACCCTTTAGGTACGGAACCCTAAAAACTAAACAAAACAAATTGAGAACCTCCTTCCTATTTTTGGGAGTCTGTTAAAAACTGAAATTTTATTTACGTAGATAACATATTTTTCCAGTTATTTTGTTTTAAAAACTACTGAATAGTTTTTGAATAAATTTCTACGGGACCAATCTGAAACCATATCAATAAAAAAAACACGTTTGAAAAGACGGCGCTATGCGATTATTATTTTATTTTTTACAACAAAAAAATAACTATTTTTGCACCTTTATCAAAGTAGTTATGACGTTATCATGAATAATATTTAAATTCGTAAGGTAGCAAACATAAACAAGTACTTACCTAATTTACGAGATAGATAGCATTATTAAATAATATTGTCTAATTATTAAGTAATTAGGTAATCTGTTTAAGACAACATAAAAAAAAAATATTAATTAACCAAATGACGAATAATATTAGTCATTGAAATTAAAAAAAAAACGTTTCGTACACTTTGTAGCGTCCGTGGTCACAGGTGAGACTAGAATACAGTTGTCTTTTTTGCAATGATTTAAGTATTAATTACTACCGCCTATTATTTCTATGCAAAACGTTCCCTATGCACGCAGACGGCTCACGGTGTCAACAGGTATCGTAGATCTGTGTGGAGGTTGATATTTTATTAATTTGATGACCGGGTCCCATGCAGGTAGTACTTGCTAACAACCCCGGATCTAGGGGGGGCAAACCGGGGCACCCGCCCCGGGCGGCATTTTCAGGGGGGCGCAAAAATCATAATTAATATGATTAAAAATAAAATAACTTGCTCCACAAAGCGCCTAGAATACGAAAGCTTGGTTGACTCACCGTTAACTTTTAAGAAAAAGGCGCTACCTAAATAATTATGATAGGGTTTTATATGTAAGTTATTTTAAGCGCTGAAGAGAGGGGCGCCACCGTCAAGTTTCTGCCCCGCCCCGGTTCGAAAAAATCGTAGATCCAGGGCTGCTTGCCAACCATCTTCTCTATTAAAGTTCGGGTACTTATTTCTTTATTTCAGTAGCCTCGCGTAACATTTTTCGTACATAACGCGTCTCTCTAGCCAAGATGTGAAGATTATCAAAACGGATGTAGTGCATGCTCACACACTGCACACTGATAGAGCGATAAATCCGTTATAATTTGCTTCGTTTCAATGAATAATAGGTCAGCACAGTGACCTACTTTATAGAGGACTAGCTGTGCTGTGCCCTGCGGTTTCACCTGCATGTGATGAACGGTGATGATGAGTATGTCTGTCTCCTGGTTCTCAGCCATCTCTGTACCAAATTTCATAACAATCGGTTCCGCCGTTTGATCGTGAACTAACAAACAGACAGAGAGGCAGACTTTACGTTCGCTTTTATAGGTAATATTAATTTTGGTTTCACCCGATTTACAGTATGTTTGAATAGAAAACTATCGTGGCATAAAATGGGAACTAGAAGCGTCGCGATTAACAAAATAAGGACAACAGCGGCCTCGTTCACGAATAAATTGAAATAAGGACAACAGCGCCCTTGTTCATGAACAAAATAATGAAATAAGAACATCAGCGCCCTCGATGCCACATTTTGTCTCTCTCTATCTGAACAGACTACAACATTTATCATTGGCGCCAAAATCTTGCACTATTGAGTTATAATAACCTATATATATATATATAGCTTTTCCCTTATAAGAGAAATGTACGAATTTTTGTAATAACGTAACTGCTTCGTATAAAATATGCGATTGTGGCGTTTCTAGGAGCTTTCAAATTACTACTGTCTCATGGCAATTTGTGGAAACGTACCTATTTTTCATACAACAAATGCCAAGTGTCGTCCAAAAATGCGATTGTAGCGCCACGCCTTTAGAACAAATTTGACATCACAGCGTCGCGTCAATAATGTCGACGTCACTCGGTTTCTGTCAAAATACGTTCACGAATCCCGACCGAGTTCAGAAGATTGCCGATTTTATACGTTCATAATGATAGTAGCTACTGTTACATTCGGAATGGTGATAGATAAATGACCTCGAAAAATCCAATTGAAAAACAGAGACTCTTCAGTTCACAAAAATATATCGCAGAAAATAGTGCTTTTACAATATTTTTCAAGAGTTTAAAGTAAAAGTTATTGTGAAAAACTATTGGCATAAAATCTGGTAAGCCTTTCCTTTCGAACTATGTTGTTATTATTATATGAGCCTTATTTTATTTATAAATTTTTTATTTTTTAACATTTGCGTTTATATTAATTAACTATCTACTCCATTACAATTAAAAGAACATTGAAATTCTATATTTAACTAACAATTTTAAAAGCATGTAAAAAAGTAATAAATATAATAATATTGATTTAGCGGACAAAATACTCAAAATAGTTTGTGTGTTACCTTTTACTTAATATGAATGTATGAGAGGAAAAAAATATAAAAAATATGTAGTTTTTTTTTTTTACAGTATTGATCATTAGAACTCTAGTTTCATTCATAAAAATCATAATCTTTGGCGAAGATTGAAAGTAAGTTTGTTAGTCATGTATACATCCACTTCCACTATGCATTTATTACTCATCTAAATTGTTATTTTGAAAAAAATAACTGTCATCATGAATGATGTTTATTAATATATATGATTTTTTCGATTATTTTATTTAGTTTTTTTACTCGATTAAGACTTCATTTGACAAACTCGCCTGCCGGAAAGCGTCGATGTGGTCGAAGATGATGCATGCAGACTTTGCTTATGGAAAGGCCAATGTTGTATCTATCAGGAAACAAATAAGGGGTCAACAAACTTTTTCTAATGAATATTTTCTATAAAAAAGATATAGGCTTAGAACGGGAGTCGGCTATAACTCAGTAATGTAACTTTAAGCAAACCTTTTAGGTAACGTTGGTACGTCTAACCTAGGTAAGACATTCTTATCGTCGCTACCTACGCACGACGGATAAGAAAAAAATCTCACAATTTCACTAACTCTGACAAAAATGTCTACCCACTTGAAGCATTCGAGCGCTCATTTGCATGTCAAAAAGTGTAATTACGCGATGGTCATGTAGTTACACATTTTTATAGATATTTAATTTGGTTTCAACTGTGAACGTAAGGTTATTAAGCCACCTAAGTTTCTTTATTAAGGCCGTCACAGACATAGCTATAATTTATATTAATATACCGTACTATAATATATATTATAGCAAGCTACCACACACGGAGATGATGCTATAATATATATGGTCAGCGGACGCTCTCTCGATCGTTCACCTTGAACTAGCTAATTCATTTCTATTATGTTTGACCCACTCACCCGTCATCCCCGTGACTCCGTGGTCATCTTCCGTCCACGCCCGCGCCGGCCTGATGATACAAGACTGCCACCTGCTACTCCGTGAATTCAATGTCAGTGTGTCATAATCAGTCGTAATCTAATAATGTATTAATACTTATAAATCGTTTAGAGAATGTCCAAAAAAAATTTATACGTTACCTTAACTACAAAACAAAGACTGTAAAGAAGGATCATTATGAGGCTTGTGCCAAGCATCACTTCCTACCGTTACTAGATCGCCGTGAACTTTCTGATATTATTTTCCTTAAAAAAATTATCTCATCTAGCATTGACTGCCCTGATCTTCTAGGCAAAATTAACTTTTATGCCCCATCCGCAACATTCCGTAGTAGTCCGTTATTCCGACCTCCTGTAACATCTTTTAGCTATCGACAAAATAGTTTTATTATACGCGCATGTGGGTCTTGTAATAAGTTTCTTAAGTCTAAACCTGATATAGACCTCTTCCACTCAAGTATAGGATCTATAAAGAAGCGACTGGGTGACAACTTTTTCAATAGATATATATTTACTAGTTAATATCATATTGTAATACTAGGTAAATAAGTATATACCTACCTTACAAGATGCAGTATCTCCGGTACTTATGGTTTATTTAACTACGTAGGTATTTTCTTTTCGTTTTTATATAAATACCTACTAGTACAAAAGCGTTAAAAATTATATATTAAATCTAATTGTAGAAATTTGTAAATGGCTTATTTGTGTTTAAGTAATAATTATAACTCTGTTAGTTAAGGCCGTTAATTTCTCAAAAATTGTTAAAATAAAAATAAAATACTTATTAGGTAACTAGAGCTAGACGGAGAAAATTTTATCCTGCTAAAACACAGAGACGGTGACACTGGCATAAACAAATTTAAAAAAAAAGTCCTTGACAAGATGATGCTCGCCGATATCACAAAATGTGACTATTAATGTGGAAGCATGATGCCAAAACCAAGGGGAAAAAAAAAAAAAAAAAAAAAATATGTGACTATGCGTGTGCGTGGACTCAGTATTTAGCTCTTATTTTGAATCTGCGCAGTCGTCTTCTTCTAGTCTTCTCTATTTGAAACTGTTATCCGAAGTCAGTACAGATTCGGAACGCATATTGTCATGTAGCTATTATTATATAAGGTTTAGCAGAACAACAACAAATTATTATGTACATAAATAATTGAGATAACAATGTCTATTTTGCTAAGTAGAGGATGGAGTGAGCTTCTCCAGGTCAGCCTCATTTCGATTTTCCTTCTGCTTTTCAAACCTGCACTCTTCCGCCGCTGATCCAACAAAAACGGTAGTCATGTTGTCTGGCACGGGCGCGGGCCTCCCGAAATAACATTCGATTTGTTTTACTGAGATGTTCAATAATATATATTTTTCTGGGTGGTCCGTGGACGTCAATGTCTGCTGAGGTTAGGCCATGGCGGTTTTTGGCGTTTCGGAGGAACTCGTGTCTTTTCATTTTTTTATTGAACTTAACAATTACCGGTCTGGGGAAGATGGTCTCGTTGTTCGGTAGCTGTGTTTGAGTCGGAACGATACTTTCCGATCCGATTGTGCTCATAAAGACATGATATTTTTGCGAAGTGTTCCTTGTGAAATACAGATAATGGATGATGAACATCCACATTGCGGACAATATCCACTAAGTACCTATTTAAGTAACTATACCTACTCTCGTTCGTGTGAAAATTGTGTTAAGAGTAATTTTCATTGAATCACATTTAAACTTTATCATTTAGATATTTTTTACTCGCTGTAAAGAAAACAAATTGAGATTTTCTATTCTAATCGACTGTGCTAGAAGGATGATTATGTTTTATTTAGATTGGTCTTCACTCCCTGAGTGTCAAAAGCCTTTTTTTTAATAATAATAAAAGTCTCGTAAAAATCTCTCTACACCATGTACGTATGATGAGAGCCGAGTGAGTGGTGATAGGGAATACTACTCGAGTGCATTAAAGCCGTGCGAGTAGGTATACTGATTGTAGCTTGTTCCACATTTTGTTGCAGCATGATGGCCGAAGACTTCAGCACCATGACCGGCATCTCGCCGCTTCTGACCGACGAGGCAGTCAGCCAGGCACTCTCTGATTGGTTTAAAGAACCTCTCACTTTTACCCATTGGAAGGTACTTTACATTACAATATAACTTATGTACTTACTAGCTGGGCCCCACGGTGTTACCCGCTGTTGTACATAAATTATATCAAAGAAGATAATAGCTCTTAAGTTACCTGCAAGTATTGTTTACTACTTAAGTTAATTACTTACCATGTTTGAAGAAAATTGTACTTTTAATAATTCTAGTTTAAAGACATATTCAGGACTGAAATTTTTTAGACAACCCATTTGCAATATATTTATTGACATATTTAATTGAATATAAAATACTTTTCATCCATTAACCAGCTCGGTGAAGGTCGTCTTATAGCGGGATCTTAGACTATCTAGTAAAAATAAGATTTGTGACAACTAAGTACCAACCTATATTGTTATTTAAATGAATGTACTGGTGTTTTGAAATACGTACATTTGACACATTTTCATAATGATATTATAAAAGCTATTTTTTTACCTTTACACGCTCAAACAGCTGAACCGATCGTTATGAAAATTAGTAAGTATAGAGATAGCTTTAGACCTGGAGACGGACATAAGCTACTTATCATCATCATCATAATCATCACCGTTTCTCATAACTACGCGAATGAAACCGCAGAACGCAGCTAGTCTATAAATCAGGGATTATTGTTGATCTATGATTTTTAGCTATTTTCCTATCTTATTATCAAAGAATCCCCCCCAGTTGCAAATATTGTGATGTGCTCCATACAAACTGATTTATTTTTACTAGACTAAATAAAGTCACTTAATCAAAATCGGTCTATCACTGTGTTTGAGCTTAAAGAAGTAACAAACATACAAACACACTCACAAACTTTCGTCTTTATAGTAATAGTGTAATAGTGATACCGCATTTTTTCTAGGAAAACTGTGAATTACATAATTATCGACCATATTCCTGTACTCGTATCGGAATTAAGCACACAATCGTACTTCACGCCACTTAAAAACTTTATCCCCATTTTAAATAATCTACAGTTAGATTATTCTACTCCTTTCTGTCACCAGCAATGCACTTAAATCTTTATCCCCAATTTAAATAGTTGGAAATCTGCAAGTTAGATTATTCTACTCCTTTCTGTCACCAGCAATCCATTCTCTGAAAGTTTTCTCCCTAAGCAGGAACGAGGTGTTTAAAAATGGTGTCTATAACCTCTCTGGAGTCTAGCAAAGCACACCATAGTACTTTAACACTACACGGGCCCTTTTCATTCTAGCTTTCTTTTTCCGATTTCAGTGTAAAACTACAAGCTTGACCACTCATTCGTCCTTTTCTGAGTTCCTTTACCTAACTTAAGATGCTTATTTTGCCTCCAACCCATTCTCTCTACTAATTCTTTCCTTACAGTACGTAGGTGATACAGGCAAAGGAGACTCCTACCTCAGTGAAGTTATCCGCATAAAAATCTACGGGGAAACTCAAAACAACGACTCCAAACACGTTCAAGTAATCTCAAAAAATATCCCAAAAAGCATAGCCAGACGACTCACTTACAAAAGTAACGAATTCTTCGAAAACGAAATCAATTTTTACACAAAAGTATTACCAGCCCTGCTGGAATTTCAAGCTGAGAAGAACATAGCAGATCCTTTCGATAAATGCGTAAAGATTTTTTTAGCATTGAGAGATGGAACACACGATGTCATATGCTTAGAAGATGCGTCTTTAGAAAATTTTGGTGGGGCTGTAAGACAAGAAGGTATAGACTTGGAACATTGCAAAGCATCTTTTAAGGGATTAGCACAATTCCACGCGATGTCTTTCGCTTTCAAAGACCAACATCCGGAGAAATTCGAAACAATACGTAAAGAAATATTCGAAACGTACTACGATGAACGTCTTTGGGGATGGTATGAGAGGTTTTGGAAGAGGATAGGCGGTATAGCAATAGATGCCGTCGAAAAAGAGTACCCAGATACAATATACGTTGAGAAGATAAAAGAATTCTGCGTGCCAGAACGCTATCAGGACATGATAAACGCCGCAACAACGACATTATCCACCGGTGTGATATCTCATGGGGATTGTTGGACTAACAATTTTCTATTCAAGTACGAAGATGGCAGACCTGTCGATGTAAAATTGATCGACTTCCAACTTTCAAGATGCGCTACACCTGTCCTGGATTTGACTTTTATGATTTACGCCTGTACTACTCAAGAATTAAGGCTGAAACATTACGACGAACTGTTGAAATTCTATCATGGAGTATTGTCATCGCAGATAAAGGTGATGGGAAGTGATCCAGAGAAGGTCTATTCGTGGGAACTCTTTATGAGTGAAATCAAGAAGTATTCGTATTTTGGTCTCGCTTTTAGTTTTGAATCAACACCGTTCATCATTTTGGCGCCTGAGGATGCTGTTAATATGGAAATGGAGGTGAGAATTTTTCATCAGATTCCTAAGTTTATCTACTAATGGTGGTTGCCTATATTCTGTCTTTTCCTAACCATGGTTTTACCTATGACCCGAATGATGAAATACCGAATATCATTTCCTCATTTCCCCGTAAATTAAACATTTTTTTTTTACACATTTAATTAGACTATTCAGTATTCACCGAATAGTCTAATAACCGAATCTATATAATAAAACCTTTCTGTGAATAAGAAACAAACTTAACCTAATAATTGATATATCTAATAACCTTAAGGTTGCCTAGAAGAGATCGCTATTAGCGATGAGGCCGCCAGTTGTTACACTAGTTTCTAAATAATGTCTCTTGATTGTAAGTTCTAAGGTGTGTACAATAAAGAGTTTATCTATCTATAACAGAACCGATTCTGCTTTTTTTTTTGTAAGGTGAATTAGTCACTACCGTGTTCTAGTGTGTTTCATTAAAATCGGTTCAGCCGGTTTTTTTTGTCGGGGCAGTTTTCGAGTTTCCTAAACTTATACTTGTAATTTAATAACTTTTAATTTTTCATATTTTCAGGGCGACCAAAAGCTGAACATCGACGATGTCTGGCAGATAAGACCTTTCAAAACAAAAGAGGGTAGATTGAGAGAAGCTAACAACGTAGTGCATTGTGTCGACAACGGGTATATATAATGAGTACCATTATATAACATACTTTATATTGACATGATTAGTCTTAATTTTGAAGTATAATTACTAGTATTACATTCTCTTTTGTATAACAATTAAAAACTAGATAATTGCACGCTTGAAGCGTGTGTTACGGGTGGCGCCACCATCACTTGATTAGTTTAGGCAATAAGTCTGTTAGAAAGTTTCGACCGTCCCACGTGACACCTCCGTAGCCCAAATGGTAAAGGCTCCCAGGTACAGATCGGGATATGCTGATTCAAGTTCCGTCGGATCTGTGTAATTTTCGAACTGTCTATTTTGTAGTTAAGTGCGAGTCGAGATTATGCGTTTTTTTTTTAAATAAATCAATTTAGTTTGTGTAGTATAATAGTATTGTAATGACTAGTATTTCGCCGAGAGTAACTGAATGGATAATGTATGAAGCTACAAACCTAGAACTAATGTTGATATACTATACTGGCATAATGAACATTATTAACCCCCGACCCAAAAAGAGGAGGGTTGTTATACGTTTGACGTATCCTGTGTATGTGTCTGTCAGTGGCATCGTAGCTCTCAAACGGATGGACCGATTTTGATTTAGTTTTTTTTTTTTTTTTTTTATTTGAAAGAGGCCTAAGTAGATCGAGAGTATTGTTATCCAAATTTCATCAAAATCGGATCAGCCGTTCTAGCATAATATCCTAATATTGATCAACTTTTCATAATCGGTTCAGCATTTGAGAGCACAATTTTCGCCGCTATACTTAACATTGTTCCATACAACAAGGGAAACGGTTTCTCCCCTAAATATTTCTGTTTTTATTCGTTTGGTATCATGGATGACTAGGCTAATATTTTTTGCTCTATGTCAAATTTTTTACTTTTAATTTAGCCATATAAGATACCAATCAGATAAAAAAAAGAATCATCGAAGGAATATATAGAAAGAATTGTACAATATAGAATTCGATAAAGAAAGAGTTTATTATAGTAAAATATTGTCCACAAAAATCACTTTATTCCTCACTTTTCACTTTTGATTGGGACAACCTTTTCAACCACTACATACAATGACCTTTTTTAAAGTAGATGTCTTTTTTCTCTTTCTAACACACACAGAATACTTCTCCTGTCCTCTTACGGCTGCTAATTGGAAATACTACACTATGATTCAAATAACAATGTTTTACAGCCTACTCCACACAGGCAATATTTAGGCACTAGAGACTTAACACGAACGGACCCCGCCTCCCGCCAATGTCGGGTTCCTCACCCGCTCCCCGCGCTCACCCTATCGTTTAACGGATTTTGACGGTACGGCGCCATTCCTTTGTCAGTCGAGACAAGCGTTCCGGGTCTCCAGCGCTCAAATCCCGATTGATGTCAAGAACGAACTGCAATCGGAAAGTGATCATAACTGCAATACATATATGTATATGCCATTATATACACAGATGTTAACTTGAATGTATCACTAATTAGCACGCCACTGTATGGAGTGACCGACCAGTGGCCATAGTAAAAGTGATTAATAAAAATTGTTATTTTTTATTCATGTTAAAAAAAATTGTAGGTAGTGGTCATACAAAAACATTTTAAGGTGTCCCAAACATATTCTACGCATTCCTCAAACCGGTACCTTTCCTGTACGCACTGAAATGTTCTAAATACTGGTAGATAGTGTCAATAGGTGTGTATATGTCGTTCATTTTGCTTAGGAGATGTTGTGGAGGCTGCACTGGCACAGAGGGTCCGAGTAGGCCTTGGAGGAACTCTCGGAGGAGGCCCCATACAGCATTAGCCATTACGCAGGGACGGTATTCTACCTGGAAGGAGGTTGATATTTTATTTAGCTTAAGAAGTTTAGAGGGCATTGAAATAAAAAAGATAAGAGCTATGGAGAGGGCTATGCCTGAAGTCTCTCTATGAGATCAAATCATAATTGAAGACATCCATAGTAACTATAAGGAACCCTTATAAATTTGCCGTGTCCATCTGTCCGTATTTTTGCTTCGTGATATAGTGATAAATATGTAAAACACTTGATTAGTTGAGGAGGTACCAGCGGGATGTGCTTCGATAGATTTGTCCCAGTGATACGTCTGAGTAGTTGGTTAATAGGTAAATAGATTTTGCTCAATCACAAACGCTCTTTTGACAATTCATTTGATATCCTAATTTTAGTAACAATAAAGTTCATGTATATAATAAAAAGAAGTCCAATGAACCTAACTTAACCAATCTCGTTTTACTCAGTTTCTTAGCATAATTTTTCATAACACAACTGGTTGTGCCACAGGTCCATCATTACTAAATTATGAAATGATCGCACAACTAATTGTGCTATAGATCTAGTTGGTCCACAGGTATCTCCCTGATTAGTTATGCTACAGAAGTCATTGACCTTATTGCAAAGTGGTTTGAACAAAAAATACTTTTCAATTGATCTTCTTTTAGATTGTAATATTAGCTACAGCACCCTACCAAATGCGTGTCTCGACACGATCTTAGCCACGTATTTAAAGTATAAATTACAAACCTCGACAAGAATTCCTTTAAAGCTCTGATTCATAGTCACAGACCCGAGTTTCACACAGAAGTCTCCGAGCTCAAACCTCGGCCCTTTGCTCTCAATCTTGGTCTGCTTCTTAGAAGTGTAATGTTGGGACAACTTCATCATCAACAGGTCGAACAGACCGTCTGCTATCACATGGATGTTCTTGGTGCCACTTTCGAGGATAGAGAAGACAGACGCTGGCTGCTCCGAGTTGTGGAGAATGTGGACGGTCTTCGTTGCACCTGTTACGTCTGTGAACAGGTTTAATTGACTGATTACTGGCATTATTTTTATTTATAGGAGATAAGCAACATAATTTAGAATCAGACATTAATAATACACTAACATCTTTAGTTAATTGACTGACTGGCCTTGTGGCTCAGTTGGTAGTGTGTTTACATCTACCTGCTGAACTGAAAGGTTGTGGGTTCGATCCCCACCCAGGGCAAACATTTGTGTGATGAGCATGGATGTTTGTTCTGTGTCTGGGTGTTTCTATGTATCATATGTATATATTTACAAAAAAAAAGTATATATGTATTCTATCAGCCATCTAGTTCCATAGTTTGGGCTAGATGGTGTTGTGTGAAATGTCCACAAATATTTATTTATTTATTTAATTGGCTTAATAGTAATAATTTAAACATTAATATTGACAAAACTCATTTATTTACTTTCAGAATACGACATATTAATTTTTCAAATTTAGAGATCTAGTATGCGAGTAACAATGTGACAGAAATTGATAACATGTGTTTCTTAGGACTAAATACAGAAAATGAGTTATCATGAAATACACACGTAGACTCCGTCTTACTTAATAAGCACATGTTAAGCAGGTGATCCATTGGCAAGTCGGCGAGTTAACGGTATAAACTGTTGGCTCCTTGGGTTGTCGACTCGCATTGGTGATCCATTGGCATACCAAACAGTCGACTCTCGATCGCCAGAGAGTCATGGCGTGTTCCCAGTCGGATTTACTTTGTTATTAGGTATACTGTTACAATAAGAACAACCAAAGAAAAACAAAAGACGACACAAAGTGTGGGTCAAAAACTGCCTGCAAGAGAGACAACGATTATCCCACGTAAATTTTGTGGCAGAACTTATTGGTGAACTAAACGATTATCGAAATTATATGAGGATGATCGAGGAAGTGTTTATGGAGCTGCTGGGTTTGGTGTCTCCTTTAATAAAATGATAAGATACAGTTTTTCGTGTACCAATTTCACCATATGAACGATTATGTGCAACTCTCCGGTTTCTGGCAGCTGTTGGTTAAAACAGTTGGCTCGCAGGCTCGGCTGATCGACGAGCGGTTTATTACTCCACGGTCTTAGGATTTCAAGCATGCACGAAGAGCCAAGGAGCCAAACCGCACTATTTCAAAGCCGCGGTTTTGTAGGTGCTCCATTGGTGGCTTATACCTCTGGCTCGCCGGCTCGCTGGCGTACCAACGGTTTTACTCGCCAATGGATCACCCACTTTAGTTAAACAGTGTTCTGTTTCGATTTCGCGCATGACAGTCCTGTCTGA
The DNA here is from genome assembly GCA_947563715.1 of Lycia hirtaria. NCBI lineage: Eukaryota > Metazoa > Arthropoda > Insecta > Lepidoptera > Geometridae > Lycia > Lycia hirtaria. Next base: position 30,471,131 of record OX387377.1, on the reverse strand, counting down.
CAGAAGGTGACAGGCCCTTATTCAGTGAACAGATATTTTAACATGCGTTTATAAGTAAGACGGTATAAGTATGAGACTACACAGATTTTTCAACTTCGCAAAGTAGCAAATGAGACAATGTTATTAACAGCATACTATGGTCACATGGCATCGGTACTGTAATATGGCATCATGTTTTGGGTAATTATGATGGACTATCTCAAAGTGTTTAAAACTTATAAGCATTGTATATGTTCAATTTGCGAGCTAAACAGAAGACTCTTGTAAAAGCTTCATCCAGCTAAGGATATTAATTTTATCTTGTTTATAAATAAGTGAAATTACAGTATTTATGATGTTATACCCTATGCTCTTTAACATGTGGCTTGTAGGCAGCAGATATGAGGAGAAATTGTATTGTTTGCCATTGAGAACAGCCTTTCCTAATAAGAGTGTATTCTGTATGGCCCCAATTATTTCAAGATTCCAGAAACTATTTGAAATAAACAGGATTTAAACATTTTCAAAAGCTTATTGAATGACCTGCTGATTAGAAAAGCTTACTACACTGTCAACATCCTTTTAACTGACAGCAAAGATTGACAGGATGTAAATGTATCTCTATGTGTGTTTTCTAATAATAATATGAGATTTTGACTATACCTACCTGAATAAATGACTCAATTTTAATGTTGATCATGATGATTATTCTTGCTGACATTTATTATTTTTAAATTGATATTTTATATTTTGGATTGAGTTTTTATTACTTTTATAACTGTATGATTATTTTCTTTAACATTTCGGTCCGGCTACACATGCCAGGCGTGTTGGCCCAAGTTTCTTTACAATGGAGTGAAGAAACACAAAGTGATTTGCGAGCATATAAAAATTACCTTAGCAGTTTTTGTGTTAATTATTAGTGATGAATAAAATTATGTAACTAGTCTTAGTTAAAATGATGTCTGTAGACTGTCAAGGTAGAAGCTAGAGCACTTTAATAATATTACCAACACCACGTACCTAGTTTTCACCAATAAAGTCATTGTATCATTTTTTCTAATTTGAAACACTTACTTACCCATTTGCGGCAGAGACAAGTAACTCTCACAGTCCACAAGAAATTGTCCCTGCTGTGTAGCTCCGAGTGCTAATATACGTTTTGTGAGCAAATCGATCACATACGTTCCGTTCTTGTTATCCGGCACGGGATATTGCTGTAAACTAAACAAAATCACGTTATATGCATACAATTTTATTCGCTAATCAAATCTGAAGAGTAAATCAGGAGATACTTACACTGTAACACCCATTTTTACAGTGGTTTCTAATGTTTGAGGTTAGAAACCTACAAACTTTTCAACTAAATTGAATAAATATTTTACAGACAAACAAATTACATGTTAAAAGTAATTAAAAGCTAGTAAATCATCATAATTTAATTTAAACGTAGTACGAACACAATCTTCCCAAATCTACGTTGTTTTGCTTGTTTGTTCCAAAGTTCCGATTTACGCCAATATCGTGCATATACAGCATTATAGTATAGTACAAATAATAAACACAACACGCACGCAACATCTCCAGCTCCATCGCGCTCCAAATAAATAAGCCATAGAGGCTACGATAAGATACGTGAAATTATTTTTTCAACTTTACTGTGCTAAGAAAATCTTTTAGCACGCTGATTCACTGACAAGAATATTGCATACTTCGAATATCCTAATGTTATGTGATACTTCAACAGCTGAAGTAGGCATTTTATTAGTGTATTTCGGAATAGAGCAGTTTTTTTTTACTTAGTTGACGTTGAAATATTCTTTGTGATTTTAGTGTCAATTTCAATTTAGTTTTCTTTACTGTGTGCTCAATAGATGGCGCAAAATAAAAAACTAAATCTTAGTAGCCAAAGAAAACAATAACAATAGGGCACTGCGAAGTACACCAATAAAATCGCAGGATTGGTTCCATTAGAATTCTTATCCAATAGGAACCTAAAAGAATTTCGTAAAGAAAACAAATCATGACGTAATTAACAAGTGTTGGACCAATGGGTTATCGACAAATAATTTCATGCACAAATTGACAAGTGCCGAGCCCGAGATATCGTTGTATTTATTTACATCAAAACCAGTTAATTCGGTCACTATTTATTTAGATAACAGTCGTGTTAACAGTTGAAATACTGTACTTTGGCTATTGCGTCAGATAGAAGTGTTTTTATTGTCGTATCATTGCGAATTTGAGAATAAATTGTGCATGATTTTTGTCACTTTTATATCACGAGTTTCCGTCGTGTTATCTAACGCCCAGTAATTGAATGATTGAAAAATGATACCCGATAACGTTACACTCATTGTGAAGGCTCCTAATCAGCAAATTGAAGACCAAAACGTCGAGTGCCAATCGTCATGGACAGTGGGACAACTGAAGGGGCATCTCTCCGAAGTCTATCCAAGTAAACCGGTGAGTGCATGTAATATTCTCGATATTTCCTCATTAAAAGTCTAGTACCTACTACAAATCATTTCCTCACTGAACAACACCAAAAAAGTTATTTTTTCTAACTGCAGGTCTGATGGTAGGTAAGTTGATGTGCAATTGACTAGGAAGACAGGTTTATGGTGCTTCTTAGTTGACGACTATTTGGAAGATTTTTAGTAAAAAAACAGCATTTGTTGTCTATTTGTTCATTTCGGGCATTCTTTTTGGTACAGATTGGTAATTAACTACTATGATTTTCTTTTCCATTATGGATAAACACATGAAAACTGGATCTTATTTGTGGCATTAGGGTGAACTGATACTTATTATTTTCTAGTCAGTCTGCCTTAATACTTTGCAAAATGATGGCCTCCTTGTGGTGATGTTCCAATCTCTAAGACACATTAATTAATTATGATATATCTAATTTCTCTTTACCCATTTTGATATATTATATATTTAGAAACTCAAAGCTGATATATCCTTACAAAAAAAAGAAGTGAAAATAACTGTCTCTCTGTATGTTTGTTACCTTTTCACAACTAAATAACTGAGCATTTTGTTATTAATTTTGCTGTGTAAGTGGAGAACTTGTAAAGCCACAGCTAATATTATAATTCAGGTGTCTTTAATTCACAAATATATTAATTTTATCAAAGTAAACATAACATTAAATAAATAAATGAATATTGGTGAACATTTCACATAACACCATCTAGCCCAAACTAAGCAAAGCTTGTACTATGGGAACTAGATTGCTGCTGGAATACATATACATACAATACTTTTTTTTTTAATACTGGGTGGATGTATGCACACAGAACAAACATCCATGCTCATCACACAAGTGTTTGCCCTGGGCGGGGATTAACCCACAGCTTACAGGTAGATATACTACTGAGATAACAGGCCATTCAACATTGTTGCCAAACATGAAGTTTGTAATAATGATCAAGATTATGCCCAGGGAACAGGGATAAAAAATTAAATTTTGGATGTAGAAAACTAAAGATTATACTTTATGAAATAAAAAATCTATTTTGCATTGAATAGAAATTTAAATTCTCCATAGTACTGGTATTTTCACACCAAAAATGCATAAACAATCTCATAATTAAAATGTAAAATTATCATGGTTATAAAAAAATCACAGTATGTTTATGTACTACGTAAAAAGTATATAATTATATAACAGTGTGATAAGATAATATTCATTGGAAAACTTACAATTTCATATTATATTGCTATTGTAGATATAAAGAGACAGGTACGTATGATATACCATTTATTTTGATAATATGTGGATAAGTTCATTTAATGACCACTTATAAGTGACATTATCTATAAATAAATATTGGTGGACATTTCACACAACACCATCTAGCCCAAACTAAGCAAAGCTTGTATGCATATGCCTTGGAAACTAGATGGCTGTTAGAATACATACATTTTTATTTTTTTTGTAAATACATCCTTAAGATACATAGAAACACCCAAACACAACACACACCCATTCTCATCACACAAATGTCTGTCCTAGGTGGGGGGGGATCAAACCCAACCTACAGCTAACCAGCTTCCAACTGAGTTGGTTGCTTGGTAGAGATCGCTTTTAGCGATAAGGTCGCCTGTTGTTGCATTGGTCTATTTAAGTATTTGGTTATTACTTTTAAGGTGTGAACAATAAAGAGTTCTATCTGGGCTGTGAGGCCAGTAAAATCATTGTTGTTACAGTTAAAAGCAATCTGTTTGGCAACTATAAATATGAAACTAGTGTTAAATACAGTTATTTGGTAGTTTTACCTTGAGTGTTTTCCAGGAGTTTTGAAAATTAATTTTATACATTTCAATCACCTCTGACCATTATCTCTTAACAACAAGAAAGACCATAAAAAAATCTGGCAGTGCCTTTTAATAAATCATTCTAGTTTCTATCTTATTATTGTTTACACATCATCATAGATGAGTAAATCTCTAGAATCATATGACAGCAAGATTAGATAACATTTGTCCTCGACTTTGTATGTGGTTTGTGGCTTCCCCAGAAGGAATCTCAGTACATAGCAATGGAAGTGTGAAGTGTTATTTTTTTCTTCAACTGTTCAAAAGAGAGGGTAATGTTTTTTAAGGCATGTATGTGAGGCATATAAAGAATCATACCATATGTTTTTTATTAGTTGTTGGATATTTTTTTATCCAAATAGGTGATATATGTACCTATGTACAGCGGTTAAATATCTAGAACATTCATTTATTTCTGTGTATGTAAAACATTCCATACATGTAGTTATTTCTGCAACCACTGATAAGCCATATCGGCGCACAAAGTAATTGAAAATGGTGATTATTTTGATTACGCACCAAACTTGTTAGTTGTTTTTTAAACAGGATGTTGAAATGAACACCCCATGTTTGTTTTTTAAGGTTCGGTACCTCAGAAGAAAGAAGGCCTAGAGAAAACTTATTCATTTGTGTTTCTTTTTTACAGAGAACCGAAGAACAAAAAATCATCTACTCCGGCCAGCTACTAGACGATAACACGATCCTAAAAGACGTCCTCCGAACATATGAAAGCCAAATCGCGCATACTATGCACTTAGTTTGCACACCGAGCAGAAAACTACCCGAACCTGTCACTATGACCACACCAGCCACAACAACGACATCGGATGGTCTACGACGGCGTACCGTCGAACCGAGCGTAGAAACGGTACCCAGACCAGAGATGAGACAGAACGATCAGAATCATACGGTTGAAATGCAGAATTATTTGAGTTCGTTTGTTAATAATTACGGTAGAGTGCCGCCATACCCTAATATGGGGGATGGTTACTTGCCGGTATCAAATGATCCAGCTATGATGGCCAATCATATGATGATGATGCAGCAGGCGTATTTGCAGTATATGCAGCAGTATGCTAATATGTAAGTACACTCAATATAACTCAAACAAAATACTCACTCCACGCTCACCTGACTTTTCAAACACTTTGCAGCGTCCGTGGCCCGTGGTCATAGGTGAGACTAGATTACAGATAAAGCGATACATATATATAACACACTTAAGTCGTTGTGATACTAATGTTGACCTAACAAATAATACTCGCGAAATGATTTTCTTTTAGATTATAGCATTAGCTATGGAACCCTACCATATGCGTGTTACGATACAGTTTTGGTCACTTGTTTAGTATTAGTTAGGATGATTTATGTGTTTATACTGCGAGAAGCCCAAAAGTAATTAGATAGATAGATAACACTTTATTAAAAGACCACAATATATAATCATTAAATACAGAGAGAATAATATTACAGCTAGGTGTTTTTAATTGGCGGCCTTATCGCTTAGAGCAATCTCTTCCAGGCAACCAAGTAGCAAGGTGAGTAGTTAAATTATCTGCTCACATGAGTTATGGTAGCCAAGGTCAAAGTAGGCGGATGTGCGTTCATCCAAATGACACTAAACCAAACTCAGATGCGGTCAACCTTCATAAATTGGGCTCGGGTGAAGATACATTCAACATATGCTGGTGACTGATTAGCTACATTTCGTCTTCATTATCATCACTACGCGTGTGAAAAAAGATTCCAACGTATTGAGAACCTCCTCCTTTATGGAAGTTGGTTAATAAATAATTGAAACATAAAATTCAGCTTATTTTTCATATGTGCTCATTCAACTCATTATAATTACAATTGATTGTTGTATTTAATGTATTGTTTTAGTGGTATTTCATCCATGACAATTCTTTTAAATACAAAAGCGGGCCGAAGTTTAGCACAGCTGCGTGATATTCAAATATTGTGATTCACAAAATCGCGCTGAATTTGTTACCATCTGAATCAAAGTTAAATATTATGATGTTATTGTCAAAATAACAATATTGTGTCTATTATATATGTATGTTGCGTTAAAAACTCTTGATCTCTTACTCCTCCCTCAGTCAATTTGAAATATATAAAAGAAAAACTTTTTTTAAGAGTCTGTTGTTCGACCATAGTCCGTCTCGCTCGCGCATACAAGCGTTTTTCAATAAAACAAAATTTTGATCAAAGTTAAATTACCATACATAAAAATCATTTTTGGGTCTAAATTTTTTTTAAATCATTTTTATATATGAAAATTAACTTGTTTCAAAGTGAATGTTTTGTCGAAAACTTGTGATATTGCTTTCTAGTTTTCTGCGGGACTATTTTTATTATATACATAAATTCATTCAGTCATTTTATATCTTCAAAAACATGATATGCGTAAGTGAGACGTACAAGACAACAGTCTAACTACAGACTCTTAAATGTATCTTCTATCTAAATAAACAAATTCATTTCTCACTTTTCTAGTATCCCTAACCAATGATTATGTATGTTAAAAATATTGTGATGCGCGATCGAGATAGCTGGGCGTGTTGTGCCCATATGTTTTACAGTTATAAGCCGGGCGGCGCGAAAGCTAATTTATAAACACTGAATAAGCTATATCAACAGTATTAAAGTAACTCTGACACTAAGGCTGGCCACTCAGTTATACGTTATCATACGAACTTACTTTTAAAAGTAATATTCCTAAAAAAGATGCAGCGTAGCTATCTGATGCAGGCATTATTATTCAAACCTAAGTATATCTTGTTACAATGTCATTGTAAGCAATTGTTTAAACAGCTTCCTTATGGTTTGTAGGAACGCGTGACCTTTCATTTATAACGAAGTATTGTTTTCGAAACTTTGTAGCTGTGGTGAAATGAGTAAAAGTGTCATTTAATTTAGTTTTTAGCCATACCTCAAAAGGAAAAAACGGAACCCTTATAGGATCACTTTGTTGTCCGTCTGTCAAGACTGTCAAGACCTATATCTCGGGAACGCGTGAAGGTAGCGAGTTGAAATTAAAACCTTATACGCAGATCCATAGACTCTTGCTGCAGAGAGAAATTTGATTTGATAATAAAATAACTTTCGCAAGTAATAAAATTGTCTTTTACTGTGCCTCCTATAAAATGTCTCCAATTTTAACAACAACTTCCACTTCAAAATACGACAAATCCAATAGTCTACACAAAGACTTACAAGACTCCTAATGCGATACAAAATATTGTTCCAAAAACTTAACACCAAAATCAGGTGTTTGCTAATGACAGGTCACAAACGTCATTTAATCTTAAACGTCATCTCATCGCAATCACTTCTCAATTCTTACGGTGCTAAGATGGTGAACTGTGTTAAGCAATCTTGTAAAAATTACAAACTTCTTTAAAAACTATGGAAAACATTATCACCTTCCATCTCTAAGTAGCAAAAATATATTTCTAACAGTATAAAAAGCGAAATGAAACAAATTTTTACGCATTTGTAGCGTATGTTCGTGTCTCACCTATGACCACGGATGCTCCAGTGTTTGAAAAATCGGGTCTTAAATTATGTGAAATATACGCGATGAAATTGTTGAAATTTATTTCATTTCAATAAGTAACATTCGCGAATATTAGTATAAAAAGCATATATGCATTTCATTTCATAAATTGATTTTATTATTTATACAAATTACTGCAAAGAATTAGAGATGGGTCGATATAATAGAAGTTATCGATATCAAATATTATTTTTACGGACTTCAAAAACGAGATTATCAGTTAGCTTATATTTTTCTTATGTGTTGCCCGCATGATTTCGTCATTTAAATTGATTTAAAATTCCTTTCAAATCTGAAAATCAGTCAGTAGTTTGGTTTTTAAAACAAAATTGCGAATTTTGAAGTCGGTTACTCTAGTTTTGTAAACTATAATAATTATGATATGTGAATCATCATCATCATCTCAGTCATAAGAAGTCCACTACTGGATATAGGCCTCCCCCATGGATTTCTATAAAAGCCGATTGGAAGCGGCTTGCATCCAACATCTTCCTGCCACTAGTATAAGTTCATCTGTCCATCTCGTGGCTGGTCTTCCTACGCTACGCTTGCCGGGGCGTGGTGTCCACTCGAGAACTTTTCAGCCCCATTGGCCATCATTTCTACGTTCACTGCCACTTCAACTTGCTAATCAGCTGTGCTATGTCGCTAACCTTTGTACGTGAAACATGGTATTTGATTTACGATAAATGTTTTTTTTAATTTTTATTCTCAAACTAACACAGCACCATGCTAACTATTCTGTTTAGATTTTCTAGTTGATGCTGTACAAGCAGAACATTGGGCAGATATAGTAAGGCGAAGTCAAAATGATCCTTGGTGGAAACCGAATTCTCGCTTAACACTTTGTTCAGTGAATTTCCACAATAAATGTAAATACATAACAAAAACAGGGCGCCAGCGTTTACAACATTGAGCAATACCTTCAAAGGTTACTTTGAATTATAAAATCATGACATTAATAACATTTATTCAAATTTAAATTTATAGTCCCATAGAGAAGTTGGAATCACAGAATGTTTATAATGAATTTTTTGGTCTTAGTTGAAAGGCAGGGGGGGGGGGGGGGGGGGACACAGCTTTTTAACTTTAGCGAGCTATATCTCGCACATATCACATCTGAGACACGATAGGGTGGGGGGTTAAAAAAATGATCTAAATTGATCTGATTAAAAAACTGAAACAACAGACTTCAAAGTTACTATTATTTCAGTTATATGATTGTATGAATCTCCCATGGACCATTCTGACTTTAATCATGATTACCCGATCAAATCGGGAGATATCCTTTTCAAAGGCAACTTTGTAGATAAATTTGGCAAATGGACGTGTATCTACGGTTAAAAATAAATTTATAAAAAAATTAAGTGTCAAAATGAAAAAATAAAATTGGCCCGAATTTAAAAGGCGGTTTGTATGGAGATTATCCTTCTGGGTCCTATTGTAATAGGGCGAATTCTGTGAGTCTACAACAAGGAGTAGATGTACAATTAGATGACAATTAGTTGAGAAAGCATCTTATGAAAAAAAACTATTGTGTCAAAATCTTGAAGTTTCATGTCAAACCTCTGTCACCGCAGGTGGCAAGCCAATCAGCAGCCAGTGCAAGCGACGCCCCCGCCACCCGAAACGCCCCCTGCCCCCGCCGAACCCCCCCAAGAGGATGAGGAGGGCGTGAGAGACTGGCTCGATCACATATACGCCGCGTCGAGACTGGCTGTACTGTCTTCGCTTGTGTATTTGTACGGGAGCGGGGCGAGACTGCTTCTGGTCTTGGTTTTGGTCGTCGTTGGATATCTGTAAGTAACTAGCAATACTGACTCTCCTACTCCTCCCCCCCCCCCTTCATGCTCGCAGAACCCCTTAAAAAACTAGATGAGAATAAAGACTGACTCGGCCACATACTCGTATACACGGCGTCAAGACTCTGTACTGTCTTCAGTCAGTCTTCAGTCTGAAAGCAATAAAGCAATATTTTAACTTACAAATACAAGTAGTTAGTAGTAAGTAGTAGTAGTAGCCCTTACGAGTAGAATGCTATTTTTCATTTTTATTCACTCATATTAACAAATTTCTAATACTACTCTGTTGTTACAATGAGATTGTACATAAATAATTACTGTGATTTCGTCATTCTACATAATATGCCTATTTTTACCCGACTGTGTAAGAAGGAGGGATATGTTTTTCGAGTATATGTATATATCTATATGATCACCTATGGTATCGTTAGATTCGTCATTTCTCCCTGAGTGTCATAGGCTACATTTTTTTGTAATTATAATAACAACTTTCAAAATTTAAAAAAAATATGCTTTTCGTAACCTTCAACGAACTTTTTTTGGAATAAATAGGTAACTTTACTAGCGTTATTTAAAGAATGCGCATTTATGATATTTAAAAGTGACCTTGCGCATACTTTCTCTCAAAAAAACGTACACACAACAGCATATCAAGCGTAATGATCATAAGTTACCCGACTGCAAAGAATGCTCTTCTGCAGTCGGGTATTTTGTTTATCTTTAGATATTTTTAATTTTTCGTTAAAATTAATTTCAGACACCAGATCGGATTCTTCCGCGATCTCAACCTAAACCATAACCGCAACCCGCCGGCCGAGAACCAACCGGCCGACAACCAGCCGGCTGAGAACCAAGACGACAACCAACCGGACGTCAACCAGCCGGCGGCTAACCAACCGGCCGGCCCCGCCAACCAATCGGTCGGCAACCAACCAAACAACCCGCCGGTCGTAGACGACAACCAACCGTCAATTTTAGCTGTCACCTGGATGATATTCACTTCGTTCTTCGCTTCACTCATACCCGATGTTAACCAGTGATTCTATTAAAACAAAATTAGAATATCGATGGAATTTATCTAGTAATTGTGTAATACTGCACATTTTAGTAATTGAAAAACACTTTGAAAAAAAATTCAAATGAATCGTAAATTACAATTTTCTGTTGGTCTATTTTCTGAGTAGCATGTCTGGCTATATTCTATCGGATTGATTTCGGCGAGTGTGCGCAAGATCTTTACGGCTTTTTACCACACTCGCTCGCCATTCCGCTACAGGACGAGCAGAAAGGCTACCTGACCTATTTGTCTGTTCAAAATGATACCAGTTCACGAGATTGATGCGTATTGCACAGAAGTGAAACTCTACCGCCTACTCTGTTTCTTGAGAAATAATCACAATTTCAAGCCTAAAATGAACAGAGATCTTATTATTAAGATCAATAAAACCAAAAGCAGTCTTTAAATCTTTAATTTTAAACTTTGCAAAATACATAAAACATAAATAAGCTACGAATTGATATCCTCCTATTTTGCATCGGTTAAAAATACACACAAAGAAATCAAGCAAAAAGGTACAATCGTGTACATACTTTAACTTTTTTTTAATTTACAATTATTTTTTTTCATTATAACAACACTATAATATAATCCTAAAGTTTTTGTTTTACTAAATTTTGTGCAGTAATTATCTCTTATTCTCAAGCCGTAGTTTAGTATTCTCGTTTTTGTCTAAATGTAGGGTATAATTATGTACAAAATTGTATTGTAAAAAGTTTATTTTGGTATTAAAAAATGAACTATTTTCTTCGATAATGGTTTTAGCTTTTGGCGAAAACATATTCGCAATTTGGGCCCTTGTTTGCAACTTATTTTTTTGGTTGTTTTGTTTCTCGTAAAACATCTGTTCAATTTTACGCCGTTTATGCAATTTTTCTGTGAAGGAACTAAACTATAATGCTAAACTCAGTTATTCAATTGTGATAAATTAAAATTATAACTTTAGTTATAACTGGATTATTGTATGAATGTCAACTTTAGAATTGCCACTTAAAAATATTTATGTGATAATTGTGGTTAGTCCATAACACCAGTGCTTGAGGTTTAAATTCCTGGATGTATCTGGTATGATTATAAAGTTGTTTATTGAAAAGAGCGTCACATTATAATTTGAAGAAAAAAATATAGAACCAATTAGTAACTTACTAAGATAAAAAAAGTTATATTGGGAACCAATGTTTCTTGTTTCGCAAAACAAAGATCGTATGAATTGTTTGTTTTTTTAGTTAATACCATGTTTTTTAAATAATACCAATTGATTGCCATTTTTATCCTACTTCGCAAGACAATTTGTAACCGTGGGATTCTGGTTGACATTTAGTTGTGAAGATTCTTAAATTTATTCTTAAAAAAAATATTTATACCCGTGTAGATACTAAATACAAAACCAAATATTATAATGTAAATATTTATTGTTTCTAGATTAGAGATAGTTTTTGTGCTGTTTAAATATTATGGTGATGTAAAATTATTTAAACTTCATAATTACGAATAAAATAAAATGGAGTCACGTAAAGTATTTTTTTAGATATATGTTTTATGTGATTTTTCAGAAGTTTGAACTATTTTAAGTAACTATTTATTTTATGTTTTTATAAATCCAAAGCAAAAAGATTACTCGTAGCTTTGATATCCCAACACTTTGACAACTAGTTAAATTATAAAAGTGGCTTTAAAAATATTGAAACTATATTTTTAAAATAGTTCAAATTTGCAAATAAAAACATAAAAATCTAAATAATACTGAATACCTTAGCCTGGTCTTAGCGCCTTGTGACTTTACTACCAAAATGCGACTCAACTGAATGTCTCAGTTGAGTCTCATTTTGGTGTGTAAAAAAATGTTTTGGCCCATGTTACATGAGTGAAGTAAGCTGAAGACTGGTCTTATTTTTTATAGGATCATAGATAAAATATATTTTGTGGTATCAAATGTGGCATATTTGAAATATGAAAACAATAAAACAAAATTTTAAGTAAAACTACGTTTCTCTCATGGTGCGAAGCGCGACGTTATCCGTAACGCGTACGCTGCTTTGTAAAAGACCTCCGAATGTGCTTGAAACTAGTCGAGAGATTTGAACTCAAATATTATAAACTCGTCATTTTAGTTAAAAATGTGTTTTTAACAAGAAATGTTATTTGCAAATACATAATATATTTATTTTAACCTTTTCAAACTTTTAAATTGTCATGTTTGATGCCAATTATGGTCTTGTTGACACCAGCTTTTTTATTTCTGTGTCAAACGTGTCAAATATGTCATGTTTTATACCAGATTATCAAACATGACAATTTTGTGTCATGTTCAATCGAGAAACGTTTAAATTATTGTTTTTGATATTGGTAATGTAAAATATTATACATTAAATTTGATTGTCGGTAACGGCTCTCATAATCTAAAATGGACCATCTCAGTTGGATACATCGTTATAGTGCATGCTTCCTTACTTGTTCGAAATTGTAAACAAATATGGCGCATAACAACCAGTCGCTATCTGTAATTCCGAAAATAACAGCCCCAGTGACCATCGTTTATATTCATTTTTAACTATCCCTAATATGAAATACGTTGTAAAAGCGTGAAGGAAGTTTTACTTATAATGCACATAAAATTTAAAAAAAAAAACTATTGATTTAAAAAAATAAAACGATGATGTCAGACGGTAAGAAATAGGGCAACAGATTATTTTTATTATTTTACAAACGTATGATACGATTCGAATATATAGCATATTTTAAGTTGTTTTATTTTATTAATTAAATTTGATATAAAAATCAAACAACTTGTAATGGATTTGTCGTGTATAATTGTTTAAAATAATACGCGATTGATTGATCCGTTAAAAGTTGTTTAATTTTCGATGAATAACAATTTCGAAAACCAAAAAAAAAACAAATATAATGATTTAACAATTTTCTTTTTTATACTGACTGTACACAAAGTTCATACTCAACTTATTCCATTCTTCATTGGGAGCACTAAAATGTTTGTGTAATCCTATAAATATTTAATTTAAAACCTCATGAAACAGAGTTTATGGTCCATTTTGTTATCAGAACCTGTCGACTGACACGCTGTAAATTCTATGTAAATAAATATAATTACGGAAAATTCTTTGTAATCGTATTTTCGTATTTATCACAAGTTAAATAAATACATAATAAGGGCGATATTAAGGTTAAGCCACAATATGCGTTGTAAGCGGAGCGGGACGAAGGAATATGCGTAAAAGGAGAGCTTTAAAAAAAACGTTTATTCTGCGTGCCCGTGCCAAAAAAATATTCATTTTGCGCGATTAAAATAGTATTGGTCTGGCGCCATGCTGTTACTGAATTGGTCGTATTTTGTGAGGCCATTGTCAATATTTCTGTCAAACTCGCGTGAAATAGCATTGACATAATTATTGTATACCGTCGCGTTCCGTGTAAGAAAAGGTTAATGACAAAAGGGTTTGACAGAATATTGACAATGACCATTAGATTACTCGCATTAGACATCTGATAGTTTGCTGGTTTATACCTCTGTGTAGTGGAACCTTTAAAATATTATGTCTGACTGAGTTCAAGTTCAACCAGCATCATTGTGACCAAGTCTGTATCATATGTTTGGATAAATAACTTATTTAGACAACACGAATGCAATATGGTATCGTACTTTGTTGCGTTGCATCAACGTTGCCGGATATCACGCTCGTGTGACCTGAGCCTTAGTTAAAATTTTAAAATGCTAATGATTATTTAACTTTGTAGTTTTTAGTTTGTGTTTTTGGATTGATACTCACAGTTTTAACGAAAATGTAGAATGAAATATTTTTTATTGGGAAGAGGGTTAAGAGGCTTATAGGGTGAGTTTCACAATTTCTGGTTACAGCGGACGGGACGAGGTCATAGCTTGAGACTTGTATGATGATAGTGGAAACAGCTTATATGTAGCTAACAGTAATTTTTATAGCTAGTCTACAGTGTAGGCTTGCTATGTGTGGTGTATACTCTACACCATGTAACGTAACGAAATGAATGAACAAGGACGAACTGGTCACAAGTACGTCTTTGCCTTTTGTTTTTGATTTAGTGTTAGTAGACTACGAAACTCTTTCGCTGTTTATTTCAACCGATTAATTTTAACCGCAGCTTTCAGTGTATTGTGAAACTGGCTCCATGAAACCGGATATGTATACAAAGAGTTAGCATTTTTATTTTATAACATTAGTTGATTTATGTACCGATGGAAGATGGAATATGGAAAATGCATACTGTGATAAGTTATTTTCGTTTGCACCCTGTAACATAGTGAAATATAATTTGGAAATGTGTATATTTTCGTTTTATTTGAAGCTATCCTAATTTTTTGTAATAAGGATAGGTATAGTAAACAACTATAATTTTATTAGTTTACAAAAATGAAACAACCGACTTCAAAATTTCGTTTGGATGACGTGTTTTTTTTTTCAATTTTTTTTAATGGAACGTATAGGGAACTTATAACTTTCTTTTCTTATTCTTATCATTATTTTTGAGGCGATAAGCATCACTGACGCAAACGAAATAGCTAGTTTAAAGAATTTGCAACGAAAAAACATATTAGGCGTAAACACTCATTTATTCAGAAACATTAAAAATCATCACTAAAATCTACATCCATAATGTCATCAACACCTGTTGTAGTTTCATCATTTCTGTCTATTGCATCAGCATTTTTTGTACTTCCATCTGCAACATCTTTTAAATTATTAACATCTTCATTTATTTGATTACTAACTACAGTCGCACTGCCGTTGAATTCTAAAGTATTTAAATCTACTTTATTTTTATTCATTTCTTGAATGTCTATGTCATTTTCTTTCGAGTTATCCACTTTATCATGAATGGGTTGTTTATTCTTGTCACTTGTTAACTCACTTAGACTATTGTTTTCATTCATTTCAACGTCCTTGTTTATTCTAAATACATTACAATTATTTTTGTATTGATTTTCATGATCATTAATATTTTTCTCAACGTCATCATTTGCCTTTTGATGATTATCAGAATCACCTTCGCCGCCATTTTCTCTTCTGCGATCAAACTCAGGTAAACTCTGTTCATTATGATTTTGATGATCACTATCTTCATTGTGAAGATCAATGTTAGAATTAATTCCCTTATCATTCTCATTTTGACAAACCGTACGAATATTTTTATGTTCATTTCGATGATTAACGTCAGAATTTCCATCACTATCATAATTAACGTTTTCATGTACGTCTATAGCCACTGATTCATTTATAATTAATCCATCTTCATCAGAATCTGAACTATCTATTACATTTGATTTGTTATTCTTTCCTTTAGTTATTGTATGTTCTGCATCATTCATATCTTCATCTACATTTGCATTTACTGTTGTATTTCTATTTGATGCCCCTTTTTCGATATCCTCGCTATTTCTACCATCTTCAGTTTTATTTTTTCCTCTAGAATCTTCTTTATCTCTGTCATTGGTGATATTATCAAGGTAATTGATATTTTGATTATCAGTAATCGTGTTAGTAAGTCCATTTTCCAAATTATTTAGTTTGAGTCGTGCGAGTCTTCGTTCTTCGGCTAGTTGCCGGTTCCGCAGCATTCTCTCCCGTTGTTCGTTGTTAATTGAAGGGGAGGATATCGCTTTCGGCATGTTCTGATGTCTGGAATTAAAATTATAGCTATTTATTTAAAATATTATTTGAACTAATAGAAGGTTAAAAATACTCTAGCGAAAATGAAAATAGTATGCTTTTTTTTTTCAAAGGAAAACTCACAGTTAACTACATACATTAGAAAACGTATATAAAAACGGAAGGCCAATTAAAAGTTTTCACAAATAATATAAAAGACTAGACAACTATGAAATAGACGGACAGGCATAAATACATGTATATATATAAATTTATAAAATATATACAGAATAATTGTACAACAGGTTAATTTGCGTGCGCTCTGTCCGCCGTCTACAGACTGACTGTTTTGTTTTACAATCTCCAACGAACTTTCGTAATAAACAAGTGATATTACTAGAATTATTCAAAAGATTGCGCATTTATATTTTACAGCAATTTTACGCATACTTTCTCACAATAAACGTACGCTCAACATCGTATCAAGCATAACGAAATCGTAAAGACCGCTTTTCTGAAGTCGGATATTTTGTTTTTCTTTTAATATAGATACTTGTATTATGTAACGTAGACATATCATAGTCAGAAATACTAACTTTTCCCCCGGAGTAGCATATCCCTTCTTCCCAGTGTGCGGCGTGGCTCGAGCCAACTCGATCTGATGCTGCAACAACTTGTCGAACTCATCCTGCTCCGGTTCCTGTTGCGGTGCTTCATCCTCGCTCGACTCGCGCTGGACGACCGTCTCCTCTGACATTAACTGGTCGGTGCGGATCTTTGTTAGGTGGACCTGGAATCACACTAATGTTATAAAGGAGAATGTTTGTGTATGTTTGTTACTTCTTCACACTCAAACGGCTAAACCGATTTTGATGAAATTTGTTATGGAGGTAACTGACACCCTGGTTTCACACATAGGCTACTTTTTATCCCGAAAAACAATATCTTCTTTGGTATAATGTATGTAAAACAGCGGGTACCACCGCGGGGCGCAGCTAGTGTAAGATAAAAATAAAACTAGATGTTCTACGAACAGTAGACCTCGCGAGGACAAAGTCCGTATTATATATATGAAGCGGTAGTTTCTCCAAACTTCAAAATTTACTTAAACTATGAAAATTAGACTTTAGTGTTTCAAATTAACGGCCTTACCGAAAAACGTTACTTAACTTTAAGCATTGCTTAACATATTTTGTCAACTTCTGGCTGACACGTAATTACACTTGCGGAAAGAAGACAGATAATTTAAGACGATGGTTAAAGTTAAGTAACGTTTTTCGGTAAGGCCGTATAAGTCTAATTTTCATTATGATTTCTAAGGATTTCGCGATTGTTATTCATCGAAATTAACTCAACTTTCAAGGGATTTATCGCGTATCGGCGCTACTGTCATACTTTCTCTAAGACTGGCCTTGTGGCTCAGTTGGAAGTATGTCTGCCTGCTAAGCTACAGGTCGTGAGTTCGATCCCCACCCAGGGCAAGCATTTGTGTGATGAGCAGATTTTTTATATTGCGAATAGGTCCACGTTTGACCACCAATTCGCCTGTTAGAAAGCGACGATGTGGTCGAAGATGAAGCACGCAGACCCAGAAGATACCTATTCACTCTGACCTTAAAAAGTTCCAAATTGTATCTTTCAGGGAACAGAGAAGCCGGCAATTTGTTCCATTTCTTAGCTGTACGGATCAAATACGTAGAATTAAACCGTTTGGTGCGTACGCGTTTGTTCTGTGTCTGGGTGTTTCTATGTATCATATGTGTATATTTAAAAAAAAAAGTTTAAACCGTTTGGTGCGTACGCGTTTGTTCTGTGTCAGGGTGTTTCTATGTATCATATGTGTATATTAAAAAAAAAAGTTCATAGTACAAGCTTCGCTTAGTTTGGTCTAGATGGTGTTGTGTGAAATGTACATAAACTATTTATTTAAAAAAAAACATACCCATACCTTGCCTTCATTATCTGATTGGAATCTTAAATGGCTAAATGCCTCTACAATGTTTTGTGACGGTTAGGCTTGCGCCAACTAGCAGTACCAGTCTACGATGGTTAAGCAAGTCCTAGATGAAACCTATAAGTTCCTTACCATAACTGGTCTCTTATTTCCCAAAGTCTCAATCTTCTTGAGGCAGTCTTTGAACTCAAATTTTGGGTACAACCTGTACGCCCAATGCTCCAACTTCTTGAGTACTATGTCTAGGTCTTCTTTCTCATGACCTTTACCTGAAAATATATTGAGAATTTGAGAGAAATGTGACGTCACAACATCTTACTGTAACTTGAACCATCACAGACCCACCCTGACCATTTCACTACAGGATTAGCAGAAAGTCGGCGCATTACCGCCATTTCTCATTGAAATGCAAAAAATCCGTACTCAGCGATATCGGTCCAAGTTCTTGATGCATACTGCACAGGAATGGAATTAAATGACACCATCTGTTGTCTGAGAGATCGACGAGCTCCATCCTCGGCCACACCGTCGCTTAACATCAGGCTTATCATTGGTGGTCAATCGTAAATTTATCATGCATATAAAAAAAAAATGTATCAAACATGAGTATTTATTTTATTTATTTATTTTAGAAACACCAACAGTATACATATTACATTGACTTAGTAGGTAATCTCTAATATAGGTTCTGATATGTATACCTTTAACAGGCGTCTACATCATTATTTAACTAAAACTATATTAATTTAAACTAAAACCTATAAAATAATATAACAGTGATATTATAATCTATTGCGTTCAGTAAAAAAAAGTAATAACTTAAACTTGAATGCGTTAAATTTGTCGTGAAATATATCGAGATCGTTTAGCAAAACATTAATTTCATTGTATGTACGACATAGTCTTGGTAGAGGAGAATTATATGATAAGTTAGTTTTAGAGTATTTAACATGGAGAATCTTTGAGATTCTGTGACGCGGGTAGTGACATGGTACTGATAGGGAAAACTGCATCAAAATTGAGGGACAGTCAATAAGGCTGTGAACAACTTTGTAAAGAAAAGAGAGGTCTCGGATTTTCCTCCTATTGCGAAGATTATTTATTTTAAAGAAAGACAATCGATTGGAATACGGACTTCTGTGTGAAATCCCTGGACATGAAAATGCCAGAGATCTGGTGAAACCTCGTTGGTGTTATCATGCACTTGGTGTTATGGTTTCTAGTCTAGTAAAAATAAGATTTGTGACAACATAAAATATGTACAACTAAGTACCTATATTGTTATTTATATGAATGTACTGGTGTTTTGAAATACATTTGACACAATTTCATAGTGATATTATAAAAGCTAATTTTGTTACCTTTACACGCTCAAACGGCTGAACCGATTGTTATGAAAATTAGTATAGTAATGTATTTAGAATAGATAGCTTTGGACCTGGAGACGGACATAAGCTACTTATCATCATCATAATCATCACCGTTTTTCATAACTACGCGAGTCAAACCGCGGAACGCAGCTAGTCTATAAATCAGGGATTATTGTTGATCTATGAATTTAAGTTATTATTTTATCATAATTTCAAAGAATCCCCCCAGTTGCAAATACTGTGATCTGCTCCATACAAACAGATTTATTTTTACTAGACTATTCATAGACCTTCATGTTATGGATGAGGTGTACAAATCAGAGGTGCGCTGTTAATTTAAGGAAATTATGTCAATCTAGCTTAGAACTAACCAGCCAATCACAAAAATACCTTTGAATTTGAAATCCTTGAAATGCTCTGGTATAACCTGAATCCCCCTTGGACCGGTGAGACGAGCTGGGTTTAGTACCACACGAGGGTTCTTTACAACGCGCTTAGTCTTTGCCGATGTCGGATCCACGCGCCGCTTATCTTCCTCTGAAATATGGTATTTATTGAAATGAATTTTATTATGGACTTTCATCCATATACATATTAATATTAAAATAATTCAGATAACTATAATTAAAGTTAGTATTTGTGTACTCTGGTGTCCTAGGCCTCACAATATGGGTCTTTGAGCCTAGTGTGGAACTGCAGATTAGAACATTTTAGCTTATATTTGTAGTTAATTTTTTTTTTTTTCTGTATTGTTATATTGTTATTGTCATTTCTTAATTGTTAACAATTTTTCTATTAAAAAAACTGACTTCAAATGCAACTTACAAAATTTTTCACGATTGTAAACTTTTTAAAGAGACCTCTCTTCACTCGCTCTTTTTTTCTTTTGTCAAGAATGCGATTTGTCATTGAATGTCAAATGCTCGTCTTCGAAGATTAGAAAATGTGCAGATTTTTATATGATAATCCCTTAATATTTGACACTCTTGCAAAAAAAAACGTGTAGGTGGAACTCTGCGATTCTATAATCTGACGCACTTACTCAGGAATACTATAGATATAGATATTTTTTTAAATCTTCAAAAATAGTAGACTTCATGATTCTATCTAAGTAACACATATATCAAAATTAATAAATGCAGGAGAGTATCCACAATTTGTTGTCAGATTTTTAACTACTCCATTTTTGACGAGAGGGAAATCTTTACTTTATCATTAGAATGACGAACAGACGGCGAATGGATGGAGGAAGATCGGGCTGTGAAGGGAGCATACCGGGGACGGCCGACTGGGCGACGCTCACTGGGCCGTCCACGATACCGCTGCTCTGACGCCGTGGAGACGGGAGCTACAAGATCTCCAGCAGGTGAATTGGCGTGTACTCGTACAGAGCCATGGAGACTGGGGTCTTTTGATGTCAGAAGCCAACTTTGGGGGTGGCGCGCCATTTTAGTAGTATCTTTAGAGGGAGGGAGAGTAAATATGTTGGATGTAACAGGGATATGTGGGATTGTACCCAATAAAACACCCCAATGGCCAGCCTGTGCTAAACACACTCTTTCCTCCTGTAAACAAGCAAAATGTGGAATGTCCTTCCTCAGAAGGGCTTCAACAAAGAGTGTCTATAAACCTAGTAGGCTAGTAAAGTAACAGTAATGTTACTGATGTTGCAGTTGTCCATAGGCAACGGTCATAGCTTACCATCAGGTGAGCTGTCTGCCTTTTTGCTGCACCTTTTTATATATAAACAGAGGACTCCAGGTTCTCGTGACGAACACATACCGAAGCCCTCAGCACTGTAATACAGTTTCTCCTTAGCCTGCTAGGCCCACGGCGCCTTGAGCCACTCAGCGTGTCCACTTTTGGGTAGTAGATCAGGTAGGGGTATACGGTATACCGCTGCTGTATTCTAGTGCTCTGGCACAAGGGTGGTTCTACCTAAAGATACAATGACCATATGGCCATTATCATCCACATGATGTATAGAATGCCTATTTTGTTTTACCACCTTTGTACTTAATTCTATGGAATGATAATAAAGTCTCTGAATCTGATACCACACTGAGATTTTTTCTCACCTACTCAAAGTTGTTTATTTCTAACAAAAACCATAAAAGTTCTCAATTCAACAGCTCTTGATTTTAAAGTTATAAATAGTTTATTAATGGTCATAATTTGAGGTTATGTTTATAAACAAAAATATTGCTAAATATTCTAATAGGAGACATCTAGTAGGGTTTACTTAGTAAAGAGTGTGCAAATTACCTGCTTCATCCTCTTTTTCACTATTTTCATTGCTGTTTGGAGTCCTAGGTCGCTCATCGTAATCATCGCCTTCAATGATACGCTCCAACTCTTGAGCCTCGCCAGCTTCGTCTTCGAGAAACACGTCTTCAAGTAAAGACATCCTGCAAAGTGATATATTAGGTAGGACTGTCGATTTCAATTTAATTTTTGATT
Source organism: Lycia hirtaria (assembly GCA_947563715.1). NCBI lineage: Eukaryota > Metazoa > Arthropoda > Insecta > Lepidoptera > Geometridae > Lycia > Lycia hirtaria. Next base: position 30,448,982 of record OX387377.1, on the reverse strand, counting down.
CTTCATCAAAATTATTCAAGATTCAACTTTTGGTATAGAGTTTTTTAAAGTAAATATAACATATAGGAATTATTAGATTTAAGAGCACACATTAGAGGAAATTACGCATCCTTGGACACAGACTAGTAAGAGCAATTATGAGAGTTTCCTTGGACAATTTGGACCTTTGGACATACCTATTCTTCTTCTTTTTTGTATTGGACCCGCATTAAAGCATTTGCCAGTGTCAAGTATTAGGTTTTTTTCAAGTTTCTTGAATAAAACAAGTTGTAAATGTTCTAGTCACAATCTAAGTCAATTTATAAGTCGAGTCCTGCTTCAGTAAAGTGGTGGCGACTTTACTAGAAGCTTCTATGGAGTTTTGCCGACAACGAAAAATCACACGTTTTACTACTTTATTTCACTTGCTCACACTCATGCACCTTATCGAACACTTAATGAATAAAACACAACCATTTTTATAGCATTAATGTTCAAAATAACACAGGTTTAAGAAAATAAAACAAAGCAACAACACGTTACTTAGACGTTCCCGCCAAAACTGGACATACCTATTACTATTCAAATTACTATTTATGATTGTAAGGATAGTAACGCGCGAAAACCAAATCGAAAACAAAATTATGGTTGTGTTCAGAAACACGAATATATATATATATTTTTGTACCGGTCAATGTATTTAAATCATCATCATTAATGGATATTTACTATACAAGATACCTATTAATAATCATGGAACAATCATGTTGTTTTCAACAAATCCGTAGAAAAAAAAGTTTTTTAAACTTAAATTATTTCTTAAAGACATCCAGCATAATTAGGACAAGAACAATGTTTTGAACGTACCTACCTAGAAAGTTTTTTTTTAATTTATTCATAGCCGTGGATAAATGTCCACTAGTCGTAAGCTTACTTTTGTTACCTGTGGTAGAAATACTTTACTAGCTGTGGCAATTCTTTTTCTAGTGCTGTACCGTTTCCGTAATTTTTTATCGATCATGCATCGATTTATTAGTAGTAAATATTGAATCGATCGTGTCGATGAATTTGAGTTCAAACCGAAATCCTTAGTGAAAGTATTATAGCCCATACAGGCTCACGCCGAGAAAGCCCGAGAACCCCCGAGAAGCGTGAATGTGAAAGGTTTCTCTACGTCTCGTTCTCGGACTCGCCTGTTCTCCGATCAGTGTCGGTATTTTTGCCCGCTTCAAAGGGTGTCTCGGGCGAGAAAAGAGAAGACTATCACATTCTTGCTCGGTCTCAGTGCGAACTAGGAAGCGAAATCAAGTATATGTAAGTGCATGACATAACCGTTTCTGATAGGTATATCTGTTACCATCGTCTGGGTCTTATTTTTCTTTGTTTTTTGTTTAGTTTTAACAAAGTTATAATAGGCTATTGCACAAATTAGTATTGTACAATAACAAGTCCATAGCGGGTGGGAGCGAGAACATGTCATAAGTGAGAACATAGTGAGTGTGGACAGTTTATTAAATCTCGGTAGAAGTCTCGGCGAGACTTCTTGCCGAGACTTCTCGCCGTGAGTCTGTACGGGGCTTTAAAATTAAGAGAGGTGAGGTAGGCAATAAATTTTTACATTAATACTTTAAAATACGCTGATACCTATCGCCGAGATATTCAAAATTTAATACATAATATATATATTTTTAATACATACTTATGATAGATAGAAACATCCAAACAAAGAAACATATGCTAATCAAATAAATGTTTGCCCTGGGTCCCCATCCAGGACAACGACCACGACTTACAGCTCAGCCCCTTGTTCAGAATTCATTCAGATTCGGAATCTATATATCCGTCTCTGTCATTCTCTATGGAAATGACAGAGACGGAGATATAGATTCTGAATCGATTCCAAATCCGAATGAGTTCTGAATACCCAGATACTACAGGATACTACAAAATACTACAGACACTACTACAGGATGCAGTCGTACTGTACTACCACTGAGCCATGAAGCCTGTTGAAAAGATTATCATTTATTTATTAAAGCGGCAAATATCTAATTATATATTATATACAGCCAATTGCACATATTAAAAGTACAAATTAATAATATCATAGCTGAACTTCAGATAAATTATCGTAAATATTATTCTTAAAGTGAAATTAAATATAATTTGTAAGTATTATTATTATGTTTTTGAAATAAAATAAATAAAGTAATTTTCCGACAGGGATGAATCAAGGTTCTTGAAATAGTGTTGATATTTTTAATGAAAGTAAGTATTACGATTATAAAATGTAACAAATAAATAGGGATGAACCACAGGGATGCACAGTACTGAAGTTATTATGGTTGTCGAAACAAGGTTGACACTTTTTGTGATTTTACGGCCTTACCGAAAAACGTTACTTAACTATAAGTAATACTTAACTAATTTGTCAACTTCTCGATAACACGTAATGACACTTTGCGGAAAGAAGATAGATAATTTAAGAGGATGGTTAAATTTAAGTAACGTTTTTCGTTAAGACCGTTAATGTTAGGTGCATAATATTGATATTTATTATTTGGTTGTTTAATTAAACTTAAAATTGTGACCAATCCAGTATTTTTTAGCTTATGAATAATACATATAATAATCCACAAAAAAGCTTACGTCAATTACACAAAACAAAATTAAAAATTATTCAAATAACCCGCCCCGAATCGATCATGGCACAAAGGTGCCCATAATACTGCCAGCATTACCCCGCTGAATGGCAATGGCCAACCTCTGCACCAAGAACGAACCGGAGCGAGAGTCACCACCGTCATTGGCAATACGGCGCCCAATTTCAGTTATCAGGCCTTTGGCCTCCGCCCCCCAACTGCCCAAAGTCTCCACCGCAATGGGCACAAAATAATAATGTGGTTCCATCGCCGCATACTTTAAATGCTTCTTGGAAGCGGCATCCTCCGCCGCTGCTGCTGGAGCGTGGATAGTGCGACTCAGGTGCGAGGTCGCGACAGTGCTGATGCAAGTAGCGTCCCAGACCAAGCACTTGCCGTTTTTCCATGGCACCAAAGTCAAACCATCCGGACGCTTCCCGTTGGATCTGCTGAGTCCCGGTGGTTCGAGTACACAGTGCAGATATGAGCGCTCTACGGACTATGTCGTTGAGGGCATGGTGACGCGAAAACCTACCCGAGCAGCGGCGACAACTCAATGCGTGGTGTCCATCGGCTTCCAGCATGGAACCGCAGGTGCATATATGTGGTTCACATACCCTGCAGCCCAAACGGAGAGCCACAGCCACACGTAAGGAGTCGTCATCCAATAAGGTGCCTAGGTGAGGTGAAGGAAGTGCGTGCAACCATGCCCCTGATTCTGACCGCGACCGACACCGCCTGAATTCTCGCCAAATCAGGACCCGTGGCAGAGTCCAACATCTGCTTGAAGATCCTCCTAGCACCAACGTCATCCCAAGCCCGCTGGACATGTGAGGCAACTGGATACGGCATATCCACGTAAAAATTTTAAATTGATATTAATTTAAAGATTTTGAACATCTGGAATAAATTAAGATAGTTAATACAAAATTTAAATTTACTTTTAAAGTATTTTTTATTATTTATTTATCAGCCCTGTTTATACAAGCTGTCCCACTGCTGGTCGCGGTCCATCTTCTCATTGTGAGAAGGGTTAGGCCATAGTCTGCCACGCTGGCCAAGTGCGGGTTGTCAGACTTCACACATCTTCAAGATCATTGAGAACTCTCAGACATGTAGGTTTCATCGCGATGTTTTCCTTCACCGTTTGAAGTTGCCGGCAATCAACAATACGCACATAATTTCGAAAAGACAGAGGTGCGTGCCGCAGGATTCGAACCCAGGAACTACGGATCGCAAGTCAGATGGTCTCCCGACTAGGCTGCTGGAAACTTACAATTTTAAAGTATATAAGGATCTAATCCGGAACAATTTCCGAATCTATGCAACTGATCCTTGTTTTTTTTTCGAAATGGAGCTAAAGCGTAGTGTCGAAGTAAGGATGGAGTCAGAATTGATGGGAAATTGGGAATGAGGCGTTTGTAGGAGATAGATTTGGGATAGGGGCGAGGTGGGAACAAAGTGAATATGGAGTAGGAGCGAGCTGGGAGAAAGTGGGAGTGCGGCGGGAGGGAAGTAAGTGCAGGAGAGAAGTGGGAGTGAAAAAGCAGCAAAATATACGAGGTTAGGAGTGGCACCAAGAGTTAGGTGGAAACGAGATAGGAGTGCAGCGAAAACAAGATTAGGAGTGTAATAGACGTGAGCTGTTGTTAACAGTGTAAGTGTGGGGCGGAAGTATATTCAGAGCGAACTATTAGAAGGATGGGAGTGAAATAGCACTGGAATGGAACTGGGGCAAGATTATAACGAAAAAAAGTGTGACTAGAACAAAATGACGGTCAGATGAGGCAAAATCGCGAGTGAGTGTTGAGTGAGAGTGAAGTTTTTTTTTATTCAACGATTGGCCTGCGCTTTGACCGTCAATTGACCTGGTGTTAAGCAACAGTTACGGTTTACGATGGAGCGCGCTCGCCTAGAAGAAACCTATTCACTCACGATTTGAAGACACTTAAATTATATCAATTCAGAAAGACCCATTCAGGAAGCGCATTCCACATTTTGGCGGTACACACAATGAAAGTGGAATCAAAGCGTTTCGTGTGTGTTTTCGGAATAGGACAGGACAGATTAAGTGGAATAGCAGTGAAGTGGGAGCTGAATGGCAGCAGGGCAGAAGTAAGTCAAGAAAGGAATGGGAGTTATTTTTTCATTCAAATAGATCTGTGTCACCACAGACTCGTCACAGACAGATTGGTTGGAGCAAGATGGAAGTGCAGCGAGAGTCAGTTAGCAGCGAAACAGAAACGGGGCAGATGCGGTGTTAGAATGGGTTTTTAAGTTGGGTGGAGTGCAATGAGCCGAAATCTCTGACTATAGCTTCGATAATAATTTTTTATTTGTATTATTTTTGTTTTGTTTTTTTGTCACAATAAAAATGTATGTCTTTTGTCTTATTCTGAGGAAACAAGTATCAAATTGAAATTAATTACAAAATGTTTGTATCGGTTCACGAATTTATGTCGTAAGCAACCGCTTTTTTTTGATAACTCTGATCTCTGACACTAGAGATTGCTATTAAGCCTATACGAACTTATTTATTTCCATACAGAATGACAGAGATGAAGACAAAAAATTCGACCCGATTCCGAATCCGACAAGCATTGATAAGCTCCACAGAACAATTTCAATAATGAAAATATTAAATTGTTACTAATCGATATATAATGAATGAGAATGTCAAATTACACCCCAAATTACACAAATGGAACAACACTAAAAAGTCACGTGACCAGCTTGCGTTTGAGCGCATTCTCAGGTATGGACAAATTGGTTTTTTTTTCGAAAAATCAGTTAATTTTCGTTTAAAATCATTGTAAATTAAGGTAAATATACCTATTCCGATGTTTTGGTGTGTTGAAGTGTGTGAAAAATATGTGATGTTCGGTGTTGTGAACCGTTATTTCACCAACAAAGACTGTCAGTTTGGTATCAAGAAAGGTGCTTCAAGAATGGCGTCCCCCACATGTGCCGCTGGCTCTCTGAGTTTCGTCTTGGCCGTGCTAGAATATGATGACGTGAGCCGCTGCAATAGCGTGGAAAGCGAACGTGTCCAGTTTTTTCCGGCATTCCGGCGACTACAGTCGTTGAGTGCCGACTTTCTTGCAGTGCCCTTGCAACATTCAATGATTCATTGTCCCGATTTCTGCTGAAATTGGCTAAACAGCTCCTTCGTTTCGCTGATAAGTACAATAACTTATTTGTGCTGGGGTTATTCACTACCTTCGTAGTTTGTAGCAGGAAATAATGTGTTTTTCCTCAGTGTTACGCCCAAGTGTTTTGTTTACGATTGGGCGTCTTGCCGCGGTCGGAAATGCAGTTATCTACTATCTCTACTTTCCTCTTTAAAGGTGTTCCCTGTATAATAACTGTTCATATCGCAGATAACACTGATCAACTTGATTATGTCTAATAATTATTATTGAAGGCTTCTTGAAATAACTTTCTTATCAACATCTTGATTGTTAACTTATTAAACTTACAACATTTTAAAACAAACCCAAAATATTTGTATAACATATATTTTGATATCATGTTGGAAACATTTAAAAGCATTGTTCAATATTATCAACATCCTTTTTTGTAGATATCAGCTGATGTTACACAAACAATGTTGATTTCAAATAGTTGTTTTTGCTACAATAGTTCACCTAAGATGGTTTATTATCACTAAAATTGTGTTTTAAATTCTGTCCCACTAAAATATGAGATTCATTATCTATTATTTATTATAAATTATTCAAGTTAGTTTACTTTTTTATCATAATTTTGGCAGTTATAAAACATAACACCGTATTTAAAAAATATAGCTCTTGCAAATAGTATTTTTTTGTGTGTTGTGATTTTACTCACAATTGAGAAATTTAATTTGTTTATTTAATGCCAACACTAAAAGGAGACCTGGCACTGGACCTGGACTTTGAACTTTATAGTTACCAGATTTTTATTTGTCATCAAATCAAAAGAATGTATTGAAGATGTAAATTTGATTATTCAAAAATTTGATTTGATTCTTCAAAAATGCATTGAAGATGTAACCAGGACATATTCCGGACATTAGTCCTCCAACTGGACAAGTCTACTAGCATCTACACAATCTAATAATCTTCTAATGGCTCTACCAATTGCAATCAGAAATATAAGCAGTGAGAAAAAAAATATGGTTTAGAGGCTAAACATTTGATCAAAACTTAGCCAATGACACATATAAAGTTTGAAATATTTCTTTAAGTTGATAAAATTAAGCCAGTGAGCAGTGTGTGGAAAATCTAACTTTACAAGCTTTACTTATTTACTATTACCTGCAGTATGCAAGTTAGAACTCCAGTGTTAGGTTTAGATTTGAATGAAGGAAATAGTGAAGAAACTGTATTATGGTGCTTGTCTGGTGCGCTGCTGGCATTACTTCGAATTGTGAATCTGATGCTAACTGCTTGATATTTTTTTCTGGCAGCTTTGTTTGAAAGCCAGTTCACATTCCAGGGTGCTAGCAGCCTAGCCTGCTGACCATTTAAACAAAGGGATTTAGTCAACCAAATATTTAACAAACAAATTTGTCTACATATTTTATATGTGGCCACTGTGTCTGTAATTTATAATTGTGTGAGCTGCAGTCAAATGTTTAGCTGGCAAATCCATAAGAAAAGTAACTTGTGCTGATTACATAACTGTATCTTTTGAAATATCACTGCTTATATAATGGTCAATTTTTAACAATGTTAATTTCATCAGCCTTTGTGTCATGCAATACTTGTATTTCAGGGAATGCTTTGAAGAACTTTTTGACCTCATTCATATGTCAGAATGCTGTTAATCCTGATATTGTCAATCTCATCCCCATATTTTGCATAGCTGGGAACTCAACACAGTTTGATTTTCTCACATCTTCCTCTTACAGACAAACAAGATATGGAATGTCCTTCCTCTTTTTCTTGCTCGTCTTCTTGCTTGACTTCAACACAGTATTTTGAAAATATATATTTAATACTAATACTGGCAATCAATCTCAGCTTGTTATTTAGACAAAATTACAGGCCTCATTGTTTATTAGTCAATTACTTTATGTTATTGTTCTTTTTATTTTACATGATAATCTTACTCTAGACTAGTATGTAAGGAAACAGTCTTTAAATTAACTATTACAACACTTAAACTAAATTAACTTGAGAATTAAGTAGCTTGTAAATTATGACACTCAAGGTCACTAAGTTAATACTTGAGGCAATGACCTTTTCATCTGACCTTGTAGGTTAGCAAAAATGGTGGTCTGTTTGGAAGGTTATTGACCCGGGCCTTTCTTCTGGCATTGGTGACACTTTGTGTTAGTAACCATTTGTTATGATAAGGTGGATTAGTGAATTCTCGTCACAGATTATTATATAGTAACATCTTTTTTTGTTTTATGTGCGTATTGTTACTTGCTGCCAGTTTAAAATGCAAAATTTTGATGAAATTTAACATGTAGCAATAACAGTATAACTAATAAATAATTTTATACATCATCATCATCTCAGCCATAAGAAGTCCACTGCTGGACATAGGCTCCTCCATGGATTTCCAAAAAGACTGATTGGAAGAGGCTTGCATCCAGCGTTTTCCCGCTACTTGTATAAGGTCCTTATACTACCGCTACATAGTACCGCTACCGCTACCGCTATATAGTAGTGTATAAGGTCATCTGTCCATCTCATGGCTTGTCTGCCTACGCCAAATTTATACTATTAATACCTAATGTTATACAAACAGTATATCAAACAGTAATATTGGTTACTCATGCAAAATTCGTTAAAGACTGCACTTTAGTGCATTCTAATAAATAGTTCATATTGATTTAGAATTTTATCTATTACATACAAAATATGAGTGGTTTCATCAAGTTGGTCTTCTGATGATTGTACATTTTCATGAGAAAGTATGTACAGTGACACTGTATAATAAAAAATATTTAGTCTGAAATTATTATTATCCTTGAACTGGATAATAATAATAAAATAATTTGTGCATTCATGTGCCTATCTTTTGTGGTCACTAAAACCAGAATTTATCCTTCCTTCTAAAACTGTACTTTCTGTATATGAGGTCATTGTTTATTACAACATTGTTTTATGAATTAAATTTAAACCATTTTTACCTAACTGCATAGGAAGAAGGGTTGTTTTAGTGCCTATGTATGTATCTATTTTACCTCCTACAGCCTAAATAGCTTGACGGATTTTGGTGTGCAAGATGTCATTAGATTCGTCTTCACTCTCTAAGTATCATTAAAGCTATATTTTTTTGTAATAAGAATAAAATCACTCGCAAAAAAAAAATGCTTTTTGTAACCTCCAACAAACTTTTTCATAATAAATGATTTTATGCATACTTTCTCTTTAAAAAACGTTCACTTAACAGCATATCAAGTGTAACTAAATCATAAGTTAGACTACAGAAACTGCTATTCAGCAATTGGGTATTTTGTTTTTCTTTTAATATAGTTACTGGTAACTTTTTATTTAGTTGTTGCAAGTCACATAGGTGTGAGCCTTTTTGTTATGTTGTGTGTGTTGTTGACTTTTGTTTGTGTTTGTGAGGTTAATATGGGATTGTCTTTACCCAGTGATGGTGGAGTGAGTCAAATTATATGTAACTTCTGCGATGGGATTTCATGACTTAAGAGAAGAATGGTTGAGATGTCATAAGAAATGATCATACTTCTCTTCACCAAGCCAATCAGGAAACCTTTATGATAATGAGATGTTTTGAGGCAAAACAAGCCTAAAAATTGTTAGTCCTTGTGTAGACACCCTATTCAACAATAAATATTTGATTCTCTCCTGTGGGTTGCTTGTGCTAGGTTCTTGTTTCAGTATTGTATTATGCTGAGCTGGGGCCGGATTGTGACAAAAACATAATTTTGTGACCTATTTTGTGTGTATGATTTTTATTTTCTGTGTGTTTTTGTTACAATAAAATTATATCTATGTCTATTGGGAAATGATTTGGTCAAGTCTATGTCTCACTGTCCTATGTATGTTTGTTTACTGTGTGCCTTTCAGGATTGATTCATATTCAACTGTAGTTTACTGAATCATCATGTAAATTGTAACCTATAGTCAAATACTTATTGGAATTGTTTTTTTTTTAGCATACATATATTGTATTTTAGTCTCGACTTTGACCATAGATTCAGCAATGTTTGCAACATCAGGATTTCAAATTATGTAAAACTAGCTGTTGCTGCAACTTCATGAGTTTAGAAAAAATCTTGTCTTTCTCCAGTCTCATACTGCTACACTCCTGCCCCTCTTAGTAGATTAACACAACAAACACGCTTTTACATAAACTTTAAACCTTAATCCATTACTGCCTTTTTTTCATCTGTTTTAATTTCTTAGTAGTTTTCCTTTGAATTACAGGATTTGCTACGGAACCTTACTGTATGCAATGGCTTTGGCCACTTTTTTGTTTTCATATTCCTACTCCTAGTGGTAATTCAATTAAAAGTTGTTTAGTTAAATAATGAAAACCTTAGAAACTATTCTAACCGTATTAACAGTAATATATGTTTTGTTATTGTTCCAGCTACTTGTAAATAGAGGCTGTAAATATAAAGTACATATAGTGTTAAATATGAGTTTGGGTGCGCGCGCCGCGAAGGGCGCCGCGAAGGGTAAGGACAGAGCCCAGGACAAGGGCAAAGCCGACAAACCACAGGCCAAGGAGAAACTCAAACCACAGGTCAGTGCCGACATGCTGCATATTGTCATATTTCACACAGCGCCATCTAGCTCCAAGTTTTGGGAACCAGATAGTTGATAGGATGCTTCATTGTTATTTTACTGTTAAATACATAATGTACTTACAATGTATGGCCAAAAGACATGCATGAGTATTACAGGAATTGTGTATCTTTTGGCCCCTCCTGATTATAAAATGATTTGAAATATTCACTAAAATTGCGTGATCTCGCAAATCTAACGAAATCTCGCGTGTTTTTATGTGCAAGATTACATACATACAATCATGCCTTTTTCCCATTGGGTTAGACAGAGACTATAATTATATTTTTCATTTGCTACGATCCTGCCACACGTGTTACGCTTCTTCCACTTGCATCAGCGTTAGATTATTCTCGTAAAATTATAACACCATCTCAGTATATCGAGATTGCATTCCGTAGCAATGAAAATAATATCTAGTTACATTAAGTGCAATTTAATTAGCCTCTAGATGTTTATTTGTTTTATTCTGCCAAACATGTCACTACATAGTCTAAAGTATTAGGCCTTTCGTACACAACGCTACGCAAATCTTCGATTCTTCAGTATATATGCGATTACTGTGATACAATTGAATGGAGGTTCGCACACATGCACGCGTCGCCGACATTTCTATGATTGTAACTAAAGATGACAAAATATATTAAGCATTGGTTAAAGTTAAGTAACGTTTTTCGGTAAGGCAGTTTGTGATGGAATGTTATATCCGCGTGAAATCGAATCAACTCAATGCAGCCGCACGCTTGCTCGCTTCTAGTTGAAAAAATATCGAATCGAAACTATTATATCACCTGAAACTAAATAAATCTTAGGGTGTCAAGTGTGTGTTTTTATCTACCTATTGACACGCTAGGTACTTACACTTGAGGTATCTATAGAAGTCTTTGCACATAATACACACAATAACCAATAAAACAATTTAGATTTTCAGAATAATTCGAAGTGGCAAAATAGATATCACTAAACTTCTCAATATAATTTAGGCTTTATTTATTACAGTTTTACACGACATAGACAGATGACCTCATACAAGTGGCGGGAAGACGCTGGATGCAAACCGCTACCAATCGGTCTTTTTGAAAGTCTATGGGGGAGGCCTATGTGCAGCAGTGGACTTCTTATGACTGAGATAATGATGATGATGATGATTACAGTATAAATCAAAATCTTTTATCCAGTATCGGTTACCTCAGAGCTCTTTGTTCGTGAATTTTATTTTCGATTTAGTGTAGTGTGTGATAAAAACTTCATTGCTTCAACATAAAACATGTGCCCAGCTGTGGGACAGTATGTACAACAGGGCTGATAAAAAAAAATGTGAAGATTTTCGTAGCGTTGTGTACGAAGGGCCTTATGACACATAATTGGCAATGTTTTGATATCGTCGGCCATACTGTACATGTTTGGCAATGTTTTAAAAATTGTTCTGTATGTACAGGCGACAACAGAGCAACTCCGTATGGCGAACATGATCGACCGGAAGGCAGACGACAGCGCCGACGTCAGAAAAATGGTAAAAATGGTAACTAGTAACGGTACTAATCAGTGGAGTTGTAGATAGACGCTTGCTACTAACACGGTCACTTCGATTTGGATAAAAAACTATGTTGGATAAATTATTATAGTTTAAAAAACTGAATCGACCTACTTCAAAACACGTAGTCTGCTTAAATCTTGAGAAGTATTGCGGCAAAAATGAGAACTAATGTTTTTATTGAACAGAATAATAAAATAAGGACAGCAGCGCCCTCAATGTCGCGTTATTTTTCTTTCCGAACAGAGTTTTTTCCAGTTATTTTGTTATAAATACCAAACTACAGAGCCAATGATGAAATTTCTATGGGACCAATCTGAAAATATATCCTTTCAAATAATAAAAAGAAATCCAAATTGGTTTAAAATGGATGGAGTAACAAACAAAAAAAACATGCCACACCGTCGCTAAACATCAGACGAGTTGTGGTCAATCGTAGATCTATCTTGCTTAAAAAAAAATGAGAACCTCCTCCTTTTTGAAGTTGGTTGAAAAATAAAACCGGACAAGGCGAGTCAGACTCGCCCATCGAGGGTTCCGTTTAAACTAGTAGATAAAAGGGTTTTTTTTATATTTTCCTTCATAAATCGAAAAATATACATCATAAAAATATTTAAAAATCCGTTTTAGCTTGTGCTAATGAAGCTCTTTCATATGATACCCCACATGATACGGTTAAAGTACTTAAAAATTTGGACCCTCTTTCCTTTCTTAAAGACCCTATATTTTGTGATTAAATTAAAAATGTCCAGTTTTAGGATTTCTTCCTATATGTGTACTCTAACACAATGCTTCTTGCCAAATTTCAGAGTTCTAGGTCCACGTGAAGTACCCCATAGGTTTTGATTCCTCTGTGAGTGTCGAAATGGGCTTTTTTTTACGACATATTCGGCTGTAACTTTTTTTTACGAAAACTGAGAAATTTTATTTTTCTTTCTGCAGCAAGATACTATGGATCTGCGTATACGGTTTTAATTTCAACTCGATACCTTCACGCGTTCCTGAGATAAAGGTCTTGACACCCAGACGGACGGACAGACGGACAGACAGACGGACAACAAAGTGATTCTATAAGGGTTCCGTTTTTTTCTTTTGAAATACGGAACCCTAATAAGCTTAAAAACAGCATAATAATGGTTTTAATTCAAACTCCCACTTACCTTGATACTTAGGCCCACAAGCTAAATAAATCTAATTTGAATTGAATATTCTATCATATGATGAATGGATATGATAGATATCTGCATATCCATTTTTCCTACATACTAATTTACAATGCTTTCTGCCTTAGCAATGCTTGTAAATACATTCGTAATTAGCAAATGAAAGTATAATAGTAATTTTTTACAGTTATTAATTCATTCTGACCGTGGGAACAGTTCACACAATAGCTTTAGTTTCCCTATATCTTTGGATAGTAACTTTTATACCACACTCATGTACCTATATTGAGCTCAAGTTCATTGTTTTTCTATTAGAAATTGTTTGCAGCTTTAATTCTAGCTATATTTCTAATATTTTTACGTTAATGAATAGTTTAGAAATTTTTTTTTCTCGAGAAAACGTTTTTATTAAACTTGACTTTCTAAAAGTTGAAAACGGTTTTTTCTGCTTTAATTAACAAAAAATATTAATTTGAAATCTTCTACATAGATAGAAAAATAGATTAAGCTCAGAATCACTATTCTGAGATTAATCTATTTCAAGAAACATATTATGATAAAAAAATAAGAAACACTTACATTTCAATACGATTTTAAGCCAACAAAAAGATTTTTGGAGGTGTATGCATGATTTTTTCTATCGAACGAAATTAATAGTATTATGTTTAGAGAACAAAACCTAATTAAAGTATTTTTTTTTTTATTTGGTTCTCTTTAGTACATCATACTCTTCAAATAACATAATATTGTATGAAAATCGCATGGCTACCCAAAATAATGACCTCACCCTCAGTAGCGTCACCAAAATATGGCGTCAGTTTATCATCGGTAAGAGTGAGTTAAATGAAATTCAATCGCCTTAATCTGTTGTAGGTTCAAGACCTAATGGAGATGACATGTCGCACTGAAGAGGAGGTGTGCTCGGCGCTCCACGATTCTGACAACGACGTGGTCGCGGCTTGCAACCTGCTGTTGGAAACAGAGCACACGGTAACGGTGGGTCATTGCCATAATCACGATCGGGTCATTACATAATCATGATAGGTCCATGATAGGTCATATAGGTCATAAATTTATCAGATATCTGTGTTTCCGTCTAAAAATTCCTTATAAGTCTTCAGAATACGATAATCTTTGTAAAAAAAATCATTTCCTTCCATTATATAATAGACGTGAAATTGCTGATTTAACATTCCTACTAAAGATAACATCAAGCTTGATCGACTGTCCAGACTTGCTAGGCAAGGTTTCTTTTCGCGTCCCCTCCAGAATCACTCGATTAAATACCACCCTATTTACTCCCACTGTGGGAACAAGGTACAGGCAAAACTCATTTCTGTGGCGAGCTAGTGAGAACTTCAATAAGCTATGCAAGTGATATGAACTTGACTTATTCTGTACAAGTGTCAATTCGGCTAAGCAGCGGTTGAGCAGATGTTACTTTTTGAACGGTAGAAATAACTAGTATGCAGTTTGAAATTTAAATTGTATATGTCACTGTGTAAGCCGAGCTAGCTATTTTTTCATGATTGTATCTAAGCTGCCACTATCCGTGAAAATCTATAATTAGTTTTCTGTTGTTACAATTTTTATGTATATGTTATAAAGCTGTTGATTTTCCTATGAATAAATAAATATTATATCCATGATAGACCATATTATAAACATAATATAACATTTTTACTATGGAAACTGACGTGGCTTACACACATTTTAAATAAAAACTACGGGCAGTGCAAGGCGCGTTACCAACCGAAAGTGACGTTTGCACTGCTCCTTTGAAAAAGACCGCCGAATGCGGTTGAAACTATAGTCTGATTTTTCGACTTAAAACAGACGTGAGTGACCCGTAGTTTTTACTTAAAATAATATGACATGTTACAATCACGGTGTATCATATGTAATATGTAATCATGATAGCTTATGTTGTGTTCATGCTACAATCATAATAATTGATCATGTTATGTGTCTGGTTATAATCATGATCAAGTGTAGATATCACAAGTCATGTAATCACAATAGTTCATGTTGCAATCATGGTATTGTCGCTCACAATAGCTTCTATATTCATAATAGGCCTTATTATAAAATACGTAAGGTAATTACAACATGCAATATTATTATCGTGGTTTTATTTACAATAGCTTATGCTATAATAATTACAGTAGGTCATACTCATAATCAGCATGGTCTGTGCCATAATGTGGGCAAGTGGAATCAAAATCCCATCGCCAAAATCAGTCTTGGCATGTTTTCTATTGCAAAACGTGCATGTTTATGTGCAGGGCGAATGGCAGACTCAAACCAGCGAGAAGAAGAAAAAGAAGCCAGCCGTGAGCGCTAACAACGGCGAGGCCGAGCCGCGAGAGCCGCGCTCCCGCTCCGGCCCACGTCCGCGTGAGTACACCGCTTTACTACCTTTACGGGTACATCATTTATTCTTTTCGTGCCCCGTTATAGATCATTCTTCGCTATAATCGCGATTAGAACATTATAGTCACGTAAGTTATGTCATAATCAAAATAAATCACGCCATAATCACGACATTTTATGCTTTAATCACTATTTGTCATATCATAAACACTATGTTATGCCATAATCATGATAGAACACGTTATTATCACAATATGTCATGCCCTATTGGTCGTATCATAAATACAATATGTTATACCATAATCATAATAAAACACACTATAATCACAATGTGTCATGCCATAATAATGATAGAACACTCCATAATCACAATATTTATTTATTAATTTATTTAATTCAATTTACAGCTATCTCTAAAGGATTACTTAATACAATAGTGCAAGTTGTCTTAAAAATATATAGTTAATATGTCGTGCCAAAATCAGTAAGCAACCTCTTTGTTTCCAATATGATGAATTGTATTGGTATTGTTCAGGTCGTGGTGAAGGCGAGCGCGGCGAGGGGTCGGGTCGCGGGCGCGGCGCGGGGCGTGGCGGTCGCGGCGCGGGGCGCGGGGGACGCGGTGGCGCGCGCGGCGGCCGGGGCGGCCCGCGCCCGCGCGCCGACCGCTCGCACGACTGGCCGCATCACCCGCAACACGCCGACTGTGAGTTATACTCTACTAAAATCCTATCTACTGTTCACATACACCCAACTATGAAAGAGGGAATATGCAAGATTTTTTATTTGCCCATCTTGTTTTTTGTGTATTTCTAATGAACATGCTAATTTTATATTGCAGCAAACCCCATGGGCGACACATTCCCCGCTACAGAGGACTGGGACAACGAGGAGTGGTCCGGATCTCTCTCAGACACCAAGGTATGGTTATAAGACATGGGGTTCTGGAAATACTACAAATTACATTTTAAGAAAAACAAAATACTAGACTGCATAAAACTTATATTTGTAGTGTAACTTACGCTTGCGTCACATTTGATATGATGGTGAGTGTAAGTTTTGCGAAACAGTATGATATAGTATTGCTAGAGTACAAAAAATAATATAATAATATATTCTTGTAAAATCACTTGTTATGAAAAAGATTCATTGTAAGATACGAAAAAGTTTACCTTGCTGCTCGACTTTGCTGGGGCCAAGCCATATTACAGAAAAATGTAGCCTATGATACTCTGGAACTTCTGGAAGTAATGACAAATTTTACGACACCTCGCACATCTAAATTGGTCAAGCCGTTTATTCTGTCGGCGGTTATATAAGAACATACATATATACATTATGTGGTACTTACCACATACATATATACATACACCTGCGAAACATAACCTCAAAATATGTGAAATACATCGAAGTCGCCATTTTTAACCCTCGACGCAAAAACGATGTGTTATAAGTTTGACTGTCTGTTTGTGTGTATATGTGTGTCTGTCTGTGGCATCGGAGCTCCCGAATGGATGAACCGATTTTGATTTTTGTTTGAAAGGTGAATTAGTCGGGAGTGTTCATCGGTTAAGCCGTTTTTTTTTGTCGGTGATTTTGAGTTTTCTAAACTTCTACTTGTTATATATTACAATTAATTTTTTAGTACCGAATTGTCTGTGACGTTATTTGTACATATTTCAGGTGTTCACACCGAGTGTCAATCCGCAGCCCGCTATGGACGGTGAAGCGTCGCAGCCGCTGCCCGTCACGGTCAGTGCCCACTGCTATCTGTAACTCTAACTCTACAAGTGTGTCTATGTTAAAAGTAAAACAAAATACCCGACTGCAGAAAAGCAGTTTTTGCAGTCTACCTTACGATTTCATTACGCTTGATATGCTGTTGAGTATACGTTTTTTTGGGAGAAATTATGCGTAAAATTATTATAAATGCGCGTTCTTTAGAATAATTCTAATAAAACCACTTGTTTATTACGAAAAATTTCGTTGGAGGTTACAATAAAACGCTTGTATTATTATTATTACAAAAAAATATTGCCTATGGCACTCTGGAAGTGAAGACGAATCTAACGATACCTCGCAAACCACAATCAGTCAAGTCGTTTAGGTTGTAGGCGATGATATAGAAACATACATACAAACACACATGCCAACTTGTACGCCGTGACAGAAAATGGCATGACACATTTTCATGCCGTCACGCCCCCACTACATTACCGCTCTCGACGCCCTGTGTTGCGTGCCCGTATACTATACAGTTGTTACTGTGTGAGTTGTATACTGCGTGTCTAACTATCCAACTATTGTACGAGTGCATTTCACGCGTTCACCGCTTGTACAAGCGTTTCATATTTCTCACAATATTACCTTTAATTGTGCGAGCGTAGGTCTTTCCGAATAGATATAATCTGGTTGTCTTCAAATCGCGAGTGAATGTGTTCCTGCTAGGTAAGCGCGCTCCATCGTAGACTGCAATAGATGCATAACAACAGGCGAGGCAGGTCAGCGTAAGCATTTTTTGAAAAAAAAATAATGGTTGTAAAGGTTGTTTACGGACGATAATTTTACGTGATAACGTCACAAGCAGAACGGCGCCAAACGTTAGGCCGTTCGAGCCTCTCTATTCCGCGCTCTCGCTTGCACGCTCGGCTCAGGCGGAACGTGACAATGAGTCATGCTTTTTCGTGCGTGCAGCCGGCGTTCATCGATTTATAAGACGTTATCACGTCAAAAACATTTGTATTTAATCTATACATATATTTTGATACTAAAATTTATTTAGGGGACATAGAACTGATTGCCGATGGGGTCGAACAGTTCTCGAATGGAGAGCATGCACCGGCAAGCGTAGCGTAGCAAGACCAGCCACGAGATGGACAAATGACCCTAAACAAGTGGCAGGAAGACGTTGCATGCAAGACGCTTCTATCAGGTCTTTTTGGAAATCCATGGGAGTGGCCTATATCCAGCAGTAGACTTCTTATGGCTGTGAGGATGATGATGATGATAATTAATTGATTGAGTTAGTGCCCATCATTTTGATGAAAACATCCAGAAAACGGGATAGTGATGTGCGATATTGTTGTTTGTAGGAAGACTGGGAGTCTAGCGAGCCACCGGTGGTGGTGGACGGCCATATACCCACCTTCACCTACCACAACCCGGCCAAGCACCATGTCAACATGGAGGTAAATATCAATAAATATTGTGGGACATTTGCACACACTATCTAGCCCTAAACTAAGCAAAGCTTGTACTTTGGGAACCAGATGGCTGATAGAATACATGTATACTTTTGTTTTTGTAAATACATACATATAATATGATAAATAAAACACAGACACAGAATTAACATCTAATCTAAATAATTGTCTGGGTAGGGATTGAACCCATGTCCTATAACTGAAAAAAGCTCAAATGGCAACTGTGCTGCAAGGCCAGTGATGTGATGATGTGTGTGCAAGGCCAGTACAATGTGCTCGACAATGTACTCAGTTACATTATAACTTTAGAATGAATATAAAAACATATTTCCATGTATTAAAAACATTAAAGATAGTTCTTATTATTTCTGTGAAGGTAGAGTGTAATTTTTATCTACTTTGAAAATAATGAGTTATTACCACAACTCCGTCATTTATAAACCGATTTGGAAAAAAAATGTTTTTTTTTTGCTTGGAGGGATATTTACAGATTGATCCCATAAAAAAATTAAATCAAAATTGCGCATTTTGAAGTCCGGTTTTTTTAACTAAATAATGGTTAATGAGACAAATTTAACTTGCAAGATTTGATTACAGACAGACACTTGGACAAGTATAATAAAATGAAAGGTTGGTAAAAAAAATATATTCGTATGTCAAAACGTCTTGTGTGTATTTCCCAGCAGTTGACCGGCGTTGGCGGGGTGGGCGGTGCGGGCGGGGTGGAGGGGGGTGCGCCGGCGCCGCACCTCGCGCCCGACGCCTTCCTGCATCAGCACCCTCACCAACCGCTTACCGTGAGTTGTACTTTAATTTTACTTATCCTATATTATATATATATTTTTTGTGTCACCCCTAACCACGGACGCTGTAAACGTCAGGTCATAAAATTATTTAAAATATACGCGACAAATCCGTTGAAATTTGTTTCATTTCAATTAGTAACAGTTGCAAAAACCTTAGAACACATTCGGTTTTTTTTAAACGATTACTTGTAATAATAAAGTATTTGTATTTAGACATAGACATGCTATTTGCAACAAAAACTACCAGTACATATAACAGTACAGTACATACCAGTACACTACAAATAAACAAAAACTACTAATACTAAAAACTAGTGTCGTTTCTGTGTGTATTTGTATATTGTATAAGTGTGTATTGTTTGTATTGTCAGGTCCAGCCGCGCGGCATGTCCGGCTCGCTGTCCGCGGCGCAGTCGCAGTACCTGGAACAGTTGACGCAGCAGACGCAGCGGCACGACACCAGTATGGGATATTTACATTTTATAAATCGGACCCGGTTTTAATCGACCCCAGAAATAAGAGATTATCAATAGGGGATGTGTATGAATTTTATTTCATAGGAATAATAGTTTCAATTGATAACATACTATATTATACTATTGAGTATGTTTCGATCGATTAATAAACTTCCAAGTTTAAACATTTAAAATGATAGGGGAGGGATGCTCTGTCCCTCTCTCGCGTAACAACTGTTTGTATTGAATTAGTATTGCGAACATGAACCATGACGTCATCGTTCACGATCGTGTGCTCTCTGTCTAACATGAAATTAAAATGTTTCTAACTTTCTTTCTTTTTTGTAATATATCAATTTTGTTTTTGTGGAATTGATCTTTTCATGGTGAGCCTTTTCATGACCAAATAAAATTAAATCATGCATACTTCCTATTTGATGTGTAATATAAATGTAATATTGTTAGAATTGGACAATTTTCACATATTACGCTAATCTGTACCAGCTTCTAAATACATGTGCCAAATTTCATAAGTGTATGTATATTTTGTCCATGCATATCTACAATTTTTTGAGGTTGGTGTTTAACCTGGCACCAACTTCAAAAAATATTTGGGGTACAAACAGACCTACTTAGGTAGACGCCCAGTTTTGATTGAATTTTTTGGTATTATTTACATAACATACAGCTGCTGATAATTTATATTTTATTATAACTATTCAATTAATTGAATAGTTTTGAAGTAGTTTTTTTTTAAATTACTTTTTGTATAAATTATCCCACCGCCACACTAGTTCTCTAGCTGAACAGACTCGACCAAATCCAAAGAAAAAGCAAACTGGTAAGTACCAGTTTGGCTTTTCTTTGGATTTGGTTACCTGTAACAATTTGTACCTGTAAATATGTGCAGGTGTGTATACAACGAACTACGGCGTGTACTCGTCGGAGATGGCGAGTCAGCGGAAACCGCAGCGGGCGAGGGTGCCTCCGCCCTCCAAGGTCAGTCACGTTTATTGCAACAACAAGTATGTATAAGTTTAAAAAACTCAAAAACACCCGACAATAAGAAAAAAACGTCTGTACCGATTTTGATGAGACATTGCTAAGAACACCCTCGATGAAATCCTCTTTCAAACAAAACAAAAAAAACTAGTTAGAAAATAAAACGATAAATGCAATCGTGGATCGATGGATGAACCCTACTACCGCCTACTATTTTTATGTAAATCGTTCCCTATGCACGCAGAAGTCGCTCACGGTGTCAACAGGTAGCGCAGTTTGCATGCATGGGGTAGGTAGGTCATCATCATCATCTCAGCCATAAGAAGTCCACTGCTGGACATAGGCCTCCTCCATGGATTTCCAAAAAGACCGATTGGAAGCGGCTTGCATCCAGCGTCTTCCCGCCACTTGTATGAGGTCATCTGTCCATCTCGTGGCTGGTCTTCCTACGCTGCGCTTGCCGGTGCGTGGTCTCCACTCGAGAACCTTTCGGCCCCATCGGCCATCAGCTCTACGTGCTATGTGCCCTGCCCACTGCCACTTCAACTTGCTAATCCGCTGTGCTATATCGGTGACTTTTGTACGTCTACGTATCTCTTCATTTCTGATTCGATATCGTAGAGAGACTCCGAGCATAGCCCTCGTAGGTAGGTGGTTTTGCATAAAAATAATAGGCGGTAGTAATTAATATCTTCATATCAAAAAGACAACTGTCATCTAGCCTCACCTGTGACCACGGACGCTGCAAAGTGTTCGAAACGTCAGGTCATACAATTATGTGAAATATACGCGATAAATCCGTTAAAATTTCAATGACTTCGTAGATTCCAGCTGATACCCGACTGTTCCGTGTATTAACTGTAATATGTCCCCGTGCAGATCCCCAGCAGCGCGGTGGAGATGCCCGGAGGCGGCGAGGGCGGCGGCTTCCTGGACGTGCAGTTTGGAGCGATAGACGAGCTGCCTGACCCGCCCAAACCTGCCGTCAACAGTATACACATGGTATGCTAGCTTACATTATTTCACCTACATTTTAACGAGAGAACGACACTTTTAAACCGACTTCCAAAAAGGAGGAGGTTCTCAATTCGACTGTTTATTTTTTTGTGTTTGTTCAGCGATTACTTCGCCAATTATGAATTGATTTTGATACTTCAGAGGCGGTCCCGTATGAATTTCATCAAAATCCGTTCAGTACTTTGGTTTTTGACCCTCCTCCTTGCACAGTCTAGTAAAATATGTAGCAGGGTGAAGTTAATAGTTGTCGTGTGTCGTCGCAGCCCGTGTCTCCCCCCGCGGCGGCGGAGCCTGCGCCCGCGCACGAGCCCGCGCCGCACGTGGACCCCACGCCCGTCCCCTACGGAACTGCGAACGGTAACAACATGGTGAGCACATTCACTATATCGGTTTCCTATCTATCATCAGAATGGAGTATGTGAAGTAATTTCTTAGGTATTTTATTCGAAAATTGTATGGAAGAGTGTGTAACAATGTTTCTCAACACTGAAACTGAGATATATAGTTTACAGCGTGTTAATAATTAATTTCGTTGTATCCCAGCTGGGCGAGAGCCTGTCGGTAGTGGAGCCGACGCCCGCGCCGAGCCAGCCTGCGCCTGCGCCAGAACCTGTCGTCACGAACTCCACATGTCAGTATACTAACACTAATATTTATACTAAAAGAAAATATTTTACAGCTGACTTAGCAGTCGGTCATTGTTCTCGTGACGGTGGCATGACTCCACCGATGTACTTATATCTTTGTTATATTGTTGAAAGTATTAATGTGTCGAGGAGTAACGCCAAGACACACCTCGATGAGCTCTTTGATGTATATTTATCGTATATTAATGTTTATTTGTGTAATTAAAATAAAAATATAATGTCCCCCTTTTATCTACTAGTTTGTACGGAACCCTCGGTGGGCGACTCTGACTCGCACTTGTCCGGTTTTTTTGTTATATATCGCGATTGTTACCGATCTTCCCTTTCTACGTTTCCGATGTTTGCCGAAGTCCAAACTTTATCTGGAAGTATTGTACTTACGAAGATCTTCAAAAATGTTGGTATGCGCGAGCGAGATGGACGATGGTGAACTAAAGCACGACGCTAGAGCAGGTTGCGGTAATACATTACGCAGTCTGTGTAAAATGCTGTGCGACAAAAATGGTCTGAAACTACCCTACATTCTCATTCGAGTTGGGGGAAACGACGACCGCACACCCTTCGCTTTTATAATGTATATTTGGATCTAGTAAAATCTCCTGAACATTTGTTCTGTCTAATATTACTATGTAGAGTAAGGGTAAATCATTTTGAAGTTTCTGAATGCGAAAAGTGACAAATCTCCCTTCTCCCTTAACAGGGGGGAGCATGGGGGAGGCGGGTAGTGACTCTTCCCCTTCTGATTCCGTCTTCCTCAAACAAAGTGGTCGCGTTTTAAATTAGGCAATAAGAAAACTTTAATAACTTCGTTATTCTAATAGTTCTAGTGCACACTCCTATACCATCTTTTACATATCTCTTGCGTGTATGAGTGAGATTTGGCTACTTAGCATTTGGCTTCCATTATTTGTATAGAAACGGGGTTTTCTCCCTGGTTTTAAAGTGAAAAATTGTGTGTTCTTCGCGGGCGGAATGAAACATTAGATTGTTACACAATGGTCGATGGTAACCTATTTAAGTACGAGATGGCTTATAGTTCGAGTGCTTAAATAGATCTTTCACCCGAAGTAAACACTCTGCTAGACATGACAAGTCACGCCAAGACAAGTCGGGGCATGTCGAGGCAAGTCAAGACAAATGACAAGACTGAAGACTCAAACTGTCTTATCGAAAAACGTTACTTAAAGCATTACTTAACATATTTTGTCAACTTCTGGCTGACACGTAATGACACTTGCGGAAAGAAGACAGAGAACTTAAGACGTTGGTTAAAGTTAAGTAACGTTTTTCGGTAAGGCCCTTAAGGCTTAAAAGTTAAGGCACAACTTGAAAAAGTTTCGACACGGTTCAATAGAAATTTTAAAATAGAAAATTACTAATAATTTGGCTGCACGGAAAAATGATTCTCCCTAGGGGCAAAAAGTAGTGTTTACGGCTCTGTGTTGCCACTTCAAGAGTACTTTCCGAGTGTGGGAAATGAAAAGGTGAATGTCGTTTACGTTTTGTTGTTTTTATTATTGCAGCGTCCCTCGAGAAGCAGTTAACGGCGTCTATGAAGCAGCTGTCCGTGTCGGCGGCAGACACGCCTCCCATGCACCTCCACTTACAGCAACATCGACCCAAGGTAAATAAACTGGTTATCTACCTATCTACTAAATATAAAGAGTTCAAAACAAATCAATAAAAGAAAAATATATTAAAAAAATCAATAGAGATAGATGCTATAATATCTATCTATAATCGGAATTATGAAATACCGAATATCATTTTTTCGATAACGGTTTTTAGGGTTCCGTACCTCAATAGGAAAAAACGGAACCCTTATAGGATCAATTTGTTGTCCGTCTGTCCGTCCGTCGGGTGTTAAGATCTTTATCTCGGAAACGCGTGAAGGTATCGAGTTGAAATTAAAACCATATACGCAGATCTTGCTGCAGAAAGAAAAATAAAGTTTCTAAGTTTTCGTAAAAAAAGTTGCAGCCGAATATATCGTAAAAAACGCACATTTCGACACTCACAAGGGAATCAAAACCTATGGGGTACTTCCCGTTGACCTAGAACAATGAAATTTGGCAAGAAGCATTGTGTTAGAGTACACATATAGGAAAAAATCCGAAAACTGGACATTTTTAATTTAATCACAAATAAATTATGTCTTTATGCAAGGAATGAAGGTCCAAATTTTAAAGTGAATTAACCGTATCATGTGGGGTATCATATGAAAGAGCTTCAGTAGCATAAGCTAAAACAGGTTTTTAAATATTTTTACGATGTATATTTTTCGGTTTATGAAGGAAAATATAAAAAAAATATTTCATTATATTGTTCAGTCGAGACCACGAAACTTCTAGCTGCGCCCTGCGGTGTCATCCGTATAGATGAAAAACGGTGATGGTGATGATGATAAAATATAGCCTACGTCCTTTCCCAGACCTTATAGTATCTCTGTGCTAAATTTCAAAACGATTGGGTCAGCCGTGAATAGGTAAAAAACAAACAGAGATACAGATGAAAGACAGTTATTTTCGCTATTTAACCGACTTCCAAAAATAATGTTTTCAATTCGTCGGAATCTTTTTTATTTTTATGTATGTTTCCCGATTACTTAACGACACCTGGACTGATTTGAAAAAAAAATAAAAAATATTTGAAACTGTCATCCCAGGTGGTTCCATACAAATTTTATCAAAATCGGTTTAGTGTTTTGGTTTTTATAACGAAATAACAGTAATTGGTTTTTATAACAACATTTAAACCATTGTATGTGTGCGCAGGCGCCGACAGTGAGTACGAACGCGCCGGCGAGCGCGGCCGTCGTCCCCGCGAGCACGAACGCGAGTGCGAGCGCGAGCGCGGTGGCGAACGCGAACGCGAGCGGCGCGCAGAACATGTACTCGCACCATCCTGTCTCACATCACCCGCCACCCGTCTACTCGGCCAATGTGTACGCGCCGCAGGTACGGAATTACTGATAAATAAATACAAATATTGATGGGCATTTCGCACAACACCATCTAGCCCAAACTAAGCAAAGCTTGTGCTATGGAAACTAGATGGGTGATGGAATACATAATTATATAAAAACCTTTTTTGTAAATACATACTTATGATACATAGAAACACCCAGTTGCAGAACAAACATCCGTGCTTATCACATAAATGTTTGTCCTGGGTCGGGATCGAATCCACGACCTACGGCTTCGTGGCCAGTCAGTAATAACCACAAACTACGACAGGATACTACGTATGTAACAACCCCCTTTGAATGTATAAAATACGATGATAAGATAAGTAAGTTACAGGCATTTTAATTACATGTTAGACAGAGAGCACACGATAGCGAATGATGACGTCATGCTCGTTGTTCAAGTTCACCATACAAATTCAATACAAACTGTTGTTTCGCGAGAGAGGGACAGAGCATCCCTCCTTTAAAACTTTAAACGTTTATATCTCGGATGTTTATTGACCGATTGAAATATTTTTTGTAGTATATGTATTACATTTTATTAAGTTATCAATTAATACTATTATTCGTATGAGATAAAATTCATGCATATTTCGTATTTTGTTGCGCAGGTTAACTCTAGCAACGCGTCGTTATCGGCGGGCGCGGCGCTGCCGCAGGCGTACCCGTCCAGCGTGACGCTCACTCAGTACCAGCCCATCATCAACTCATACCAGGTAATATATACGTTTTTACTGAACGAGTGTCTTTATTACCTACAACAAAACAACAAACTACTATATAAAAAGCAAATACTGCGTGCGTGTTTGGCCCAACGTATTAACGTTGCCGTTCAACTTGGGCAATTTAAAAAAATATCAAAGAAAAACTTTTTCAAATATGTCTCCTATCTAAATAAACAAATTCGTCTCTCACTTTCCTAATCAATTATTTTATATGCTTAGAAGGGTTGTAATGCGCGAGAGAGATAGCTGCGCTCGTAGACCTTAAGTGAGGACTGTGACGCGTAGCGCGCGGCGGAGGAGATAGCGCCGCCATTTTAAGATCATTTCGGCGTACTTTGACTACACGTGTTCACTGTTCATGTAAAACACGCGGTCGTGTTCTCGACACAACTTTCCTAGACATTTTGTATTAGTTTAGTTAAAAAATATGTAACATGTATGTGTGTATGTTGTGTTGTTGTCATATTTGTGTTGTTTGCGTTGCAGACGTCGTCGACAGCGGGCGTGTACAACAGCAACGCGCTGTACACGGCGGCGCCCTACACGCCGTACCAGCCGCCCGCCGCCGCCGTGCCCAAGCATCAGCCTAAAGACAACACGCCACAGGTATGTTATACTAACTCACGTAGTCTGTATGCGAGCTTCTTTAATACTCTCAACATGACATGTGACGAATTTTCAATTTCAACACACTAATATCTTGTATGGGATGATTTTATCTCAACACATTAATATGTATCTTGCTTGTGATTATTTTAATCTCGACATACTAATATGTATCTTGTATGTGGCTATTTTTAGTCTCAACACACTAATATGTATCTTGTATGTGACTATTTCAAATCTCAACACTAATATCATGTATGTGACGATTTTGTCTCAACACATTAATATGTATCTTGTTTGTGACTAGTTTTAGTCTCAACGCACTAATATGTATCTTGTATGTGACGATTTTTAGCCTCGACACACAAACATTATATCAATTGTAGATCTAATTTTTATACATAAAAAAAATTGGTTGTCAGTAAAGTCGGGCTACGGACGATAGTTTAACGTGACAATGTCATAACAAAACATTTGATTAAATGCAAACGTTACAATGAGCGTAACGGGACAATGAGTCATCCCTTTTCGTGCGTGCAGCCGGCGTTCATCGATTTATTAGACGTTGTCACGTCAAAATGCAACTTTGTGCCCTGAATTTTCGCAAATAACCTCTACGACGTATTATAGCAGCACCGTTTATCTTAGTCCTCGCCTGCGCGGTACAGAGGCGCGGGGGTATGACGACAAAGGGGACTGAGAGAGGTGCGGGTGGCGGGAGCGCTTAGTGTGATACACACGAGAAGAAATGCGCCAAGATAGTTCCTAAGATATGTGACGTCATAGTGGTTAGCTGTGATGAAATAGTGATTAAATTAAAATTTGATTTGATGAAGATACATTATTTGTATGAACTAACATGTATAAGCTAATAGGTAAGTAAATAAAATATTTGGCAATAGAGTATTGGACTATTTAATACAAAAAAATTTAAATCAGTCACTAATGTCCATATCAATATCGGTGGAACTTAATTCTTCACTTTCGGAGCAGCCATCATCGGAATCATCAGAGTCGTCCTGAGTGTTAATAATAAAATCAACAGCATCATCCCGAATTCCATCATGTTTGCAGTACTCGTTCTCTATTTTAATTACATGGTTAACACAATGCTCCCACTTCTCTACGGAATATTCAGCAAATAATCCCTGTAATTTACATTTTTTTGGTCCAAATTAGAGTCAATACTTTTTTGTGATAATTGTCCCTTAATATCACCCCAAACCAACTCAATAGGGTTCAAGTCTGGGTGGTATGGAGGCAAACGCAACACTTCATGTCCGTTTCTTTTCAATAACTCGTAAATTTTGTAAATATCTTCAGTTTCTGTCTTTTTAGTCAATTTTAATAAGTCGTCCTTTCTAAGCTCATCATCAAAAGCCACGTCACGTCGTCGCAACCACGATTGCATAACTGCCTTGGTAGAAGCCATTGTCGGCTTTTTTTCTTCTCGAACCGAATGGTAAGCTGCGTTATCCATCACGATGATAGAATTTGGTGGTATATTAGGCATCAGCTTTTCATTTATCCATTTACTGAAATTCACGAAATTCATAGAATCGTGATACTCCCCTGTTTTACATTTGGATTTAAATATAACAAGTGCTCCGTCTACAAATCCAGTTTGACCTCCACAATGTACGATGATCAAACGTTCCCCTTTACCAATATGAGATAGTACGCCATGTACATGCTTGGATTGCCAGCATTTTGAAACGTTATGAGACGCATTTACATAAGTTTCGTCAAGATATAAAATATGTCTTCCTTCTTTACGAAATTTTTTAATAGTCCTTAGGTATTTCCAGCTCCACGATGTTATATTTGGTTGTTCAATAAGGAGTTTCCTTTTAGAACCGCATTTCTTAAATTTAAAACCAAGGTCATGTAACAACTGCCTTAAATATTCCCTTCCGCAGTGCAATATATTCTCTTCTCTAAGTTCAGCATTCAAAGTTTTCAGAGTAGGTATTTTTTTATCAATTGTATAAAACTGAGTGACTTTTCTTCTAACCACTCCTTTTGTAAAATCGTCTATTTCCACTCTTTTTATGCGAACCTGTTTTGATTTTTTCGGTGATTTGAAGTTGTCTTTCAATAATTTCCCTTGTACAATAATTCTAGATACAGTCTTTTCCGAAAGTCCAGTAACTTCTGCTACGGTTTTGTTTAAATTGATGTCTTGTTGATATTCAATAGAATTTGGGTCCAGTTTCTTTTTTCTAAAATATTCGTATACGTTAAAGGCCATTTGCTTGCACTGACTATTAACTTTATAAAATATCTTTCGATTCATCTTGAGACTGTAATGTCATGTGTATCTCTCACGAAGCGTCCACAACAATTAACACGTGCGATCGCTTCCCGCGTAGCGATCAAAATGAGCTATAACAAAAATGCGCCCACCGCCCGCACCTCTCTCAGTCCCCTTCGTCGTCATACCCCCGCGCCTCTGTACCGCGCAGGCGAGGACTAAGATAAACGGTGCTGCTATAGTTTGAACAACTCACTGGTACACAATAATAAACTCTATTAACATGGCTATATGTTTTTTTTCAGTACGATAACAGTGCGGTGGCAGTGAGCAATAGTTTAACGAGTACATCCACGACACAAACCTCCACCGCCAAAGTAACCACTACCTCAGGTAAATCCACTAACTTCAACATCGACGGGTTTTATAAGTTAGATTTTTTTTTTATTCTACTTGTCTACTGCATCGTAGCCCCGTGTTTTTTTTTGTTTCAAATAGGATTTCATCGAGAACTATGTATGAATAAAATTTGTTAAGCCGATTTGTTACGTTGGGAGTTTTCTTAAAAACTTATTTTCTTTTTATTATGCAGTAATAGGCTTGCTAGGAGGAGTTTCCGGCAGCCTAGTGGTGAGACCGTCTGACTTGCGATCCGCAGGTCCTGGGTTCGAATCCCACGGCACGCACCTCTGTCTTTTCGAAGTTATGTGCGTATTGTTGATTGCCGCCAACTTCAAACGGTGAAGGAAAACATCGTGAGGAAACCTACATGTCTGAGAGTTCTCAATGATCTTGAAGATGTGTGAAGTCTGCCAACCCGCACTTAGCCAGCGTGGCAGACTATGGCCTAACCCTTCTCACAATGAGAAGATGGCCCGTTCCCAGCAGTGGGACAGTTTGTACAAAAAGGGCTGATAAAAAAAAAAAAAAAAATAAGCTTGCGCTTGACCGCCAACACCTGCAGGCTTAGACTTGTGGCAAACGTTTTTATTTCTACTAACGTCACACTTCGAAGTGCTAAGAAACTGTGACGTGCCGTCACGTGACATTTCGTTGGCTAATGTCAATCCCATACATTTACTTTTCTATCCTACTGGCGTTCCCGAAATTAGAATGCCACTTGTGTAACCTTTATGTTATACGTTGCTGTCTACGATGGAACGCGCTAAACTTTTACTTTTGATTCATTTAATGTTCTTTAGTGTAGGTTAGACGCATTCTATAGTTTTAAACACTTCAGTACCTTGCTACGTGCCAGAAGAGATAACAGTTACACGATATAATGAGATGCCCTCTGAGAGTCTGTAGATTATAAGAATGGACATTTAGGGCTTGTGCAAGATGACTTGCGTTTTATTGCATCGTAGCAAGAGCTATTAAGCATTCTGTGCAACTGGTCACAAAAAATTTCAAAAACTGGTATCTATTTTATTTATTTTGCTATTTCTTTTCTACTTATGTGACGTGCCTCAGAGCCTCTGAGTAGGAATTTCGCTTCCACGCTTTGTAATTTTCGCTCCCATGCTCATGTCTGTTAGTATGTCTGTGTGGTCTTATCGGTAAGAGGGTTTCGTGTGTATGTGTGCAGGTCACGTGCCGGTGACCGGGGTGAGTTCTAGCGGCGGCGCGGCGGGGTACGCGGGCGGCGCGCTCTACGGCTCGCAGGGGTACGCCACGTACGACGAACAACTGATGCGCTCCACCATGCCGCACCACATGGTACGTATCATGTAGCGTGCCGCGCGCGACACAACACAGCCACCTCACTATCATGTAGATGCATGTCGCGGATTTATAGCAATGCTGATATTGTGGCAGGTTGGGACAAATGACCTACAGTAATATTCTTATTATCAGAAATACAATAGTGTAATTGTTATACAAGGAGCTAAAAAGACCCATTGTAACGAGGTAGATTTTTACGACGGTTTTTTTTTTGTGGTGAATAGAAACCGAGTTACAATGGGTTTTTAGCGCCGCGTGTTACACTCTACTTTTCACTACGATTGCGAGAAAATAAAATAATCCAATACAATAATTCAAAGTTTATTTTATTAAAATGAAATGTACAATTTGTACAATTCTGGATATTTAACGAGATGTTTGCAAAGATAATGTAAATATATTCCAAAGAGATTATTCTACTTTTGAATAAAGACTGTTTCGTGTATGTAGGCTCTTTGGTAACAGATAAAAAAAAACTTTTTCCCCTAGAGCTTAAAATGCTATTTTTTTCCCGCTTTAGTACGCTACAATGACGGACTTTTTGAGCAAGAGGAGTGAAAAATGTGTTTACAAGTGATCAACGCGTCAAATATATCATGAATAGATAGGAATACTCAGTATACAAGTCACGCAATGAAGAAACATACGCACCAGCACACACCAAGGGATCGAGTGCGGTAACAGTAGGACTGTGATGGCATTATGAAAGAGCGTCATGCCACTTCCGTCACGGCATACTTATTCTATAAATTGATCTCCATTCCACGGTTGCCTGGAAGAGGTCGCTTTTAGCGATATGGCCGCCCGTTGTCACACTAGTTTTGTAAGTTGTTTGTAATATTGTATTTGTTGAATGGTGTACAATAAAGAGTTTATCTATCTATCTATCTATCATACGTGTTGGTTTTACTGCCAAGGTTTGCGACAATATATGTTTCACATCGAAAACAATTCAAAGCCGTGTGTGTGAACGCGCTGCGCTCGTCATTCTAAGACGTTGATTCGATGTGTTGTTATCAGGGCGGGTACTACGAGGTGACGGGATACGGCGTGGGTGTCGGCGGCGGCGCGAGGGACGGAGCCTTCGGTCTCGGCGCAGGAGACAGGTTCGCGCGCAGCGACGCAGCCTCGCCGCAACAGGTAAAACCCGTTCGAAACGCTTTGGCTCCACTTTCGTTGTGCGTATCGCCAGAATGTGGAATGCGCTTCCTGAATGGGTCTTTCCGCATAGATACAATCTAGGTGTCTTAAAATCGCGAGTTTATTAACGGTTTCTACTAGGCGAACGCGCTCCATCGTAGACCGTAACTGTCGCTTAATACCAGGTGAGTTGACGGTCAAGCGCAAGCCTAATATAAAAAAAGACAACTGTTGCATCCAGGACATAGTTTTCACTTCTATCTATATATGTATATTGGAGGACATTTTCACACAACACTATCTAGCCCCAAACTGAGCAAAATTTGTAATATGGAAACTAAATGGCTGATAGAATATATATATATATATATACTTTTTTTTTGTTGTAAATACATATGATACATAGAAACACCTAGACATAGAACAAACATCCATGCTCAGCACACAAATGTTTGCCCTGGGTGGGGATCGAACCCACGACCTACAACTCGGAAGGCAAACGTACTACCACTGAGCCATGAGGCTTGTCATAGAATTAGATTAATGGGTCAAGATCTGTACCTACATTCAATATTCACAAAATAAATTATTTTCATTGGAGTATGCATTACTATCGATACAGAAGCTAAAAGTAGCATATTTTTTTATTTCCGTCTGTCTGTCTGTCGAAATCTGTACATTAATTATTTATTGAAAATGGCATAAAGAACCGTTGTGCCATATCGAGACACACCACTTATGTTTTTTTTTTCAAAGTTTCCTCTTTGTAATTTTTACAATGTTCGTTTAAAAATAATCTCAAAATAACTGATGAAAAGCGACGATGTGCTAAAATTATGTGCCTATCCACTCTCGTCTATTCAGCAGGGATTCATATTCCACTATGTAAATATGAAAGTTCGTATAGAGTGAGTGGCCAGCCAGTGGCCAGCCAGTGGCCAGCGTAGTTAACATTACACCTAGTCAAGTTACGCTATTCTAATATGAATATAATATTGTTTACTCGCAGGTGCCAGCGGCAGCGCTACCTCCCGGCTACGCGTACTACTACCAGCCGCCACCTCCCACCACCTACCAGTACGGAGTATACCCGGTTCGTATACAACACGTTGACTGCGTCTTTTGACGTAAATACGTTTTAATATAGGTTCCATAGTGAGAGTACGTCATTGATTACAAAATACAACTCGGTTACAGGCGACGGCCCAATAGCGTAACGTTGATTAGAACATAGTTACTACAGCTTTACATTATTTTTATTTTATTTTTTTCATTACAGAACGTATCAGACTTGAGGGTACAGTTCGGTGGTGGGGGCGGAGTGGGGGGCGCAGGCGGCGGCAAGGTGCCCACCTACCAGCAGCCGCAGTACGACGCGCAGGACTCGTACAAACCTGGTATGTACACTAGTAACGAACTGTATCAGGTGATAGGGTCAACGACCTCGTTGTTATCGATCAGCTGATAATGTGAATGACCAGAGAATTCAGGGTTCATATAAATATGATATAATGTATAAAAACAAATGTTCTATTTTAAAGTGATGTGAAACTTAGGTAGTACGATGTACTTCTGTACTGGACGCGGGTTCGAATTCTAATAGTAATCATTATTAACGGGATATTAACCGTGGTTCACGTTAATAATAATAGTGCTTTAATGAATGACCGTGATAGTTTAATGAAGTCTCGTCGATTGATGTATAATTGGTATTTTTCATTAATTTTATCTCAGCTAAGGAGGCTAGGTGTTCTTATCATTTTGGACCATACTGTCACTTAACATCAGATCAGATCTGGTAAAACTACTGTCAGTTATAAAAAAAAAAACGAATTACTTACTCTTCTCAGAGCAATATTTTTTTTAAGTATTATTTAATAGATCCCATTCGAAGATAACAAAAATATAAACACTAACTAAGCTAAATATTCCGGCATGCTAATATAAACCGTATGTCTTTACTAATAAGGTATAATTTTTTTTGTAGCACTAACTAAACATTCCGACACGCCAATATAAACCGTATCTCTTTACGAATAAGGTGTAATATTTTCCAGGAGGCGGTTACACCGGCACGGCGAATAAGACTGGCGGTGCGACTGCGGACCTCACCAGCGCAATGTACGCCAAACAACACGTCACGCTCAATAAGGTCAATGTGAGTACAAGCGATAGACTATAGAGGTAGAATAGAAGTTCTGTCTGCTTGAAAATATTATAATAAAATACAGGAATAATACATAATACTTCTAGTTACTTACTTTAATACTGCTACTTAGAAAAAGTATGATTTGGTGGCAATAATATAGACAAGAAGCGACCGGCCTTGTAATCCAAATGGCATCAGTTCGTTTGTGTACTAAATTATTGCTTCACACCATACGACCTCAGTGACCTGTGTATTTGATCAGTTGATAAGATAAATGACCTTTCTACTATGTCAGCTGTTAGGTGAACGACCTGTCTACGTCATCAGCTTTTAAGGTGAACGATTTGTTTATTATATCAACTATTAAGGTGAACGACCTGTCTTCTCCATCAGCTGTTAAGGTGAACGACCTGTCTTCTCTATCAGCTGTTAAGGTGAACGACCTTTCTACTCTATCCGTTGTTAAGGTGAACGACCTTTCTACTCGATCAGCTGTTAAGGTGAATGACCTGTCTATTCGATCAGCTGTTAAGGTGAATGACCTGTCTATTCGATCAGCTGTTAAGGTAAAAGAGCTGTCTGAGTATCAGCTAAGTTCCCGGCTGTTTGTTCCAGAGCTACGAGAAGGCCGGGTTCCACAGTGGCACGCCGCCGCCGTTCAGCGCCACCTCCCACCTGTACATCGCGGCGCCGCCACATCACCACCACCATGCGCAGCAGCAGCACCAGGTGACTACACCCTTCCTTACCACCTCCCGCCGGTACATCGCACCACCACGACCACCACCACCACGACCACCACCACCCGCAGCAGCAGCACCAGGTGACTACACCCTCCCCTCCCACCTCCCACCGGTACATCGCACCACCACCACCACGCGCAGCAGTAGTACCAGGTGACTACACCCTCCCTTCCCACCTCCCACCTGTACATCGCACCACTACCACTACGCGCAGCAGCAGCACCAGGTGACTACCTCCCACCTGCCACCTGTACTTCGCACCACTACCACCATGCGCAGCAGCAGCACCAGGTGACTACGTCCCACCTCCCACCTGTACATCGCACCACTACCACCACACGCAGCAGCAGCACCAGGTGACTACACCCTCCCCTCCCACCTCCAACCGGTACATTGCACCACCACCACCACGCGCAGCAGCAGCACCAGGTGACTACCTCCCACCTCCTCCCACCTGTACACATCACATCACCACCACCACGCGCAGCAGGAGCACCAGGTGACTACCTCCCACCTTCTCCCGCCTGCCGCCTCCTGCTCCTCTCCACCGCCACTCTCAACATCTCTATCTCATCTTTCCACAAACCATACAGTGAAATTCCACAAGAGTTGAATCTTTAAGAGAGAGTAAAGGTAGGATTGTGTGCGGCACTGTGCCGCGCTGTATCGCACAGAGTAAAGTATAAATGTTTTTCTTGGTAGGTTCTCTGGGCCAAACATTAATAAAAATGTACGCGCACCACAGACATAGTAGACGACGCACGCATTCAGTTATATGAAATCCGCGTGCCACATTTTTGGTATCGACTGTGACGTCACATAAATGATTGAATGAGGGAATGTTCCATCCGCGCGAAATTTATTCATCTCAAAGCATCCGCGCGCCTGCACCCTAGTAACAAGTTTACAAAATAACGAATCGAAACTATATATCACCTAAAACTAAATAAATCTTAGGGCGTGAAGTGTGTGTTTTTATCTTCCTGTTGACGCGCTAGGTACTTACACTTGGGGTATCTATAGAAGTCTATGGCGCGCACTCTATCGGATAAACTGCGAACTTTTGTCGGGCACTCGGTCACGTGGTGGACCCGTGACCACGCACTCGCACACATGTTCACGCACTCAATCTTGTTTGCGTTATGGAGTGGACAAATGACAAAAATTCCTCTCAAACAACAACGTACCTGTAAATTACAAGGACATAAGTTTAGATTTTCCTACAATTACAAACTGTAGTATTTTCGTATAGATACAAACCACCTCAGTCGTCTCTGTTTTTCTTTTCTGCTCAAACAATCACTAAATAGTGACTACGAGAATCGTAATCCATACAATCACTTTAACCACACTTTACCACAGTGTAGTAAATCCCATCATCTATCTCTCAACAATCCTCCCTGCCCCGCATTCTCCCTCCCCCATAAATAACACACTTTCTAACTTAAAACAGGTACCCTATTACGCCATACTTCAGCAGTCATAGCTATTGTTCTTTAGCTAAAAACCAGCATACCGACCTCATAGTAACTTCTTAACCCTGACCATTTTATGCAAATATAAAATACAAAAATAAATATATTAATAAAATGCACCCTCGGCTCAAAAAGACAACTGTCATCTAGTTTTTTTAGTTTTTATTCTAGTGTTTAGTATTTATTTTATTTATATATTATTTATATTCGAAACTTCAGATTTTAAAATTTATATTATATTTATTCTCGATAAATCCATTAAAACTTGTTTAATTTCAATGAGTACCAATCGTGTAAATCTAACAAACCCTAATGACTATACTTTTTTACGCTCTCACCAACTCCGTCGTACAAAAGTATGAGAGAGAGAGATGACGCTCTACGAAGTCAAGCACTTTTTTTGAACCCCGATGTGCATTATTTACCCACTTCATACTATACTTGTTAAACTAGTGTGTGTGCTAATTTTTAGCTAAAGTAAGGTTTTGTAATTATAGATATTCCTTGAAATCGAGTTTACTCCTTTATTTATTATCCCTCTGTTTTTTTTTGTATTATAATATATGTATATGTATATATATATATATACATACATATATTATAATACATATACATACATATATTACATATATATATATATATATACATACCACAGGAATCAGTTATTCGTCTGATTCCCTAGGTTTTTTTAAATGATAGTAATATGATATTGGTAACACGTAACAGAGGGATCAAAAGAAAATTCTATCTCGAAGAAATTCCATAAGTGACATTCTATAGAGGATAAGTGGTATTCATTCTAGCTTCTAGAGACACAAATCACACATATTGGCGATAAATAAATAAAACAACAGTATAATGTATACATGTATTTCAAAATTTTAGTTAAAAATTTATAAAATGTATGCAATGTGTGGTGAAGCATGAAAAGACAAAATATATATCATATACATAAAAAGATCAATGCATGTACAGACAGTTTTGTTTATCATAGTATTTTTCGTTTGTAGATGGATGCTCGGATGAACAGTAGTCAAAATAGGCGGGTAAGTGATATAAATATATGTTTAGTATATAACACTCATTATATATATAACGCACCTATATATGTATAGCTAAATAATCACGATACTACCCGCCTTTTCGATATATGCATGTGCTAAATATGTATATTTATTATGTTATATACGTTATTATATATTTATATATTATATATGTATGCGTATGCGCATTAATAAGTTCACATCATTAAACTTTAAAATATTAGAAACTGAACTACGTCAATATTCTATGCGTCATTTCTTACTAAATTAATTTTTGTGGTGATCATATTTATTATTTAATTTATACATATTTGGATTGGTCTTCTATGCTTTTCTTTTACATGAGAAAAAGAAAAGCAGAACATACCAGCTGCTTCTCTTCCCTGATATACCTGAGAAGAATTAACTAATTTTACAGTACATTATAAAAGTTAGTTAAGGGACTTGAAGGAAATGGGCGTTCATGTAGGAGATGGGCTGACCCCCTGTCACTGCAAGCCAACATTTTGTACGTCTTACCCTCTGATAGCAGTCAAATGTGCCGTCAACCGGCCTCAATGTGATGGTCTCTGATGCTCTGCCTAAACCGTAAGGGAGAATATGCGTGATTGATGCGCGCACTTGTCCGGATTTTTTGCGACATATTCGGCTGTATTTTTTTTAATAAATAAATATTTGAAGACATTTCATACAACACCATCTAGCCCAAACTAAGCCAAGGTTGTACTATGGAACTAGATGGCTGATAGAATACATATATACTTTTTTTTTGTAAATATATACATATGATACATACAAACACCCAGACACAGAACAAACATCCGTGTTCATCACACAAATGTTTGCCCTGGGTGGGGATTGAACCCACGACCTACAGCTTAGCAAGTAAACATACTACCAACCACAAGCCACAAGGCCAGTCAAGTATGACAAGTATAAGTTTAGAAAACTCAAAAACCCCGACAAGAAAAACGGCTGAACCGATTTTGATGAAACATGAAAATCTAACTGCTTTTCTGCGGTCGGGTATTTTGCTTAAATCTCTTTTCCGACTCATTTTGCTCTTTCCGAATTTCTACTTTGCCACCTTTGCCGCTTGCGCCGCAAATATAAAGTAAAAGAAAACAGTTTTAAAATGCCAACATCCGACAGGACTAGAATCCCACAAGCTATCAGTTGGAAGTTGGGAGCCTCTTCACAACATTGTCAATACATAAGTGTAGTAGAGATATTTCTTTCATTCTAAAAATGCATGCCTCACTACAAAGTAATAATTATAGTAAAAAAAATGAAATAACAGACTTTAAAATACGCTTACTAAATACTTCATGGTTGTAAGCTTTTTAAAGAGGTCAATAATGTCAAGAATGAGATTTGTTATTGAGTGTCAAATATTTTGTCTTCGAAGATTAGAAAATGTGCAGATGTTTTAATTATAAATATTTGACACTTATGCAAAGAAAAACGTGTCGGTGGAAATCTGCGATTTTATAATCTGACGCATTTCACTCAGGAATACAATGAAAATTTTCATTTTTAGTTATTATTCAAAAAGTAATAAAGAAATGTCTATAAAATAATTATGGGACCAACTTGGGAGCTTCCTCTATATGTCAAGAAACACAAAAATTTGTTCACGAATGACGAAGTAATCAGTGAACAAACATACAAAAACATATAGACCGAATTGATAACCTCCTTCTTTTTGGAATTCGGTTAAAAAGTGATAGCGCTTTCTTAGTTCCGAAGGAAAGAACGAGTGAGAAAGTTAGTAGATAGGGAGGGGCGTGCAGTTGTAAGACTGAAAGATCTCTACATATGTATATTAAAATCACGCCTATTTTCCTTCGGGGCAGGGTATCAAAGACCGTGAGGTCGTTTGACGCCATATTTGACCGTGCTTAGATAAGAGGAGGAGGGTATTTAGAGGGTTAGGAGGTATTGGAGTGAGATGTAATGTTGACCTGCGTAACAAGGGGTCAGCCTATCGCCCACATAAGCAATAATTTCCCTCAAATCCCGTAACTGATTTCTGTATATTTGTATTTACTGTATATTTGATCCTACTGTATATTTATATTTACTGTCTATTTGGTCTTACTGTATGTTTGATGTCATTACGCAGGCGGAGAGCGGCAGCAGCGGCGCTCGAGGCGGCAGCAACAAGCCGGCGCACAACAAACCCGCGTACACGCATTCCTACTGGCCGACCAACTAGACTAGCTCACGACAGGTATGCACACTACTACCACACCTCGGACACTCCATTCAACGGCGTGCTAATCACTCGCACGTACGCAAGTTGGCGCCTGTATATAACACACATGTCGTCGCTCGCATGATTAACTGTCCTATCTCATTTCTGTCATTTTTTCAGGACAAACGTTTTTCGGTTCTGAGATTATATTGTATTTGTCAGAAATAGTAAAAATCTGATGTTTTTCATACCTTCTGATATTAGCTTTCACAGAGGTTTCTTACATTTTAATTGCAAATTAATACTTATAGTGTATTTACATTCTAAAAACCCGTTTTTATTATTTGAAAAGTTAGATAGAACAGTTAGTCATGCGAGCGACGATGTATGAAGTTATGGACGTCGTCTGATTGCCGTTCGTTTGTGACGTCAATTGGAATTCAAACGCGTCTCCACTGACAACCGCGCGTTGAAGTTGACAAAAACCTGTTTGAATATTTTTTCCCTCCATACATGAAACGTAGCATCTTGAAACTGTTTCACTAAAGTGTAAAATGTGTTGTTGCAGGCATTTAGCGTACGTCAGCCCCTGTACATAGCCGGGCGGGGCGCAGCGCCCGCGGTCACCCATCATTGTATAAACTCCACCCGGACACTATGTTAATATTGTGTTAAATTTATAGTTCCGGAGGACCCGCCTCTAGAATACGCGTCGTTCGTTTAAAATTAACACATACTACTCTATATCTACCTATCGAGTCTATTTTTCCTTCCATGTCCAACTATGCAGCAGTAATAGCATCCGATCATACGTCTGCACTGTGATCGGCGGTTATACGTTTGTGACATGTAAGAAAGAATGTACTATATGTATGTATATGTAATATGTGGTGGATACGCTATGCGCATTCCGCCATTTTGTATTTAGTTCCATGGTCTTTTTGTAATTAACAATATTATTATATAAAAGGTAAAAAACGTTGTTTAATGTCATAGGTTGAGAATCGTATTTGTAACGTATAGACGAGGTCGACTTTTTTATGTGGAATAAATGCTGTTGTGATGATCTCGCTGGCATTTTGAACGAATGAGGAATACACATATTGGAACTTGAGAAACTGCTTTCATTTCTCCTTTGAAAATGTTATTAGGGTTTCATACCTAGTGAGGTAAAAATGGGAATGGGATAAATGGGAAATTCAGTCCAACTTTTTGGTTAGTTAGAGCAGTTTCTACATTCATAAACTTGAGTAAATAGTATTATTATATCTTTGGTAGGGGGTACGAAAGCCTGTGTCAGAGTTAATTGGTCTGTAGTAAAACGCTTATTTGTTACAAAAACAAACCATTTTAATTTTTCCGAGA
The DNA here is from genome assembly GCA_947563715.1 of Lycia hirtaria. Classification (NCBI taxonomy): domain Eukaryota; kingdom Metazoa; phylum Arthropoda; class Insecta; order Lepidoptera; family Geometridae; genus Lycia; species Lycia hirtaria. Next base: position 30,408,014 of record OX387377.1, on the reverse strand, counting down.
TCTATATTATTATTACTCCAAAAATGTAGCCTATGTCACTCTGAAAGTGAAGACGAATCTACTTCATCTCGCATATAAAAAAAACACCTGAAAAACAATGCTACTTCTTGCAGTCGGATAAAACTTAGTAACGAAAACAAACCTGAATTGAGACTAGAATTATATTTTTTTTACCCGAAAATTTTTGAAAAACCAAACGGCGTTACCCAACGCAGGCGACTGGCGGTCAAGCCCTAACGAATAAAAAAAGGCAAAAGAAAATACACTAAATAGGTAATAAACCCAAAGCGTTTATTCAACCAACAATAGGAATGTACAGTTTAAAAAAATAACAGAATTATAAGTATTACATATAAAGCTATTATCACTTTGTTTAAAGGCACTTAGCATACTGCTGTACATAGTAGCTTAATTTTAGTATATTCCTCTTAGGGTGGTGACGGATGGGCATTCATTGGACTTTGTCAGAAGGACTATCTTTCTACCTTCGAAATAGGTCTACAATTCACATGAGGGTGGGGCTTGTTTTGCCCTGTAATTGACTAACCAGATCCGTCACCACTATAAGAATTTTTAAAAAATCACATATATATAAAGCACTAAAGATGATCAATTATCATTTCATCATTATTTTTAAGATATGCCCTTTGGTAAAAATCATAGAAGTGACGCAGCCGCTTCGTCCACCAGCCAATAGAGGGAGCCACTTGTAGGGTTAACTCTTCTTGCAGGTAGGTCATCATTGTTTTTCAGAATACGCTGGGAAAATAAATTAAACTTACGTTAACAAATCATAAATCGTATTTGAATTATAAACACACATCGGACAATCCATACAGCTTATTCGGTGACACGCAAGTTGTCATCTGTGTATGAAGTTAGGGTGTTGAATGGTTGCCACTCGCTCATGATGTCAAAACTCTTCCTATTTAGCAGAAGCTGAGGTACTGAAATGAGTGTTTGGATGTTTCAAATCTAAAACTTAATTGAAAATTGAGTTGTACATAATTTGGTCTTTAGTAATGATAATACCTTAATCATTTCCGCCTTCCCCGCGCCACTGATAGCAAAGATGCAATTCCTTGCATTATTAATAACTGGATACGTCAAAGTAACCCTTTCCGAGGGAGGTTTGGGCGAGTCTGTGATAGGTGCTACTACCAAGCTTGTCTCGTTCAGTAAGGCATGATCGGGGAAGAGAGAACATGTGTGACCGTCCGGCCCCATGCCCAGAAGAAGCAAATCAAATTTGATGTTATCACTCCCAAATGCTTGTTTTAGCTTCTCTGTGTAGTCTTTTGCTGCTTCGTCCGCTGGAATTTATAAAGTATAATATGTTAGTGTATGAAATTAACAGAAAATACAATGTGCTTTTAATATTCACTTGCCATGCGAGTTGTTTTTTTATTTGTAATGAAAATTAAATTTTGACGTGATAATGTCTTATAAATCAATGAACACCGGCTTCACACACGAAAATTCCGCCTGAGCTGAGCGTGCAAGCGAGAGCGCGGAACAAGCGATAGAGAGGCACGATCGGCCTAAGCGTTCGGCTTGTGTCACATGTTTCATTATCAAAGCAAAGAGGTGATTAATAGAATATTTAACATTTTACTGACAAAATCAGGTTTACTTATTTATCACAAGTATAATGTATAGATACAGCAGATAAAGAATAGCTTAGATTAAACCTACCAGACACTCCTTGCTTGATGACAACAAACTGATTATCCTTTAACCCTGTTCTCGGAATAAGATCTCTCTTGTATGTGCCATATGTTGAGTCTGCACTGTCTTCAGGGACAACCCTCTCATCACAAAATGCCAGTGTCCATTTTGACCACTCAGTGTCTACCTTTGGTAGACCTTCACAGAGGTATTTAACTACAGAACCTCCTGAAAGACAATAAACCATTTATAATAGATTTATCATGCATATTTTAAATAATTATGTTTGAAATATTGATTTCAAACACTGCAACATTTGTGGTTATAGATTGATTGATCCCAAGCTGTAGTACAAATCTTGGTGATAGTTTGAGGTCTATGAGTTACTTTGATAAAGACAATACGTACATCTTTCCCTTTCATGTTTGTTAAAATCACATTATTGCTGCTTCTCAAAAGAGTGAAGGAGAAGGAAAATAGGTCAAAAATTTATTTGTTGCTGTATTTACAATTTAAATCTTTACTTTTTCTAATTTACAATCAACATTTTTTGTCTCTCTTTTTCTCATCAAACTGACAGAGGAAGGTATAGATTTCAGATAGCACTTCTCTCTGATTTGATTGAGAATAATGCTGCTGATACGAATTAATTAATAATTTTTTGCTGTGAATTGGAATTGAAACAGAAATAAAAAAATCAACCTAGGTAATGAGTCAAAAACTGCCAATAGCTGGTAAATTCTAGTTTTCTGATAAAACATGGGTCTGTTCAAGGTCAAGTGGATAAGTATTTTCAAAATCTGCATGTTTCTTCGTCAACCATGTCGGCACTTTCCAACAGGCGAAACGGTGGTGAATCGCGGACTTATTTGCGATAAAAACAACATTGTGTAGGTTTGAAGAATTCATATATCTACTTCGTAACAGATAAACAAGACTCCAAAAGTGATTCGTCATTCTGACATCACTGATCGTGGAAAATAACTAAGCGAAACTTGGTTCCCTCTTATTTACATCATAGTCTGAAACTAACTTTGGAAACTTTTACTCTGAACATCTTTTGACTTGGTCATTTTCAAATTAAGCTATATACGAAAATTGAGGGAAACAAAAAAATATAGACTGTATTGTATGCATACAAACTAATTATAAAGAAAAACATTAACTTCCTATATGTTTCTTTTAACTTACCGGAGAGTCCAACATAAAACTGTCCCCTGTTGTTAATAGCGTCATTAGAAATCTTTTCGATGTAAGAACTAAGTCTGTTTATTATTTCGCTTTCATCTCTTACTTTAATTGTGGTCATTTTGCATGTAAATTATTTATATACAAAGATAGGGCGGAAAAGATATACGACTACGATTTTTGAGGTTATAAGTTTAAATCAGTTTAAATGTTAATTATGACATTGACAATCAGATAATACCTGAAATATGACATTGATAGTTCACTAAATAAAACTCTTAAATAATTTGGCCCATACAGAATTACTGGATCAACGTTTGGCTCTTCACAAATTGTTTTGGCTTTACTTAAGAGACTAGTCCCGTGTGGTACTATAGAGTCCCTTAACAAAGACTTTATAATAATAGAAATCTTAGGTACGTACCGGTAGTAGCGGGAAATTTGATATTCAATACTGTTCATCTATAGCTGCTGTTACGGTGTTGACTGATGCTGATTATGAAGCCGATGGTTACGATTTAATTACGTGTATTAATTATAGAGATATTCAACATTCTAGATTTCTAGTTCTTTTGATATCAGGTAAACATTAACTTAGCCTGATAGTTATTATTTCTATTCTGTTTAAATACATAAATTAACACATTTTAGGCCACTTATTTTTTTTTATTCGATAATAGACTTACGCCTGACCTTGACTTACGTCAACTTATCTGGTATTAAGTGACAGTTACGGTCTACGATAGAGCGCGCTTGTCTAGACGAAATCTATTCACTCGCGATTTGAAGACACTTAGATTAGTATATCTATTCGGAAAGACCCATTCAGGAAGCGCATTGTGATAATAGTAATTGAGGTACATAATGCAATTTAAGCTTAGGCCATTGTTCATAGATATTTTTTTTACAAAACTTTACATATTTCATAAAATCTAATAATGTACAAGATAGAAGCGATGCAAAAAGTTTGTCAGAAGTGGGATTCGAACCCACGCCCACAGAAGTGGACTGCGACCTGAACGCAGCGCCTTAGACCGCTCGGCCATCCTGACTTGTTTATCTGGACTAAAATGTTGTATATATTGTTAAAAAAAAAATTATAAAAAAAATAGTAAAATTAAGTTTATACTGTTAGTGTTATCGAGAAAATAAACACCAAAAATGGTGTGAAATCACTTCAAACAGTGAAGTTTATAATATATTTGAGTAGTAACAGATATTAGTATAACTATTCGTCAATAGATGTCATTAAACTTTTGATACTACTCGCCACTAGATGGTGTAACTTTATTAACATATTTATTCAGTCAGTAGCCAGTAAAAGTGAAAGTAAATGCATGGGAAAGAAATAACTGCGCTGACCGCAACTAAACGGTTATTGACCGTCAAAATGATTACAGTTGCATCGTAATTGAGGTAATATTACCCATTCCTGTGTTTGCAATTCTGATTACTGCAATCTGGCGCCTCTCTGGCTAACTGAGGCATACCTACCTTGTTTTAGGAAATATGATTTTTATCCCTCAACGCAATAAACGACCGACGGGGTGTTATATGTTTGACGCACAGTTTGACGTGTCTCTGTGAATGTGTGTCTCTGTGGCATCGTAGCTCCCGAACGGATAAACCGATTTTGATTTTGTTTTTTTATTTGTTTGAAAGGTAGTCGGGAGTGTTCTTAGCTATGTTTCATCAAAATCGGTTCAGCCGTTTTTTTTTGTCGGGGGTTTTTGAGTTTTCTAAACTTATACTTGTGTTTATAGACGTACGTAAACGATAGATACGTACATCTATTCTGATTCTGATATTTGATTACTCTTTCAGTCGCTTTTTGCCATTTGAATTTGTACTGCTTCTTTTTGCCTGGTGCAGGATAGGACTTACACGGATAACGCATTTGCCAATCAGTTATTATAGTTTTCGTAATGATTCCGAGACAAGCGTGACCAGTAGGTACCTAATAGGTCAAATCTTAGTTATGCCTATAAAACTAGGAAAATAAACTGAGTATAATATTTAGTTTACCTAAGGTGCATAGTATTCCAAAGTTGCCGCCAAAATTTATTTTTTATGTATATCATATAAAATAAGATATTTTCCAAAGATTATAATTTGTATTACTAGTGGACAGGTTTATCATTCTCCTCTTCTTCTACTTCTTCAAAAAAGGAAACTTTCAATTCGGTTGTTTTCTTTTATGTTTGTTTCCGCATAGCTCCGTCATTTATAAAACGATTAGTTGTGCCCCGCTGTTTCACCAGCGTAATGATGAAAAACGGTGATGATGATAATCATAAAATATAGCCTATGTCCTTGTCCAGGTTTTAAAAAATCTCCTTGCCAAATTTCATAACGATTGGTTCAGCCGTTTAGCTGTGAAGAGGTAACAAATAGACAGACAGACGAGAGTTACTTTCGCTTTTATATAGGTACTTAATATTAGTTAGGATTTGGTAAATTCTTTTTTGTTTGAAGGCGAAATATCATAAAACTCGGTTCAATATGACTTAGTTTGGTTATTAAAACCAAATTTCGCATTTTGCAGACGGATGTTTAATTTTTAACCGACTTCAAAAAGGAAGAGGTCATTTCGACTGTATGTTTTTTTTGTGTTTGTTACGCGATTATTCCGATTATGAATTGATTTTGATTTCTTGTTCGTAGTAGGTCATATTTCAGAGATCGTCTCATATAAATTTTATCAAAATCTGTTCAGTACTTTGGTTCTTAAGACAAAATAACTGGAAATATATGTGATCCAATTAAACGAATTTGCGTATATTGAAGTTGATTGTTAAAAATATTTAAACTATAATTGTTATTTTACTAACCGAAGTTACAAAAAAATGCATTAAACCATTTAAAAGCTGTACAATTGCGTAAATCTGACAAACCCACCATTAGCAACATAGACTCATATATTTTACTACCTCTACTTAAGTAAATAACTTACATTCATTATACACAGCGAACTATGTATAAATCAGTTTAGGTACATATGCGATAATACATATAAAGATACATAAACGGTAATGTGTGCAGAAAGTGTTACCAGAAGTGGGTCAAGTGCGTCAACACGTGTTGTACCGGTATATAGGCAAGTAATTGTGACCTCTCTTGGTGCCCTGGGCGATGCCACTGACGATTAATGTATGTAGTCTTATATTTTAATTAAAAAAAGATTAAACTGACTTTTAAATGTAGCAGGATTTGATAAGGTCAGTTTAGATCAATATTATTATTGTAAATTGTGAGGATGATTTATTTTGATCGCTGGAAGGCTTTTAAAACCAAAATTATGGTTATACTTAGTTCGATCAGTAAGCATTTGAAGTCTATAAAATATTTAATGTACAGGTTTTGTCCTGTTATAGTCAAAAGACTATAACAGTTCAAAATCTCAAAATATTACGAAATATCAAAATCTTTACATTATATCAAAATCTTTACATTATATATAATGTATAAAAATACGCATAGATAAAAATTTAATTCAAATTTAAAATTTCTTCATTATTACAAATTTCGTTTTTTAAGGTTTGTTACTCTTTTAAATTAAATGATTTTAATGGATTTATCGCGTATATTCTAGTAAATTTTATGACCTAACGTTTCGGATACTTTGCAGCGTCCGTGGTCACAGGGAAACACGATAAAGTTGTCACACTACTGATTGGCGGTTGAACAACTAACAAATATGTGGTATTATGTCAGGTGGACTCTAGAAAGAGTTCACGACAAATTTGCACACAAAAAATTTGCTTATCTGTGTATCTGCTACTGATTGCAGATAAACATAAGAACACAAAAAGAAAGTACTACACTCTGAACGAATTTTTTAACATGCTTTTATTAGCTTTAGCTGTATGTATGTTTGTAACCCGACTCTTTTGGACTTTATTTTGACCCACTTCAAACGGTCAGATTTCATTTAAACTTTGTAGACTTTTCGAGGACCGATGATAATACAATAATTTGAAGCGTGTTTTTTTAGTTTTTTAAACTATTACTAAGGATATGTTTGTAAATATGGAAATAGAGCGCTCCGAATCTCCTGCTGCAATGCTCTTATAGGGCCATATGTACTTCAAATAAATAATATGTGATTTATTATAAAACACAAATGATGCAATAAATAAATATGAGTAATATACAAATGATGCAATAAATAAATATGAGTATGAGTATGTATATTAGTATGTATGAAGACACTAATGGAAGAAGCGAAAGACAGTAAATAGCAACAGCCAAGTGTGCCAGCGTCGTAGAAACGTGCGAAGATATCGTCTCGGCCAACCATGGCTAGGATATGTATGATGATGATTATTGGGTACCAACATGTTATACATTCTTACATTGTTAAAAGTAACACATGAACGTAAGTCAAAGAGCTAAATGCTAACATAATTATAGGCACCGACAACATGCAATTAGGAAATAAGCGGTCAGAAAATTAATTAAATAGATTTATGTCAAAACGCATTAGATAATGATGATAATATAAGCCATCTTCAGTTAAAATTGCCTTTTCCCATGAGCATACGCAGTTTCCAAATAAGGCCACCTCTACACAACACCTGTAAGGTAAGGCTAGTGTTCAATGTAAAGCGTTCATCTTACTACACAACTTTACATACATATCAATGGGGGCGACACCATCGCTAATTCTGAAGACATTTTAATACATTCGACAGAAAATAATAGTTTAATCGGTTAGCTAAATGTAATAAGGTTGGTAAAAGAGAAGTCACGACTAAGGTGTAAATTAGTGTGATGTTTATCATCATTTAGCGGACAATAAGTGTGGATTGTAGATGGTTAAGTTTAGTAGAGATTTCGTACATAATTTCGTTAATTCAGTCCATAATTGACTGGAAGAAAATAAAAAAACAATATGTATTGTGATTTGGTTAATTTTTCAATTGGTTAGGTGCCTTTATAATCTTCGATCCAAAAAGAGGGTTGTTATAAGTTTGACGTGTGTATCTGTGTGTCTGTCTGTGGCATCGTAGCTCTCAAACGGATGAACCGATTTTGATCTAGTTTTTTTTTGTTTGAAAAAAAAAAAAAGGATTTCATAGAGAGTATTCTTAGCTATGTTTTATCCAAATCGGTTCAGCCATCTTCTTTGTGTGTGTGTGTGGGGGGGGGGGGGGGGGTTAAGTTACTTGTATTTTAACGAAATATGTATCAGCTGTAGGTATACCTAATAGCGCCGCACGCAGCCAATTTATTGTTTTTAGAGATCACCAAAAACGTAACTAAACCATAACCACGTCTAGACGAAACTTGGTCTATTTTATTAGAAAATATAACTCGTAGCGTGATCCATCGTAGATCGTAGCGTCGCTAAGCATCAAGCGAGCTGACGGTTAAGTGCAGAAGTTAGTTTAGAAAACACACGACTTACAAAACGGCTGAACCGAATTTGATGAAACATAGCTAAGAACACTCTCGATCAAATCTACTAGACACAAAAAATTTGATCAAAATCGGTCCATCCGTATGAGAGCTACGATGCCACACAGAACACACAGATACACAAATACACGTTAAACTTAAAGTTTTGTTGAAAGCCTATTTCATCAGCTCTGAAATGCTCCTTCAGCTTTCAGCTTCTTTCGCTTTCTGTGCTTGATCAGAAGAAATTTCTACGCATTCAAAGTGTGAAATTTTCTAAACAATGTTTTCACGTGAATTTTGCACTAAAAAGGTAATTCATAAAACCGATGATATCAAAATCACGAGATACATTTTGATGTCGCAGCTACATATCAAGCATCTACATACATTTAAATACACCACTCGAAAGTTAAAAGATCAAATAATTTGTTATGTTGAAGATTGTGACGCATCGAGCGCGGCAGATTATAATACTTTATTTGTAAATAAAAACTACGGGTCACTCACGTCTGTTTTGAGCCGAAACATCCGACTATAGTTTTAACCGCATTTGGCGGTCTTTTTCAAAGGAGCAGCTCACGCGGCACTCTCGGTCGGTGACGCGCCCCGACCCGTGACCCGTACCCGTACCCGTGACGCGCGAGTGAGACGTGTGAGTGACCCGTAGTTTTTATTTAAAAATGTGTGAAAACCACGTTAATTTCCATAGTAAAATACTTTATTTTTGTCTCCCCTCTCTATTACTGCACACCCCGTCATTTTACTTTCTTTTCGTTCCTCTCCATCCTAAGGTTGCCTGGAAGAGATCGCTATTAGCGATAAGGCCGCCAGTTATTACACTAGTTTTTAATTATTTTTTTTTATTGTAAATTTTATGGTGTGTACAATAAAGAGTTTATCTATCTATCTCAGATGGGCACGTAAAGCCATTTTGAGCTCATTTCGACTTACTGTTCATACACGTAGATATTCACTTAACACACGCGGTCATGTTTACAACACATCTATAGTTTTTTCTCTAATCGCCAGCAGTATGACCACACCCCAGTCGTGATCGGCGTTGACCTCTGCGACCCAATGTCGCACCATACCAAGCTTTCATGTAAGTCATGTGTGATGTAGGTGAATGCCGCTTATTTATAGCAATGCTACTATTGTAGCAGGTTCGGACACAATAATTGTGTCCGAACATGCCACAATAGTAGCATTATGGTCTGCTGCAATTAGTTTTATTCTATACCATCACGTGGCGGAAAGACGCTAGATGCAGACCCCGCGACTACTCGGAATTCTTTGCTGCCATCTCTGTTTCCTGACATCCACAATCTTGCGATCTAGCGTTGGCTAGAGTGAATAGATATTTTTTCATGCATCATCCTCGGCCACACTGTCGCTTACCATTAGGCAAGTAGGTGGTCAAACGTAGATCTGTTTAGTATAATAAAAAAATAAAATAACATCAGGTGAGTTAGTTAAGCAAAACTCTATAAAAATAAAACCGGACAAGTACGAGTCAGACTTGCCCACCGAAGGTTCCGTACAAACTAAATAAAAGAACTATCGGGCGAAGCTAGTTATTGATAAAAGGGGGAAATTATGTATTTTTTATATATTTTTGGTCATAATCCAAAAATTACACATCGTAAAAATAATTAAAAACCAGTTTTAGTATGTGCTGTTGAAGCTCTTTCATATGATACCCCGCATGATACTTACCTAACTCACTTTTAGGTTTTGATTCCTTTGTGAGTGTCGAAATATGCGGTTTTTTGCAACATATACGGCTGTAACTCTTTTACGATAACCGAGAAGTTTCATTTTTTCCCAGCTGCAAGGGACTACAGATCTGCGTATAATATATGGGTTTAATTTCAAATCGATACCTCTACGCGTTTCTGAAATAGAAGATCTTGACGCTTGAATAGATGATCTTGACGTCTGTCAAGACGGACAACAAACCGATCCTATAAGGGTTCCATGTTTCCTTTTGAGGTACGGAACCATAAAACAAGCAAATCAAACAACCAACTAGTACCTTGTTATTGTATAATAGTGCACTTGTTAAATTTAACCTTAACCAATCAAATCATAATTGATAATAATTATTTTGCTATATCAGATATCATTGTATTCGATATCTCTTGACACCTTAATTAGGACTTTAATGTTACCTTACTATTTCAATTAGACTACAATTTGAATAATGACTGTCTTAATTATTTCAATGCTAAATTTTCTTTGGATTGGCATTTGGCTACAATAATCATCATCATCACAGCTTTAGAACTCTACGTTCACAGTTCTACGTGATATATGCTGCCCACGGTGTCATTTCAACTTGCAAGTTAGATTTAGTATACAAATCGTAACATTAATTACAAAGGATAAAAATAAAATAAAACTAGTGCAATAACCGGCGGCCTTATCGCTAACGATGTCTTTAAGAGCTTCTTGACTCCTTGGTCTAGAAGCTTCTCTTTTAGCATAGTCTCTTGTTATAATTTTCATTAATATGAATTATAATATAGTTAGGTATGATTTGAACATCTGCTGCGCCGACGCAGCCTTCACAAGCACAATACATGATATATGGCAACATTCGGTCGCATTCGAGCGAGACGGCGGACGATCTGTCACCTGTCACCTGTCACCCGTGCAACCGATTAGGACGAGGAGCGACCTACTTACACGTCCTAGAACATATTTGTTGTTGGATGTTCGATACTTTCATGGCTAGTCTGTTTGAAGAACTATCGCGGCTGAAAATGGGAAATGACGTTTCAATTTAACACAAAAAAAACGGTTCATCCTTTCCGGAGCTCGATGCCACAGACAGACACACACACAGACAGGTCAAACTTATAACACCCCGTCGTTTTTGCGTCGGGGGTTACTAAGGAAATAATACAGCAGGGCCCTCAATGCTGCATTCGTTTTCTTACTGAACAGACTCTATTTTTTAAAAGGGAATAAAATCATAATAAAGTAAGCGGATTAAAAAATAAATCGGTGAAGTGCGTGTCGAACACGCACAGTGTAGTGTTCCGTAGTCGCCAGTCACAACATGCGGACTTGTCGCCAGTCTCAACTGTTTGTATACTATGAAAGAGTCCGTAGTTCGACCATCGTCCGTCTCGCTCGCGCATACCCACATTTTGAAGATATAAAATCACTGAATGAGCTTATAAAAAATCGACGTTTGTAAAACTAAAAAAGAACATCACAAATATTTGTCAAAATTTCAATTTAATCCAAGTAATTTTTAGAAATTATTCACGCGAAAATGATTTTTATGTATGAAAGTTAACTTGAAAGTATATGTATATGTATTTTATAACATGTCATAGGCTACATTATTTTGGAAAAATCTCTCGCAAAAACAAAAAAAAGACTTTTCGTAACCTCCAATGAACTTTTTATAACAAATAAGTGATTTTACAAAAATGTTCTTAAGTTAAGTGATACAATAGCTTTGTGCATACTTTTTCACAAAAGCGTCTACTCAACACCATAATGATGCATAATGTAAGCTTATGTTGCACTACGAACGTAGCTTTTTACGTAGTCGGGTATTTAGTTTTTCTTTTAAAATATATACTTGTTAAGTAAAAAAGAACACGGATATAGGTACATTTCATAATAGTAATTAATAAAACCCCAGCAACAAAAAATACCTATTTTTAATGTAAAAAGTGTTCTCATTAATATTAAATCTTATTTTTGGCAGAGGTTAAGGTAAAAACTAACATGATCCCAAGCAGTGATCTCACAATACGTTCATTGATGTATATTTATATGGATTCGGTCGTCTAAAACTAACTTCAGTGTTCGTAGTTCGACCATCGTCCGTCTCACTCATACCCACATTATTGAAGATTAATGATTGAATGAACTTGTAAAAAAAAATTGTTAGTTGTAAAATAAAAATAAAAACAAATACTTATTTGACAAAAAAACCAATTTGATCCAATTTAATTTTTATACATCAAAATATTTTTTGTTCAACATTGGTACAAAATGGTGAAAACAATTTACGCAACAAGTATCTATATTAAAAGAAAAAGAAAACAACCGATTGTAGGAAAGCAGTTTTTGGAGTCTAACTTACGATTTCGTTACGCTTGATATGCTGTTGAGTGTACGTTTTTGTGAGAAAGTATGCGTAAAATCTGAATTTAGATTACATTTTTTTCTTAAACCTACAGTCAAAAATGTAATGTTTAGAATTAAATAAAGCTTATTATATAATATGGTGATTTAACGCATATTTATGCGTAAGTTTTTAGTCACCATAAATGCGCAATAAAATAATTCTAGTAAAATCAGTTGTTTATTACGAAAATGTTCGTTGGAAGATTTTTGCGAGAGATGTATTATTATTAATACAAAAAAAATGTAACCGACACTCAGGGAGTGAATTCGTACGTAACTAGTTACGGAACAATAGTTACGTACGCGGCCGAAAGGGTGAAAACGAATCTAACGACACCTCGCACATCAAAATAGGCCAAGCCATTTAAACTGTAGGAACAATGATGTATGTAAGTATGTATGTAACATTACACATATGTATGTGTAATGTTACATACATACTTTCGAATGTATGTACATATTCTATGTAGCATATGTACATACATTCGAAAAACATAATCCTACTACTTATGTAGGCAGGAAATAACTGCAAAAAATTAGCTTAGCGTGCGATCGGACAACGGTGATATGAACACTTTTGCGTTAGTGATATTATTTTGTTAATGAGCATATCCTAATTAATAAGTCAATGTATACTATTGTATGTTAATCCATGATCATATGAACTAAATACATTTTAACTAAACATGTTAGGCGGCTTGTATGTGCGCCGGAGTATGTGTTGTGCAACGTTTAGTGGCCGTTTCCACGAGCGATGCGACCGCTATGAAATGAAAAAAAAAAATCCTTCGCTTATTTAAAATGAATTAATAGTCTGGTGACCAATCACGAGGTGACTCTCAAAATTACGAACTCTTATTGGTCACCAATACGTCATTTTGATAATTCATTTTATGCCATGCTAAAGTGGGATATGGACAGATAGCCACAAGTGGCATGAAGATGCTGGATGCAAGCCGCTTCCAACTGGTCTTTTTGGAAGTCCATGGGAAAGACCTATGTCCAGCAGTGGACATAGGTCTATGGCTGAAATTATGATGATGATGAATGTGGGGAAACTTTTTTGCATGGTCCGCTTGTGGAAGTACCTCATCTTTGTCAGTTATTCCACTAAGTAGTAGTATGCAAGCACTGAGAGTGACGAGACCAGTGCCTTGCCACATGGGTTTTGTATTACTTGGCTGGCAATAATCAGTTAAGAGAATTGCTTGTGTCGGCATTTAGGGTCATACATATGGTTGAGCGTTAAAAACTACTACTAAAAGTTAAAACTAGTTGCCAAAAGGCTACATTGTCTCGGGCATCGCCGTAAAGTAGCATGACTGGCAAGTCGTTACTTTTAAGTAGTCTACAACAAGATTATTAGAACTTGGGGTTATTGTATGACTATTTTTCTAATGAATATTACTATAAAAGCAGTTTTGCAGTCTAACTTACGATTTCGTTACGCTTGATACACTGCCGAGTGTACGTTTTTTTGTGAGAAAGTATGCGTAAAATAGCTGTAAAAGATTATAAATGCGCATTCTTTAAAATAGTTATAGTAAAATAACTTATTTATTTGTTAAGTTTGTTGGAGGCAAAAGGTTTTTTTTCGAGTTATATTATTATGACTCTTTATTCATCTGAGAGAGAGAGAGAGAGAGAGAGAGAGAGAGAGAGACAGAGAATAAAAAGTCATAATAATATAACTCTAGGTTACAAAAAAGGCATTTTTATTTTTTTCGGTAGTTATATTATTATTTCCCTTTATTCAATTTAAATCTCGGGTCGCAGCCCGGTCCTTTGATGGGCATCAGTGGAACCGAAGCCAACACTGAGAGGCCCTTTACATAAAATAATATAAGAAATACAGTTTCTTGTATGTGGATTATAGATGATGGAACTATTGTACAATATGGAATTAGACAAATCGGGGCAAAAAACAAACTTATATTATTATTATGGAATTAGACAAATCGGGGTAAAAAACAACTTTATATTATTATTATTATTTACAAAAAAATATAGCCTATGACAAGGAAGTGAAGACGGCTCTAACGACACCTCGCACTTCATAATCGGTCAATTCATTTAGGCTGTAAGCGCTCATATAAAAACATACATAGTACATACATATACATACACTCGAAAAACAAAACCGTCATTCTTACGCAGTCGGGTAAGAAGCTGCAAAATCGCCGCTAAAACATACAATCGCTCGTGTAGACTTCCCTTTATCATTAGCAAGTCTTAACATTAAATTTTATGGTATATGAAAACAATGTACTATGGAAATTAACCCATAATATCAAGTAAGAGGGAATTCTGACATATTACATATGGATAATCACAGTTATATATGCTATTAACATTGAGCTGTATGTACTTACGTACGAGAGCAGACACCACCCATAGCTACTTTGTTATATTAAACTGCGGCGAGAGCGCCGCACCTCACTCAGTGGCTTACTAGTGAAGTGAGTGCTTTCGACGTTTTGTTGGCGAGAAAACACACCATAGATGCAATTCTGCGCTTCAAGTATCAATCGTATCGTATAATCGTAGATAAACGACGTAATTATTATTCCAGCGCTGTAACGCTGTTTTGTTTATTTTACCAAAAAATGTGACAATAATTTTGCTTCAGATAGCTCTTCTGGTACGTAAGTACATACAATTCAGTGGCTATTACTAATTATAATAGATTATAATAGCTTGATATATACTCCTCACGAACCGAAGAAGACCTCAGCATGATGCTCGAAGACCGCAATGGAGTTTCCCAAAGGGTGGGTCTCAAGATGAACATGGACAAAACGAAGGTTATATCGAACGCCCATGTAGTGCCCACCCCAATCTCTGTGGGGAACTCCACTCTTGAAGTTGTTTAAGAATACGTCGCTTAACATCAGGCGAGTTGGTGGTCAATCGTAGATTTATCTTCTATAAAAAAAACCTAGGACAAACGGTCCGACTAGCCATGTCCAACTTTGCGAGGTCAATCTTCGATCCAACTCGGCTGGGCAGCGTTCGGAAAGCTCAAAAACGTCTTCTCGTCCAATATTTAACCTCAGTTTTACCGTAAGTTTACGACCAGTGTGTGCTACCAGTGATGACATACGGCACTGAAACGTAGTCCCTTACTTTAAGGAAGCTCAAAGTCACACATCGAGCTAATGGAGAGTATGCTTGGAGTCAATGCTTGGAGTCTCTCTGAGAGAACGAATCAGAAATGAAGAGATCCGTACGTATGAAACTCACCGACATATCACAGCAGATTAACAAGTGGAAGTGGCAGTGGGCAGAGCACATAGCACGTAGAACTGATGGCAGATGGGGCCGAAAAGTACTCGAGTGGAGATCACGCACCAGCAAGAGCCTTGACTTGACCCAGCGCTTATTGAGTGAGTTATATTATTTTTAGCATATTTTTTTACAAAAGCCAACCGTATTCCGATGTACACTTCCTACAGAAACCAGTTTTATGATCAGCGATAAAGTACCCGTTTTATGTTTAGTTCCTGCAAAACTTAGTCATAAAAATATTATTCAAAAGCGATACGAGATAAACAGGAAACAATAACGAAATTATAGGGCTGGAGATATACTACAATGATTTATATCACAAACTATTATGGATACACGGTTAGATTAATTTGTGATACTTTAGTTTACCGGTTCCCTGACAGGTAGGTTTAATGTCGATACAAATACAAATACAAAATTTTATACATAACTCCGTAGCTACAAGTCAAGCGTAAAAATTATTTATTATTTATTATGATAGTAAACAATAATTTATGTCAAAAAAATGTGAAAAATAGTTAATTTTGCGATTACAACCTGACATTCAATAATTATAATAAATGTCACTATCAACTGCAAAAGATAAAATAATTTAGTAATTCGTTACGAATAATTATACAATTAATTGGTAATTATACATCATTTATTAAATTACATTAATTAATATAAAATTATAAATCATTAATTGAATTGTCATAACAAAGATCCTCTTACAGCCGATGTCAATATTTTGTAACAAGTCATCTTAAAAACGTTGTAAGAATTTGCTAATGCAATAGAAAGTGGTCACGATGACTAAAATAAAACCGGAGAAGTGCAAGTGAGACTCGCCCACCGAGAGTTCCGTACAAACTAGAGAACTAACGGATGAAGCTAGCTGGTAGTATAAAAGGTTTTTTTTTACATTTTTGATTACATAATCTGAAAATGACACATCATAAAAATAATTAAGAACCAGTTTTAGCTTGTGCTAATAAAGCTCTTTCCTAAGATACCCCACATGATACGGTTAACTCATTTTATTATTTGGACCCTCATTCCTTGAACGAAGACCCTATTTTTTGTGATTAAATAAAAAATGTACAGTTTTCGGTTTTTTTTTATTTGTGTACTCTATGACAATGCTTCTTGCCAAATTTCATAGTTCTAGTAGGTCCACGGGAAGTACCCTATAGGTCGAAATATTTAACTATTTGCGACATAATAATAATAACATATACGGGTGTAACTTTTTTACGATAACCGGGAAGTTTGATTCTTTCGCAGCTGCAACGGACTACAGATCTGCGTATATGGTTATCAATTCAGAGATAGAAAGGTCTTGACAGACGGATAACAAAGTGATCCTATAAGGTTTCAGTTTTTTAACACTATTTAGCTTTTATTAGCTTCACCTGTATGCATGTTTGTTTGTAACCGACTCCTTTGGACTTGATTTTGACCCACTTCAAACGGTCAGATTTCATTCAAACTCTGCAGACTTATCGAGGACCGATGACAGTATAATAATTTGAAGCGTGTTCTTTTAGTTTTTTAAACTGTAATAATCCTTTTGAGGTACAGAACCCTAAAAATTGTAGTGGCAATATCCCAAAGACAGGTCCATAACAACTTATTTTATTGATATTATTAATGTTAACAATTTTTTACAAATTTCATAACATGTGCATTTTCAATATTTTTAACTCCCAATCCAAAAAGTATCTGTGTATCTCTGTATCTTCTGTGATATCGTATGTCATAAATGGATGAACCGATTTTGATCTAGTTTTTTTTGTTTGAAAAAGGTTTGATCGAGTGTTCTTAGCTATGTTTCATCAAAATCGGTTCAGCCGTTTCTTTTTGTCGGTGGTTTGTGAGTTTTCTACTTATACTTGTAATTATTTTCATGCATCATCGTTTTAATCTACATAATTATATGCTAGTAAAATACTAATTGTGATATTAAATAAGGAACGAAAATCGTAAATTTTCAAAAGCATCTACTTTGAGAAAATTTGCCACGAAAACTGAGAAAATACATATATGATATTTAGCAAGCGCAACGACGACGCAATAACATTGCTTCGGATGTCGACAGGCTTTTTAGTAGTTTTTTTTCTATCTTAAAAATAGGTAAAATAATCATAACCAACTTGTTCTGACTTGTAATATTACTTCTCGAAGATTTCGTTATATTTCCGATTAAAAAAAGTAAAAAATGCGCACATTGGATCCGATTCTCACGATTATTTAAAAAAAAACTATTACTAGTTTATTTTGAAAACAAGACCGTTTAAAAAATAAACTGCAGCCTAAAGTAATTAAATATTATGCATATTATTATTTTAACGGCTTATTGAAAACGAAAATTAAATCGTGACCGCATAATTTTGGTAAATACAATATCGCCGCAGGGCCGTATTAAGGTCAGGGGCAGGCAGTCGTGTCGCCCCGCGAGCCCGGTATCCTTGCCCACACACCTGCCTTATCAGTAATCGGGCTCATTTAATATTGTCTTATATTATGCCAATATACGCATTGTGTATCTGTTTGTATTGGGTTAAATTTTTATTGAAAACCAGCTGTAACTGCGGCTTTGTCTCGCGCCATGATTCTAAAAATAAATAAATAATAAATCTAAAAATCTGATTCACCAAATTTCACTTAGAAAGTTTGTTCGATATTCGAATAAACGTCACCAATATTTAGAATCGCACGCGAATAGGATTCTTCTATAATTGAAGGGCTGTAATTCTAAAGGGTCCAAGTGCCACAAAAAAACAAAAACAATATTATTACAAAAATACGATCTATGTGCCATGCCTAATAATATGCAAATAAATAAATAATATTTAAAAATAATTGGCACTTAGACCCTTTACACTGAAAACCCAACTTCAAAATGCACAATTTTGTTTTAAAAACCAAACTGCTAAACCGATATTAATGATATTTCTATGGGACCTAAAAAAAATTATATAAACCTTCTCCGCAATTGTGGTCTCATATACATTTTATCAAAATCGGTTCAGTACTTTGGTTTTTATAACAAAATAACTAAAAAATATCATCCAAGTAAACGAATTGCGTATTTTGAAGTCAGTTTTTTCCAGTTTTTTAGGGTTCCGTACCTCATTAGGAAAAAACGGAACCCTGATAGGATCACTTTGTTGTCCGTCTGTCCGTCTGTCCATCCTTCGGGTGTAAAGACCTTTATCTCGGGAACGCGTAAAGGTATCGAGTTGAAATTAAAACCATATAAGCAGATCCATAGTATCTAGCTGCAGAAAGAAAAATAAAATTTCTCAGTTTTCGTAAAAAAAAAGTTACAGCCGAATATGCCGTAAAAAACGCACATTTCGACACTCACAGAGGAATCAAAACCTATGGGGTACTTCCCGTTGACCTAGAACTATGAAATTTGGCAAGAAGCATTGTGTTACAGTACACATATAGGAAAAAATCCGAAAACTGATTATTTTTTATTTAATCACAAAAAAATAGTGTCTCTATGCAAGGAATGAGGGCCCACATTTTAAAGTGAATTAACCGTTTCATGTGTGATATCATATGAAAGAGCCTCATTAGCATAAACTAAAACAGGTTTTTAACACATTCTTCGCCCCCTGCAGACCCTTCACTTCAGCTGAGAACCAAAACTTTTTAGGCGAATTTTGATTAAATACAGAGTGGCCGCGCAAAGCAACGTTGACTGCCTCAAACGCCGGCGGTTTACTGACTACTACAAAATGAACGGGACGTATGCTCGGATCCGAGTGGGAGGCGCCGCTACTATAGCCTCACCCCACTCGGATCCGAGTGGTGAGCAAGGAATGTGTTAAATATTTTTACGATGTATATTTTTCGGTTTATGAAGGTAAATATTAAAAAAATATATGATTTCCCCCTTTTATTTAGTTTGTACGGAACCCTCGGTGGGCGAGTCTGACTCGCACTTGTGCGTTTTTTTTTTAACTATCATTATTATTAATGTTGCCATCTTTATTGAAAAATGATTCTGAAAGAAGAATATGTAAATAAATCTGTTTAAATCTGTAGGCGCCATTTTTGCAATATGGCGGAGCGAGCAGCAGATGGCAGTGGAAATTCGGAAAGAGCATATTAAAATCTATAAAATCACTAATTTTCATTTTCATAAATATATATGTAGACACTAGACAAAAAAGTATTTAAGGCTGAAGCGAGTAAATCTTTAAAAAAAGCCGGACAAGTGCGAGTCAGATTCGCCCACCGAGGGTTCCGTACAATCTAGTAGATAAAAGGGAGAAATCATATATCTTTTATATTTTCTTTCATAAACCGAAAAATATAAGTTGTAAAAATATTTGAAAACCTGTTTTAGCTGTTATGCTACTGAAGCTCTTTCATATGATACCCCACATGATACGGTTAATTCACTTTAAAATTTGGGCCTTCATTCCTTGCATAGAGACACTATTTTTTTGTGACTAAATTAAAAATGTTCAGTTTTCGGATTTTTTCCTATATGTTCTAGGTCAACGGGAAGTACCCCATAAGTTTTGATTCCCTTGTGAGTGTCGAAATGTGAGTTTTTACGATACATTCGGCAGTAACTTTTTTTTTTTACGAAAACTTAGAAACTTTATTTTTCTTTCTGCAGCAAGATACTATGGATCTGCGTATATGGTTTTAATTTCAACTCGATACCTTCACGCGTTCCCGAGATAAAGGTCTTGACACCCGAAGGATGGACAGACGGACAGACGGACAACAAAGTGATCTTATAAGGGTTCAGTTTTTTCCTATTGAGGTACGGAACCCTAAAAATGAACAGATTTTGAATCAATAAACAGTTTTTCGATCGACTAAAGATATTTCGCAATTCAGTCATTAGAAAAAAAGAGGCGTTACGAATTTACGCCTTACAGCGTTACACGGCGCGTTGCGTCGGCGTTGCGTCGACGTAGCGCTGTCGCTCCATCGTTTTACATACTAATAATCAATAGTGTACATGTACACACGGCTCAGTTGTTTGTGCGTTGATAGGGAGGGAGGACATACGCAAGATCATTTCTTTTTTCAGTCGTGACGTTCCGGCGCCACCGCTGCGACGACGGAACGTCATGACTGCGTTGTAGTAACGCTGCGATGATGTAGCGCCCGTGTGGCCGTCTGTGCGGTAAAATATTTGCGTTGCGACGACGCACGCAACGCCGACGCAATGCGCCGTGTGGATTGGCTGTTAGGCGTTAAGAATTTTGTACGATGTGAAAATACGGAAATTTGACATGAACCGGACTTACGTTTTTATGTACAAGAGAAGATAGACATAGATTATTTTTGAAAACAATCAATGATATTAAAATAAAATATAATATTCCACAGTAAAATGGTGCTATATTTTCTGTAATTATACTGCTTAATATTTTTTTACAAGGAGGCCATATAAAAAATAATGTACTCTACGTTACTCTCACAAATAAGGTACATACATCAAATGACACCTTATATGTTGAAATCCGTCAAACAGTGCCAAAAAGACATACTTACAAACAAGCTCAAAAACATTACAGTTCGCCAGTCGGGTAAAATATATAACCTTGAGTAAAATCAAGGTAATTCCTTAAAAAAACTATGTCCTAATCAGCCAAATAAACAACAAGGAGCTATTAAGATTTAGGTATTTTCCACAAACATAACGTTTTTTCGCACTTAATATAACAATTTGTACGTATTTCTTAATTATTCTCACGTTAGCTCATCAAAATATAATTTGAATTGCTAATATAAACAACACGCGGTTCAAATGACATCCGCATAAAAAAAAACGTATCAGCACATAAATAAAAACTATGGTATTGACAAATAACATTAAACCTTTATTGTTACAATATATTACACGAATTACTCAAATTCAATTCGTAAATTAACGACTTCCTTTAATTCTAAAGACTTACCAGTTAACCCTGTCCGCCATATTGAAAAAAAAACTGCCAGATGTAATTCTAAGGCATGAATGCATTGATTTATCACATGAAAAAGGTCTAAAACTTTGTCGCATTGAACTGATAGTGTCAAAATAGAATTAAAAAAAAATGGAAACTTTTTTTTTACTGCGGCAAGGGAGCAACTCATTTGCGAATGCATGAGGTCCGATATCTGACGAATTTAAAAATCAGTAGTAGACCTTGACACTGTTTTAGTGCGTTAACGTCGCATACACGATCGGGTCACGATAGTCATCCGTCGTGTGGACGAAAAGCTTTGGTTATTTGCATATAATATGTTGTAGAAGAAAGTCGTAACTGCCAATTACGGTTAAATTTGTTGCATTTTATGAAAACTTTTGACTTATGGCAAAGTTTGTGGAACAAACTTCACACGCTTCCTGAGTCCATCATGAATAAAAAATAATACTGATGAGGTTTTTAAGGCATAAAAAAATGTAAAAATCTTGAAAATTTAATTCGTTGTCTATTTTTTGTATTTGCGTTTATGATTCCCGAATTTATCTACATTTGACAGCTAACTCGTTTGATAAGAAGAGATCGTGACCGAGGATGGAGCATGTCGATCTAGTAGAAATAAACAAAAAAATAAAAAAAAAACCAGTAGAAAATCCAAGAACATATTGATTTGTAATGACAATAATCCGTCAAACAGTTCAGGCTGTCATGGTGCATTATGGTTAAGAATTAAACAGACATCGTACATACGCTCGAAAAATAATTACCCTATTCGTGCAATCAGGTAAAACAGTAAATAATAATTTAAAATGAAATATGTGATCAAATAAGATCGAAACGCATTCGTAAACTGGAAAACTGTGCGTCGCTTGCATTAAAGATAGGACATTTTGCTCCGGAGCTGAATATTGACATGAGCGTAGATTGATATATTGGGTCTCGGATCGTATCTGGTGCAATTAATTTGTCAGTTGGAATTTTGGGCTCGGTGAATGCAGTGTTGCCATATCATACATATCTCAGAAACTGTCTTGAGATTGTTTTATTCATTTATTGATTGGCTTGTGTTTGACTGCCTACTTGCTTGATTTTGAGCGACGTTGCTGTATACGATGTAGCGGTTGTGCAGAAGATACCTATGCACTCGTTCTCTATTTACATGCTATTAATTCAATATCAAGTATCTACTTTATAAGAAAAACTTCATGCTATTATTTCAATAAGTATCTATTTTATAAGAATAACAAAATACCCAACTGCAGAAAAGAGGTTTTTGCAGTTTAACTACGATTTCGTTACATTTGATACGCTGTTGAGTGTACGTTTTTTGTTACAAAATATGCGTATATTCGCTGTAAACGATTATAAATGCGCATTGTTTTGAATAATTCTAGCAAAATCACTAGTAAAGCTCATTGGAGTTTACGAAAAAACGCATTATATTTTTATTTTATGACATGTATATATTACTATTATTAACAAAAAATATCGCCTATGACAATCAGGAAGTGAAGACAAACCTAAAGATAGCTCGCACATCAAAATCGGTCAAGCCGTTTAGCCTGTACTCGTAGGTGCTCATATAGAAACACACATACAATCGAAAAACATAACTCCGTCTTACGCAGTCGGGTAAAAAAAATCGGGTAATAATTTTTTACAGAGATACTTTAAAACGTTACTGAACTGATTGTTATGAAATTTGGTAAAGAGATAGCTGAGAAACTATATTCCACCATCACTACTATCACCCTTTTTCATCACTACACGCGTGAAGCCGCGGAGCGCAGCTAGTAAATTATATAACTGTAATTATAATGACAATATTTATATATTCATTTTTTTTATTTAATTTTTTATTTATTCATTTGTATTATTATTATTATTTTTTTAATGATATTTTTTTGTTATATTATTATTATTTGTAGCACTCCAATTAAATAATGAATTATTAATATCAAAATAGTTTTGTCAACCGGGTGGTTGACAAAACTATTTTAACTAATCATGTCAAAACCCTTTCACATGATTAGACATGATTTATTATGAACTTGACTTGTAACTTGGGCGTTATGAATAAATTATTTTTATTTGTATTTGTATAGTTTTTAAACTGAAAAAAAAACCGACATCAAAATACGAAATTCGTTAATTTGGATGAAATTTTTCCAGTTAATTTGTTATAAAACCAAAGTTTTGAACCGATTTTGATAAAATTTATGTGGGATCCACATAAATTGACATGATGAATTGTCCTCTGAAATATGACCTACCAAACAAAAAAAAACGATTCAAAATTCAGTATTCAAAATTCAAAATTCAATAATCAGTGAACAAACACAAAAAAATACAGTCGAATTGAGAACCTCCTTCGTTTTGGAAGTCGGTAAAAAATAAAACAACAAATAAACACGTTATATTTAATTGAGTAGCACAAGATTAGTTTGTTTTTTTGCATATTTTTTAACATCATTAACAGGCCTGCCATTACGCATACAAAATACGTATCACGTTTTCTGTTCTGACCTTAGATGTATTCCAATAATGTTAACAAGATGTCTTAAATATAGATCAATTAAAACCTTATTAATTAAATGTCAGAATTAATGTTCATTTGTATTCCTATCAATCAAGTTATAGTAATAAAAGGCCAAGTACGTGTCGTGCCACGCGCAATGTAGGGTTCCGTAGTTATATATAATTTTTGTGAGCTTAGTACAGGGTATCTTGTTTGATACTACGAACATATGAACTAACTTAAGTTAATTGAAATGAAATATTCGTTTTGACGTGTCTAAGTAGTAGTTTAAATTGATTAACTAAAACTCGATAATTTGTAGACGTACCACAAAAAAAAATTTTTTTTTCAACATTTTATTCTACCATTTTGTTGGCGTTATAATTATGTATAATCATACGAAATTTACAGCTTTCTAGTACTTATCGTTTTTGCGCTAAGCCGCGGACGGACGGACGGACGGACATGGCGAAACTATAAGGGTTCCTTGTTTACGACGGAACCCTAAAAATGACAATGGTATTAACTCAAGTGGCAGTAGGCACGGTACTTATACTATAATATATATAATATAATATATACTAATAACACTATAATATATAACGTAATGCAATACCTAATATTTAGTAGGTACAATCATTTGGTAGTTTTCAAGCCCCGACCAAAAAGAAGTTATGAATTTGACATGTGTATCTGTGTAACTGTGTGTCTGCTTGTGGCATCGTATCTCTCAAACGGATGAACCGATTTTGATCTGTTTTTTATTAATAGAAGATTTGATCGAAAGTGTTATGTTTCATAAAAATCGGTTCAGCCGTTTTGTATGTCGGGAGTCTTTTAGTTTTCTAAACTTATGTGTTACCTGGATAGTTTTCCGAAAGGTTTTTTTATTCGAAAATAGGCCTGCGCTTGACCGTCAACTCGCCTGGTGTTGAGCGACAGTTACGATGGAGCGCGCTTGTCCAGAAGAAACCTTTTCACACGCGATTTGAAGACACCTAGATTAGTTGAAAATTAGTAATTTTATAGACTACAATGTGTTCTTTACGAATTTTTATTTTGCCACCTGTGCATAAATGCCATGCCTGTCGCGCCGAAAAAATAGTAAATAATTCCTTAACAGTATCTCCTTTCGGTCTCATTTTCTAACATAGATACGTAGATTGCAAAGTAGAAATTCGGAAAGATCACATCGAAATCAATAAAATAAAACTATCCAGGTAAAATTATTGATTGATTGTACTATGTTGCAGAAAAGAGCTTTTTTTAGCCAAACAATAAAGCTGTTACAAAAATTATATTGGGACATAAATTATAGGATTTTTTTCTGGTTCATTCTTCAAATTACTGTATTTATCGTAAAATGAGTCAGAATATATTTAAAAATCGATAATAGCATCGACATTGATATGATCCAGTTGCGGCTGCACCCAGATACACATACGTAAGTACATATGTATATGTAAATGTGTACATAGATACCCATATGACATTTTTACATTTCAATGTTAACTGCAGCTGGGTACAGGACCGGTAAACTTACATCATACAACAGGTGGCTAGTTTTTAACCGACTTCCAAAAAGGAGGTTCACAATCCGACTGAATGTTTTTTTGTGTGTTTGTTACGTGATTACTTCGCCAAAGAGGCGTTTTCAGAAAGAAAAGAAACATAAATTGAATTACTAAATAAATACGTCGATGAGTACGTTTATCTGGGCCAGATAGTTTACTTCGATAACCGGCTGGACAGAGAAATTGAGCGCCGCGTACAAAATGCTTGGAGGAGCTACTGGTCCATGAAAGAGTTGATGAATGGCGACCTGCCGATATCATTAAAGCGTAAACTCATATACACGCAGTGCCGTAAATAGCCTTTTCTGCGCCCTGTGCGAGCTTCTATAACTGCCCCCTTATAGCGGGGGGCTATTGTTGGCTGTTGCAGGAGCAAACCGAAAAAAAATAGTCCTGCCTGGTCTGGCCATTCTTGCGCCCCCCAGAGCCTACACCCTGTGGCACCGCCCTATTTACGGCACTGTCGACACGTGCATCCTACCCATCCTAACCTACGGTGCACAGACCTGGTCCCTGACCGACATAAGTACAAACTTGGTGTATGCCAACGAGCAATAGAACGCAGTATACTATCAAGAGGATGGATAGAGTTCGTAGCACAGTACTGCGTTCCATGACTGGTATTGTCGATGTCGGCCAGAAAATTGCCAAATTGAAGTGGGATTGGGCAGGCCACGTGGCCAGGATGCATCCTGATCGATGGGCCAGGATCCTCACACAGTGGGTTCCTGATGGAATAAGTTGAGCAGGAAGGCCTAAAAAACGCAGGCGTGACGTTTGTTGATTTTTTATTAATTGATTTTGATGATTCTTTTTTGTTTGGTAGATAATTCAAAATAACTAAAGAAATGTCATCGCCGTGTCTGTTTCCTGAGAACTACATCTTGGAATTTTCAAGACTAGAGTATCTTCTAGATCAACGAGCTCCATCCTCGGCCACACCGTTGTTTAACATCAGGCGAGTTGGTGGTCAATCGTAGATCTATCTTACTCAAATTTTATCTTCATTGCTGTTTTGATTTTCTAATCTATATTTGAGACTAAAATTTTATCAACTGTGTTTAAATGCGTCCACTAAATCATTATAACCCTTCGAAACGCTTGTAATGTGCTTACGATTCATTAACTCAAGTGTTTGAGTAATTTACATATTTACATACCGAGCGAATAGCTGACTGCAGTATATTGATTTAATTTCAATTCATTTTGTGCATATTAAGTATTCATTTTCTTATAATTCATAATTCATTGAATTCCTAGCAAGATAGATGAATAAACTTATGTTCAAAGGCAGGTCATCTATTTTCAATCGACTTCAAAAAAGGAGGAGGTTCTCAATACGACTGTATTTAAAAAAAAATGAATGTTACCTTATACTAGCTTTCGACTGGGTGAAACGATTTTAATGATTCTTTTTTATTTGCTTTTCGTGTGGTTTGGTTTACTTACGTAACTTCGGTGACAATGCAATAATATGGTACCATGAAGCTGGTCTCAAGATGGACAAGCTTTATATTAACCTGCCCTGTTAGTGTGTGTGGGACATATTTTGCGAGCTAAATTAGAACCACTTCCTGTTGTTAAATTAGGTTGAAATTTGGTTTACTTACGTAACTTCGGTGACAATGCAATAATATGGTACCATGAAGCTGGTCTCAAGATGGCGTCGGAAGGTGGCTATCGGAACTCCTAAACTAAACGAGATAAAACCGTCGAGTTTGGACTCGTTTGAATAGTCTTGACAAGCACTCTTGTGCTACATGACAGCCAGGATCTGAAGATGGCGTCGGAAGGTGGCCATAGGAACTCCTAAACTAAACAAGATAAAACCGTCAAGTTTGGACTCGTTTGAATAGTCTTGACAAGCACTCTTTTTTAGTCTAGTAAATAAAATAGTATTAATTAAAAAAATCCAAGATTGTAGCTCTCAGGAATTAGATGGCGACAAAGAATTTTGTTCCTGTAGAGTACGCATCAAGAATGTCGATATCGCTGTCTTTATAATATCTTATATACACAGACGCAGTCAGACAGACATCCTTATTGCGAGTTATGCAAGCCCGCCTAAGCAGCACAGGGCGCGCGGCGGCGGGCGAAGTGGCGCAGGCGCAGCGTGTAGGCATACACGCATACACGCAGATATTGCAATCCCCGTCCACTATACAACTATCTACGGCGTATATTTATTGGCTTCTCTGTACGGACAGCAGACAAAACTAGATTATTATTTTTTCTTTTAATGCGAATAAGTCTGAATTTTTCCCTTAACAAGCACCCTAAAAGTTATCTATTCACATTCACCTTGAAAAGTTTAATGATACCTCTCAGCGATCTAGAAAGGAAATTAAAAATTAAATCAATTAATTAATTATTTAATTAATTAAGGGAATTTATTCTATTCTTAAAATAGGGATTGAAAACTTAGAATTAAACCGTTTAGTACGAGTTTCAGCCCGTATGTATCTTTAAGATTATAATATGTTTACTTAACTAAACACGCCATAATTTTACAAATGTGATATCTCTAAAAGTGTCTTGATCATCTACTAGTTATAGCCTACTAGTTGCGCCTCGCGGTGTACCCGCGTAGTGAAGAAAAATGGTGATGATGATGATCATAAAATATAGCCTATGTTTTTTTACAGGTCCAAAGAATCTCTGTGCCAAATTTCATAACGATTGGTTCAGCTGTTTAGCTGTGAAGAGGTAACAAACAGATAGACGATACACAGAGTTACTTGCGCTTTTATAATAATTATACTTAGGATGTGATTTTACATTAAATTTTATATGGCGCCTCTTGAGGATATAAATTCATGAGTTGAGTTAAAAAAAAAAGTAATCGTACCCATCAATGTTTAGATAATTACAAAATATCGTAATAATATTGTTTATTTTTCTGCGGACCGTACTGATAAGTTCACATGAAGTGGTATGTGTGACTGTGAGTAGCAAGGCGAGCAACCGCGCCCTGCAGTGCGCTAGTGATGTGCCGTATTCATCACGAATTATCGACACTTATCGAAATTTATATACATAATGCAGTCCTTCTTCAGAAAGCCCGAGGTGGGTGAGTATGGCATGGGGTAAGTACAAAAAAGCCCAATGGCTCGAAGTACTTCCGGAACTTTAAGGACCCCCAGATAAGTTCAGATATCGAGATTTAGCTACTTTTTACAGAGTTCGACTAAATGTTACATCGCCACAACATCGAACTTCATAAAGACATATCTAATCGATATTAGGAATACATTTGAATTCTGAATTTCTTAAAATTTCAGGTATTGGAGACGTACGATAAAAATAACCTGAACAGAGAATACAACTAACTTATAAGTTTTAGACATAGTGAAAGAGAAAAGAGAATTTATAGAAAACTAACCTCGCGTCGCCATTTCAACTGCGTAGGTAGTGATAAAAAAATGTAATGGTGAAAAGTTGGACAGTCACTAGGACAGTCTCCATACCCCTCCAGTTTACGTCTATCAGTCTTTTGATCGTGAAAATGTAACAAAGAGACAGAGGTACTTTCGCTTTCACGTATAATATGGATTGCAGATGGTGCAAGATATGTATCCCTTGTGTGAAAACTATGAAATTTATGAAAACTTTAGAGGGCGAGAAAAGAAGAGGGCCAGGAAAATCGAGTTTTTTTTTTATAAACCTAATAAAGGAAAATTTTTATGTCATGCCGTACAAGGTTCTTCTTGGATGCACTTAAGTCCGTGTATGATCACCAACTTGTTTGTTGGAAAATGACGATGTAGTCGAAAATTAAGCACGCGGACCTAAAAATCTTACTCATTTTTGACCTGGGCCGAATAACAAAATCCTTATCAGAAGGCCGGTAAACATGACAATGCTTAACGAAAAAAAATGGTTGTCTGTGAAGTCGATTTACGGACGATAATTTTACGTGATAACGATGCATCACAAGCCGAACGCTTAGGCCGATCGTGCCTGTCTATTGCTTGTTCCGCGCTCTCGCTTGTACGCTCAGCTCAGGCGGAACGTGACAATGAGTCATGCTTTTTAGTGCGTGCAGCCGGCGTTCATCGATTTATAAGACGTTATCACGTCAAAAAATTCAGGTGAAAATAAAGTATCGATATCGATGGAACATCTCTAGCGCTCACGACAGTTGTGCAAGCACACGTGTCGCAAACTAACCTGATGTACAGTGTACTAGACAGCACTTTATTGGTTCAACTGTGATTTAACTACCTAACACATTGTAGGCACCTTTAAGGTGGAGGTTATGTTTTTACCCAACTGCACAAGAAGGAGAGTTATGTTTCTCGAGTGTACGTATGTTTTACGCATCAAAAAATGTGGACCGAAATTGTTTTAATGGATTATGAGAAAGGTTAGGTAGAGCACATTTTATTTTTATTTTGGCGAGACTCGTGTTATCATTATTACAAAAAATATAGCCCATCTATGACAATCAGAGAGTGAATGCGGATTTAACGACACCTCGCACATCATAATCGGTCAAGCCGTTTAGGCTATAGGTATAGGCGATCAAAGTGAAACAAACATACATACATTTATACATACAAACATTCGAAAAACCCCGTCCTTCTGTTCTGACGCAGTCGGGTAAAAAGTACTTTAAATACCACAGTGCAATGTAATGAAAGGTCAAAGCGCACACTCATGGTGTCTGTCTGAATGAAATCATTCATACCTTTTATTTATTTACGAACACCAATGTCATATCAGTTGGATTTACATACAATTAAGGTGCGCCTGCGACTCGGTGCCGTAATATAGCCTGGAGGGAGGCTTAGGTATATAATACCTACATGTCATAACTAATGCCTTTGATAAAATATCAACGGGATGTAGCGTCAGTCCTAAAAACGTTTAAGCTCAATGAGATCTAATTAGACCCCTTACACGATTAAAATAATGACGATTTTCAAAATAATTCGAAACGGCAAATAGACGTCTCTAGAGTTCTCAATCTAAATTAGACTTTGGCGCGGCGACATAGAGTCTTTATATCAAAATCTTTAAGTTCGTCATTGTTGGTATAAGAGTATCGGTCACCCCAGGACACTATATTCGTGAATTTTGTTTTAGACTTTACGTACACGTGATGGAAAGCCATTGTAAGAAACCTGGAAAACTATATCCTCAAGTTTTGTTTTATATGACAACAATGTAAAGCTACTTAGATCTCACGATGTCTCATTCAGTTTCATAGTCAAAATAATACAAGTATGCATCCTGGCTTCTCTCCAACAGTGTCAGGGCCGCGACAGACAACCGGACAGCTCGCTTTGTGTATACTAAAATGCGAAATGAGACGGTTTTATGTGTGGAATGTAAGTACGAAGATGCAATTATGTCTAGCGTGTTTTCTTCAAAGTATTTACGGTGGGCGATGTTGCCAAAATGTAGGTACGGTTTGCAGCAAACTTTAATAAAAAAACATTGAGCTTGTATGTACTTACGTACGAGAGCAGACACCACTCAACTACTGTGTTACATTCAACTGCGGCGAGAGCGCCGCACCTCACTCAGTGGCTCACTAGTGAAGTGAGTGCTTTCGACGTTTTGCTGCCGAGAAAACACACAATACTCGTAAATGCAATTCTGCGCTTCAAGTATCAATCGTATCGTATAATCGTAGATAAACGACGTAATTATTATTCCAGCGCTGTAACGCTGTTTTGTTTATTTTACCAAAAAATGTGACAATAATTTTGCTTCAAATAGTTCCTCTGGTACGTAAGTACATACAGCTCAATGTAAAAAACTTATAAAAGTCGACCGTCAACTACTGACCGCTTGCATAGAGCAAGTATAAGCTTAGAAAACTCAATAACTCCCGACAAAAAATATCTGAACCAATTTTGATTCAATTCAATTCAATTCATTTATTTCGGGCCTTGGGTATACATAATATACGCTTGGCGACGTCATTTACATCATAAATCATAATCACAATAATATCATAATAAAAATTAAACATACTGATTTTATAATAAAAACAAAAATTGTTTGCAGCTGTAAGAAGGCATTGTCAGTCAAAAGCAGCTGTAAAGGGGCTTTGTCATAGATAGCTAACTAATTGTAATAATACAGTCAGTAATATTAAATCAATAAAAATACAGCATGTATTTAGTAATATCATATTAATTTGTTATTGTATTGCAGATTTTGATGCCACTTTTTTCCAGTGATGATGTATTTCTGTTGCCGCTATAACAACAAATACTAAAAAACAGAGTAAAATAAATATTTAAAGGGGCTTCCATACAACAACGGCAACAGGTAGACGCTTGATGTGTTCACTAAATATTGAGTTATATTATTCACTTTAAAAATAAATAATTAAATTAAAATAAAATTAATATTTAAGGGCTCTCATACAACAAACGTGATTTTTTTGCAGTTTTTATAGATGGTACGGAACCCTTCGAGCGCGAGTCCGACTCGCACTTGGCTGGTTTTATTTTGTTTGTTACCGCGTAATTCCGTCATTTATAAGCCAATTACATATTTTTAAAGAACATACTTTCTTTATTCGTTGGTTCGTTTCATAGAAATTTCATCAATATCGATTCAGTAGTTTGGTTACTAAAACAAAATACCGCATAATTTCGAAGTCGGATTTCAGGTTTTTAAAGTATAATTATTTTGAAGTCGGTTGAAAAATAAAATGAGAAATGTCCGAGGTGAATTAACTGTGAATGGGCGGCAAGCATAAAGCTTTCCAGCTGACATTAAAAGCTTGTTAAGCATGTGCGAGTAGCCGCATGGCAGACCAGCCACCAGCGAGGTAGGGTCAGCACACGCGGACTTATCGCGCGTGGCGCACCCACACATTTGGTATAAACTAGCATGCTGTACCGACAGCAGAAACACACTACCGTTCCTGACGGTTAGAACATAAATAAAGTTTAAAACACTGAAAAAAAAACCGACTTCAAAATACACTATTCGTTTACTTGAACGACATAATTTTTCAGTTATTTTATTATAAAAACTGTACCCATAGCAGAAACACTACAGTTCCTGGCAATTAGCGGCCTTACCAAAAAACGTTGCTTAACTTTAAGCAATGATTAACGTATTTTGTCAACTTCTGGCTGACACGTAATGACAGTTGCGGAAAGAAGACAGATAATTTAAGACGATGGTTAAAGTTAAGTAACGTTTTTCGGTAAGGCCGTAGAGCTTTAAGCTAGTTATAGTTTAAAAAACTGAAACAAAACGACTTCAAAATTCGCAATTCGTTTACTTGGATGACATATTTTCCAGTTATTTTAGTATAAAAACCAAAGTACTGAACCGATTTTGGTAAAATTTATAAGGGTACACATCTGAAGAAAACCTACCAAACAAAAAAGTATCGTTAAAATCAGTTAATCCCTGAACAAACAAAAAAAAAACATACAGTCGAATTAAGAACCTCCTTCGTTTTGGAAGTAAGTAAAAAAATACGTCCTTACGGATTACAGTAATTTTTAGCTAATTTTAAAAAAGGAGGAGGTTATCAATTCGTAATGTATATCCTAACTAATATTATAAAAGTAACTCTGTCTGTCGTCTGTCTGTCTCTCTGTCTGTTTGTTTCCTCTTCAGGGCTTAATGGCTGAACCAATCGTTAGGAAATTTGGCACAGAGATTCTTTAGGACTTGGAGAAGGCTGTGTTTTATCGTCATCATCAATATCGTTTTTCAACACAGCAAACAACGTCAACATCGTTTTTCAAGCGGGTGACACCGCGTCTGTTATGATATTATTATTCTTTTTTATTTTCTGTCATTCTATAAATGGTATTTTTATATTTTGATTTAATTGACATTTTAATAATCCATTGTACATTCTGTAAATGACATTATTTATTATTTAATTAACCGGAAAAAAGATCCAGTGTTTACTTCAGGGAAAAGCATGTTACAGTATCAATGAATATTTAAATGACAATTTTTTTAATCTCTCATTGACTATAACCAATGACATTTTTATATTGAATTTGACCTCCTCGGAACTTTGACATTTATTCCTGACATTTATTTTATAATTATTTTTTTGACATATATTCCTGACATTTTTATTTTTTGTATTGTTTATAATTTTTTAAATACATTTATTTTCAATTCAGAATTTTTCCCTATTTTTAATTTTTTGTAGTATATTATTTGTATTGCATGTATTTATATTTAACATGTCTTCTTTGTTAGTGAGCTTGAATGAATGAACTTGACAATCGTGTAATGTTATTGTTGTTGCCCTATTCTCTTTTTAGAATGAAGGTATGCTTATTGTTTTGGACGTATTTTTGTTTAAAGTGATAATTTTTATGTAGTAACGGTTTAAAGTTGTATAATAATATGTATCTGCTCAGTTTTCTCATCGCTTTTGTGTGTAGAATGTGATAATTTTGGTTTTATATCATGTGATTGTGATCAGGAGGTACCTTTTAATATTATTTTATACCTACTTGTATTTGCATGCCGAAAGGTCGTGTATGGCGTTCTATTGTATTAATTTTCCAACTGTGTTATGTTACCCATATGCGTAATAAAAATAATTTGAATTAGAATTTTGAATTTGATATATTTTCCAATTACATTTGAAAAGAGTACCTATAATTTAACACTGCCAGTATTATGCCTTTATGCCAGAATCAGTTCGGGGCGGGTTATCCGAATAATTTTTATAGCGGAATGTTTATTTGACAAAAATAATTTATTAACAATATTTGACATGAATAAATCAAAATCAATAAGTTATTTTCAAATCATATTAAAAATAAATCATATTTGTTGAAGAAAACATGAGAGAACAGCATTTTTTTTATATTGAAAATTATCGACAAACATTTGACATTGAACATTGACTTTTATGCTATTAATCTCAACTTTTTCTTCAACAAATATAATTTACCGTCAATAAATACCGATATTAAACCTAAACACAATTATTTTTCTAACATAATTGGTAAAAATACTTTTGTACTTATGGAATTCGTAACGCCCGTCTCTGTTATTGACGGGGTTCGTATTTAGTCGGATTTTGAAAGTTTTGAATTATAGATATTAGAGCTGTTTTTCTGCTGTCCGTATCCGTATTGCTAAATACATAGCCAAGATTGATATGTACGATAACACGGCTGCACTAGATAAGTTCATACGTTACAAACGTTACAGATATTGTGTCAAAGCAAACTGCATTGCGACCTTTTCTTTACACTTCAAAAGAGGTTTTTAATGTTGTATTTATTTTTAAAAGCAGGTTTTATGCGATACGTAGCTAGATATGATAAATAATTAATTAATACGAGAACTAAATCTAAAATATTAATAAATAATTATTTATTAACATTTTAGATTTAGTTCTTTAGTCAGTTAAATTATAATTTTATAGTTTAAAAAACTTAAACAACCGACTTCAAAATACGCTACATATTTCGTATGCTTATAATAATATTAGTAAGGATTAGGATACATAAAGTTCATATCATCAAATCATGTTCAGTCGGGTAATAATTGAACAAGGCGCTCAAGCCTATTTCTCTCTATACACATTGGACGAGGAGTAAGAAGGTTTTACATTTCAACCATACTAAATCCTTCATGATAGTAAACTTTTTGAAGAGACCTCTCTTCACTCGCTCGTTTTTTCTTCTGTCAAGAATGAAATTTGTTAATCAATGTCAAATGTTTCATCTTCAAAGATTAGAAAATGTGCAGATAATCTACGATAACTAAACTAATATTTAAAGCACTTTAAAATTTGGAACCTCATTCCTTGCATAAAGACACTATTTTTTTGTGATTAAATAAAAAATTACCAGTTTTCGGTTTTTTTCCTACATGTGTACTTATAACACACTGCTTCTTGCCAAATTTCATAGTTCTGGGTCAACGGGAAGTACCTCATAGGTTTGATTCTCTTGTGAGTGCCGAAATGTGTGTTTTTTACGACATATTCGTCTGTAACTTCTTTTTATGAAAACTGAGAAGTTTGATTTTTCTCTCGATTAATTTGAACTCGATACCTTTACGAGTTCCCGAGATACAGGCAGACAGACAACAAAGATATCCTATTAGGGATCCGTTTTTCTTTAGCTTTTATCGCAACCTAATCGTAAGTTAGACTGCAAAAACTGCTTTTCTGCAGTCGGATATATTATTTTCTTTTAACATGGATACTTGTTTCAGGATATTTTACAGCGTCGACCATTGAAAATGTGGCGGTGACGTGTCCCGATACGCCGGGATGATGAAATGATAATCCTATTTATTGCAATGCCTACAAGAAAACATCTTATCTGTAAATAGACATAATTGCGAACATCTGTTTTCCACATGCATACAACCTTGGCTGTTTGCTTCCTGCTTCACTTCCTACTTGTAAAAGCACTAAACACTTAGATCTAGGTATAGGTATTTATAGTTGTCCTAGGACGTCTAGGTCAGGTGCTGGCCTTCTGCGGAGTGAATAACAATGTAGGTTTATTAATAGACGATGTGAAATGTGAAGATGCGATGCAAGTGTTTCTATGTAAACATGTTTGTAATGTCGCAAACAGATAGCTTGATTTGCCATTCTATTAACAGCCCAGTCTTTTCAATAAACAACGCCATTCAGCTTCCTGAATGGTATAAAGACGTAGCGTCTAATACAGCTTTTGATTAACTGGCTGGTCAATGCTTGGCTATTCATTTGATAGGCTGACCATAGTGGCTAAATGAAGTCTTCTCTAAAGTTGGGTATAGGTTAGAACATATTTTACAACCGCGTCGGTAGTTTGGCCGTCAGTTTTTACAACCCCGTCGGTAGTTTGGCCGTCAGTTTTTACAACCCCGTCGGTAGTTTAGCCGTCAGTTTTTACAACCCCATCGGTAGTTTAGCCGTCAGTTTTTACAACCCCATCGGTAGTTTAGCCGTCAGTTTTTATAACCCCGTCGGTAGTTTAGCCGTCAGTTTTTACAACCCCGTCGGTAGTTTAGCCGTCAGTTTTTACAACCCCGTCGGTAGTTTAGCCGTCAGTTTTTACAACCCCGTCGGTAGTTTAGCCGTCAGTTTTTCCTACGAATAGTTTCCTTTATAATTATAATTAAAAGAAACTGAAAAAATACTGACTTTAAAATACGCAATTCGTTTACTTGGACGACATTATTTCGGTTATTTTGGTATAAAAATCAAAGTACTGAACCGATTATAAAATTTATAGGGGACCACCTCTGACCACCAAAAAATAATCATCAAAAACAATTAAACAAACAAAAATTAAAAACAAACAAAAAAACATACAGTCGCATTGAGAACCTCCTTCTTTTTGGAAGTCAGTTAACAAAATGACTTCCACCGGAAGATCCGCCGTGCTATCTTAGTTCCGATGGATATCCGTTAGGGAGCTCGTTATCGACACGACCTGCCACTGATAACAGCTCAGCGGGCTATCGGCGCGTGGAAGCAGGAAGGAACTCAATATTATTAACTGCAGCTATTGTTTTTATGCTATTTGCGGTTTATTTATCCTTCTCCCACGTTTTGCTCCCAAAATGTGGTAAAAAAATGTTTTGTGTATTTCATGCGTTTATTTGAGAGATTACATTATTTAAATATTGTTTTAAGATTTAACTAATTTAGTTTCATTATTTTTGCGATTGATGTTGGTTGAAATAAAAAAAAAAACCGGACAAGAGTGAGTCAGACTCGCCCACCGAGGGTTCCGTACAAACTAGTAGATAAAAGGGGGAAATTATATTTTTTTTTATATTTTCCTTCATAAATCGAAAAATATACATCGTAAAAATATTTAAAAACCTGTTTTAGCGTGTGCTAATTAAGTGCTTTTATATAATACGGTTAAGCACTTTAAAATTTGGACCCTCCTTCCTTGCATAAAGACCCTAATTTATATGATTAAATAAAAAAATTACAGTTTTCGGAATTTTTCCTTTATGTGTACTATATGACAATGCTTCTTGCCAAATTTCAAAGTTATAGGTCAACGGGAAGTATCCCATAGGTTTTGATTCCCTTGCGTCTTGACAGATAACAAAGTGATCTTATAAGGGTTCCGTTTTTTCCTTTCGAGGTACGGAACCCTAAAAAGTAGGAGGTCCATACGCTTGTATTTAATGCATATCAAAGTCGGTTGTTTTAGTATTTTAAATATTTTTACCCGACAGCGCAAGAAAAGGGTTATGTTGTTAAGGTGTATATAAGTATGTGGATATGAATGTTTTTATTTTATGTTCGCGGTTTTATTAGATTCTTCTTGATTTTCCAAATGTAATTTTTGTAACAACAATAATACAACTGTAAACAGTAATACCTGTTAGGCTGTTAGTGTGAGTATCAATGTGAAGTGTGTGTGTGTTTCGGGTCGTGTCGCCATTGACACACTAACAGACACTTCCGGCGCCCGCGCACGGATATACGCGGGAAAGATAACGCGTACTGATGGCAAAACAATAGCTTAGGATAAAAAAATCGACCAACTGCGAGTCGTACTCGCGCACAAAGGGTTCCGCCACAAAAAATCACGTTTGTTGTATGAGAGCCCCCTTAAATATTTATTTTATTCTGTTATATAGTATTTGTTATTATAGCGGAAACAGAAATACATCATCTGGGAAAATTTAAACTGTCTAACTATCACGGTTCATGAGATACAGCCTGGTGACAGACAGACAGACAGACAGTGGAGCCTTTACCCGTTGGGTACGGAAATCTAATAAATATTTCACGCCGATACCTTAGTGCCTATAGCGATAATGGTGGCTCAGTGTCGAAGTCGCGCTCTTGCTATTTTTACCCGACTGCGAAAGAAACAGGGTTCTATATTTGGTGTGTGTTTGTATGTATGTTTCTATATAACCTGCAAGGTGCAATGGTGCGCAAAGTTTCGTTAAATTCTACATTACATACATTTGCTACATTATTTTTACAATAGTAAAAATAT
Source organism: Lycia hirtaria (assembly GCA_947563715.1). Lineage (NCBI taxonomy): Eukaryota > Metazoa > Arthropoda > Insecta > Lepidoptera > Geometridae > Lycia > Lycia hirtaria. The sequence goes on along the minus strand of OX387377.1, from coordinate 30,369,352 downwards.
AAAAAATGCACTTTTACATAACCTAAAACGGACTTCCTAACAACTAAGTATTTTATGAAAATTAGTCCAAAAAATATTAATTTAAATTAAACAGCAGTTTTGTACATAGTTTTCGCTAAAACGTATAATGAGGGTGCTGATGCGGTTCCCGCGGTTCGGCAGTGCATCTTCTACATATGTTCGCAGAAGCACGCATCTATTATGCGCAAGAAGGTTGCCTCACTGCTGAGCAGAGCGCGAGCGAGTAGCAACAGCATCCTGGATGCTATTACTGATAAGTTCGATTGTCCCATTCTGCGCCATCACATCAGAGTATTAGTAAAATAATGTTTCTATAAAGTCGCTCTTACGCAGTCGAGTATTTTGCTTTTCTTTTAACACATGTACTTGCCTCATTAAGAGAAGGGCAAAATGGCCTAGTGTCCATCTCCTAGACTGAATGTATCTTCTGAAATATTCAAGTTTCCTCATGGCGGCAAGTTAATATTACGCATTTAAAGATGTAGAGAATCAAACATGTGTCACGGGATTTGTCGGGAATTGTAATCATGCGAAGTACAGAAATGTCATCAATTGTGACTTTATAATACGTATTTGATGTCTGTATATAGGCCGTATAGGCCGCGGCCTAGGGGTGACAGCGTCCTACGGCCGGTAGATTGAACTAGGGTATCGATTTTCAAGATCAGTAGGGGCGGCAACAATTGAATAGCATACTGGTGACAAAAGTGTAAATCCGCCACTGTCTAGGTGGAAACTAGAGCTCAGCCACTTATTTAAGACCTATGTACTTCTCATCGACCTAGTTCCACAGACAAATAAAGAATTTGAATTTGATCTCAGGACTTGCAGATAACAAGCCGGACTACAGCTAGGCTCGCTTGTTGAAGATACCTTACATATTTTGATGGAGTGTGTATGTGTACAAAACGATGGTTTAAGAAGACAATGGCTAAGAGGTAATAAAAGTAGAGATGTTGGATTTTGTAATTTAATACTAGCATGCCCGGATTCGGACCAGGCAAAGATTTTATATAAGTTAACAGGATTACGTTTTAAGAAATAGTCTTATCATTTGTTTTGTAAATTTGTCCAATTGATTATTTTTTGTATTGTTTTGAGTTACAGGGCGATGTGGTCGCGCAGTGACAAAGCCCTTAAAAAATGGTTGTCTCTAAAGTCGGTTTACGGACGATAATTTTACGTGATAACGTCATGATAGACGCGTCACAAGCCGAACGCTTTGGCCGATTGTGCCTCTCTATCGCTTGTTCCACGCTCTCGCTTGCACGCTCGGCTCAGGCGGAACGTGACAATGAGTCATGCTTTTTCATGCGTGCAGCCGGCGTTCATCGATTTATAAGACATTATCACATCAAAAAAAAACTAGGCTGCCGAAATTTTAAAATAATGTGAGATTGTAAACCGATTTTTTTGTGGACGGTACGCGCCCGCACTAATTCGACCTTACACTTCCACAATGTCGTGACAGTTTCAGTGTGAACTGAGATGCCTACACTGTTGGTACCGAGCCTTCTCGAAGGAAAACAAGGTAGGACAGCAGCAGCTTAGTGTGAGGTGTTGGAGTCGAGACTTTGGAAGGGAAACTCTTAGCATTCATATAAACAAGTATCTATATTAAAAGGAAAACAAAATACTCGATTGCAGAAGATTGCAGAAAAGCAGTTTTTGCAGTCTATCTTAAGATTTTGTAATGCTTGATACGCTGTTGACTGAACATTTTTGAGAGAAAGTATGCGTAAAAGAATATAAATCCGCATTTTTTGGAATAATCCTAGTAAAATCATTTGTTTATTACGAAATTGTTCGTTGGATGTTACGAAAAAACGCATTTTTGGAAGTCGGTTAAAAAATATAGCCTTTGACACTCCGGGAGTGAAAACTCACACATCAAAATCGGCCAAGCCGTTTAGGCTGTAGCCGATTACATAGTAATATACATATTATATACCCACACACATACATACATGTACCTACATACACTTATAATTATGAAAAACATAACCCTTCTTCTTGCGCAATCGGGTAAAAAACAAAATATCCGACTGCATAACAGCATTTTTGCAGTCTATCTTACGATTTCGTTACGCTGTTGAGTTTGCGTTTTTGTGAGAAAGTATGCTCAACGACTTTGTGAAATGTATTTTTTAGAATTATTGTAGTAAAATTCACTTATTTGTTGGGAAAATCTTCGTCGAAGGTTACGAAAAATTGCATTTTTTAAATGGATCTTTTTCGTAACATAACCCTCTTTCTTGCGCAGTCTGGTAAAATTGATAGATAAACTCTTTATTGTTGATGAGTCTGTTTGGAAAGAGAATCAATGCGGCATTGAGGGCGTTGCTGTCCTTATTTCATTATTTTTAAATCCGCCTCAAAAGTCGCAGTTGTTTTCTTACAAAAACTACTGCCCTAACTCAACACCCAAAAGAAGCCCGCCAGAAGCTTTGGAAAGATACGCTAGCGCCTCCTCCCGACTTTCTAGCACCTACCGAAGAACTCCCAGCAGGTTGTGACCTCCCATGGCCCACGTGGAAGTCACTAAACCGACTCCGGACCCAAGTGGGCCGCTGCAGGGAGAACATGGTAAAGTGGGGCTACACTGAGAGAACGCAGTGCAATTGTGGAGCCACTACGCAGACCATGCAGCACTTACTCTCGTGCCCTCAGTGTCCCCAGTCTTGCACACCACAGGACATTTACAGTGCTTCTCCCTGCGGGATCGCTGTAGCCAAATACTGGGAGGCAACAGTATAAAAACCTCAAACAGGATCATCGATACGACGAAGAAGAAGATTATTTTGTTTGTAGCAACAAAGTCGAATGTCAGTTCCCATTTTAGCCACGATATTTCTTTTCCAAACACAAACCACAAATTAGAAACAAAAATACTTATAACTTTTTATATACAACTGTAGCTTGACCCGACACAAATAAGTACACTAGATTTATTATAACCTTTTTAGAAGTCGTTTAAAAATTGAGACTTCACTGGTGTTAATAGTCCGCGCCACCGCTGAAGTCCGGTGGTGAAATTTGTGACTAAATCTGACAGGCCCGACATTGCCCGCCTACACAGAATAACAGTATGTATGGCTGGAATGCGATTGAAGCGCCACCGCGTCTATAAGAGTTGAGTGGTCGCGCGGACCAAAGTCAAAGTTGATTCCCACAAAACGGAACCGCCATGAGTCATCCAAATATAAATTATGCAATACATTTTCCGTGTAAATGGTGCGGCGAGGCCGAAATCCCGCGTCATGTGTGTATTCCAAGCTCCAAGCGAGAAACCTTTACTGGTTTACCACTCGTTTTCCTTCATTTATACACGCCCTGTGGCTTTTAACATGTTAGTACTAATAAAACAGAAGCAAACATTTCTACATTATTAATTCTTAGGACAGTAGATCTCGCGATCACAGACTTTTGCTACAATTAATTTTGCAACAATTAGCGTTTTCGGCATTTTTCAGCTGCGACTAGATTACAATTTACAATGTATCCCGGCCGTCGCAGGGGTGTACCACGTTATTGAAACGAAACAATTTTTAAGGGGTTTTACGTAATTTTATGACCTGACGTTAATTTTTTTATTTTTATTTTCACAAGGTCTAGTCTACTCATATGCGAAATATTTATTCAGAATTTAGTATCGAATGTTTCTGTTAAATATTAACAAAGTCAGCTGACAATGGACCTCGTAGCACACTTCTCCATTTTTAATAGAATTTTCCCAATCGTCCTATTGGAATTTCATCAAAATCGGTCCAGTAGTTTAGTTTTTAAAACAAAATAACTAGAAATTAGATAATGATGTAGGTAATGTATTTACTGTATTCTACGAGAAAAGTCCTTTCATTTGATATGTGGGGGTTGTGTAAAAATATGAAATCCGCCATTTTGTGGCGGCGGCCATCTTGGATTTAGAATTATACTCAATATATTTCATTATATTGTCATCTAAACTAAAGGCGTGTACCAAATATCAGATCAATCTGTCAACGGTAAAGGGGTCAAACTTCGATGACTAAATTTGACCTAAAAGACATAAAAAACAACAAACAGGGTAAGCTGAATAAAAATGGTTTAAAAAGATGTCATACAAGTAAACAAAACTACGAATTTTGAACTCGGTTAATTCACTTTTTTTATTATTGAAATGACGTTGTGGCTCTTGTTCTATGAGGCATTTTGGACGACAACCGCCGTGGTCAAACAACTAGCCTAATTAACCATAAACAACCTTATTTGTAGTCCCCAATTAACAAATCAATATAAATCACAATATAAACTACTTAAATATAGAATTACAGGTGAACCGTAGTGGATTAATTAAATACGTATAGTGACCCTGTATGAGGATCTGTCGGTTTGTAAACAGGTTTATGTTATTCCGATTGGCGAATAAACACATAAGCATAGGTTACGTGGGTAAATACTGGGTTACGCAGTAAGGGTAACAGACTGTGAGATCTGTGGGACGGATAGAAACACGAAAAGTGTCCAACCCGTTGTACTAAAGGTGCTCGTGCGTCTTTATGATGTAATAACAAAACTTTATACTTTTTAATACGGCCAGCATGCTGTGCTGGGTGCGCTGCAAACTGGTAGTGGGTTTGAGCATTGTCTTTAGATCTTTATCGGTCTGGCGTAATCAATTTGCTTTTTGTGTAGTAGTTTAGTTAGTTGACTTTGTGTAGTTTGTATATTATTTTGTTGTAGTTAATAAAGACATCTGCCCGTTTAAAAAAATACACATTTTGTTGTTATAATATATTATATCTGGTTCAGTAGATCGTCTCTGTCTAAGTAAGAATTTAAAACTTTGTAACACAAATCTAGGACAAGCTTTTAAATTTCCGCTCTTTTTTCGCAAATTTATGCCCTTTATAACAAGCTCAGATATTATATTTAAAAAAAAAACAATACATACCTTGCAAATATATTAGTGATTCCAAATAACTAACTTTTTTAATAAGTTTTCAGAATTTTTCAAAAACATTTATTTTCTGGAGTAAGTTTTATGGGATATCAGCACACCATCTGGTGATTTCGTGACTATATCGAAAATTGGCAAAAGCAGATCGAAAGGTTATTTTTTTGTAATGTATTTTCCAAACATCGCATCCGATGAAACAACAAGCTTTATAACTTTGCATCGAACTTCGACGCGTCGGGATCGGGAAGGGTTTTCTTCCGAGAACTCGGACAAAACGCTTTAATTTCATTTTCATCTCGTGGTCTGCTAAAATCTGGAATTTGCTTAATGAATAGATCTTCACCGATAAATATAATCTGGGTGTCTTTAAATCGCGAGTGAATCGCTTTTTCTAGGCAAGCGCGTAACATTATGTACCAAAACGTCACTTAAGAATCTTTAGTATGACCATCGTCCGTCTCGCTCGCGCATACCAATGTTTTAAAAAATATAAAACTATTGAATTAACTTATGAAAAGATCGTCGTTTAGTGCACTAGAAAGCAACATCACGAAAACGACAAAAAATTCAATTTGATCCAAGTTAATTTAATTTGTTATTAATAAATATTAGTATGCGCGAGCGAGTCAGACGATGGTCAACTACATGCTCTTAATGTTAATTGTAATGTTAATTGATATTGTATGTTCGTAAAAAACAAAACTGTTGATACTTTATTAATTAATATAACATCATGGTACACAGTTTTTACAATAAACATTTTCTGATTTCTGATTGAACATAACACAGGTGTGTTTGCAACTAATCAAAAACCCATCACAAAATTAATAAAATAAATGACTCTTCTTGCGCATTTGGGTTAAAAATGGATATGTAATTCAGATGGGAAAAAATCTATCATATTCCTTAACTAGCTGTGTTACGTGACTTAGTACACGTAGAAAAACAATCAGTGAAGCCAGTTAGGCTAGAAACATACCCACACACATACACCCGAATAGCATTAACCTTTTTATTGCGTAGTCGGGTAAAAACATTGCGTAGTCGGGTAAAAACGGCTAAGTTAAACTCCTTTTGAGTTGTCACACCCTTTCTGCGTATCCCTATATATAGCTCAGTAAGTGTACTTACTGAGCTATTTTAATAAAATACTTGATTGCCTACACGTAGTGGGTAAAAACATAAGCCTTTCAATTTTGAGTGTGGCTCGAGGCATAAGCGAGAGCGGATAGCGTTCAGATAATGTAATTTTTAACCCCGGACGCAAAAAACGACGGGGTGTTATGTTTGACGTGTCTGTGTGTGTGTCTGTCTGTGGCATCGTAGCTCCCGAACGGATGAACCGATTTTCATTTATTTTTTTGTTTGAAAGGTGAATTAGTCGGGAGTGTTCTAAGCTATGTTTCATCAAAATCGATTCAGCCTTTTTTGTCGGAGGTTTTTGAGGTTTCTAAACTTATACTTGTTTAGGAATCAAATCAAACTTACTCTACAAAATTGAATAGTACAGAATAGCTCGTTCAGCAACCTCATTTTATTTTTGGTACGACTTAATAAAGTGCAAGTCGGCTTGTACAGGTGAGACACCTTATCATGTTCTATAGTGTAGCTGTTATCTCTTCTGTTTCGCGGTGAAGCACTGAAATGTCCGGTCGAGCCGGCAGAATATATACTTATTTGTACCATTACACGGAAACTATAGAGTAAGTACGTCTATCTTATTAACCCCCGATCCAAAACGAGGGGCGTTATAAGTTTGACGTGTGTGTATCTCTGTGTATGTCTGTGGCATCTCAAACGGATGGACCGATTTTGATCTTGTTTTTTTTTAAATTCGATTTCAGGGGAATAAGAGGATTTCACCGGGAGTGTTCTTGGCAATGTTTCATAAAAATCTGTTTAGCCATTTTTTCCGTCGGGGGTTGCGTTACTTAGGTGTTGACAGAAGTATGATTAATAAAATAAATTAATACGTATATTTTTTACACAACGTCTATTCACTCCAGTGGCTTAGGGCAGACTAGCTTAAGTAACATGAGAACTTAAGAGCTAATCTTCTTTTTCTACCTCAAAACAAACAAACGGAACCCTTATAGGATCACTTTGTTGTCCGTCTGTCCGGGTGTCAAGACCTTTATCTCGGGAACGCGTGAAGGTATCGAGTTGAAATTAAAACCATATACGCAGATCCATAGTCTCTTGTTGCAGAAAAAAAAATCAAATTTCTCAGTTTTCGTAAAAAAAGTTACAGCCGAATATGTCGTAAAAAACGCACATTTCGACACTCACAAGGGAATCAAGTGAGTGACCGTGAGTGGCATTTCTTTCTGAGCGCTACCGTGGGTCGGATGACACGTTAAATTGTAGGTCCCGGTTGTTCAGCAATCGTCAAGCCAAGTCAGAGGCCTTTCGGCGGCTTAATAACTCTGACAATAGGGCTGGCCACTCAGTCTATACGAACTCACTCACTCAGGGAATCAAAACCTATGGGGTACTTCCCGTTGACCTAGAACTATGAAATTTGGCAAGAAGCATTGTGTTAGAGTACACATACCTAGTCTTGCCATAAATATTGTCACGAAGAAAAAAAATTTTTTTTTATTGCAAATAATATTTATTACTTTTACAGTGTGTTAGTTTAATACATAAATATAAAACAATTTAAAATATAAAAGCTTATTCGAAGTGGTCACCATTGGCTGCAATACAGTCCTTTAAACGTTGAGGCCAGTTATCAATAGAAGCACGCACTCTTTCCATGGGAAAATTCTTCACTGCCAATCGTATGGATTGTTTTAGGGACTCCAAATTATCATGGCGTTTAGAGCAAGCCATACTTTCTAAAACTGACCATAAATCATAATCCAGCGGATTAAGATCAGGACTAGACGACGGCCAGTCTTCAGCTCTGATGAAGTCCGAAACGTTCACTTCCAACCAAGACTGCGTGGACCGAGCTTTATGACCTGGCGCCGAGTCTTGTTGGAAGGACCATACTTGGTTATTGAACATGGTGTTGTTAAGGGGCTTAACTACCTTCTCAAGAATGGTATTTTGATACACTTGTGCCGATATTTTGATACCTTTTTCACAAAAATATGGCTCAGTCACTCCTTCATAGCTAACACCCCACCAAACCATAACTGAAGTCGGATAATGCCCACGTTGCACTCTGTCGACTAATTGGGAAGCTTCCTTAGAGCTTTGAGCATAAATACGGTCATTTTGTTTGTTAAAATGTTGCTCAATTGTAAAGATTTTCTCATCCGTAAACAAAATTTTTCTGTGACCTCCCTTTGCGTACCGCTTCAGTAGTTGTTTCGATTTTACCACCCTATTCTTTTTTAAATTATCAGTTAAAAAATGACCAGTGCGTCTCTTATAGGCTGCAAGTCCTAAGTCATCTTTTAAAATACGCGACATGGTTCTGGGTGCTATCTTCATCTCCCGAGATAAAATCTTTTGCTTTCGGACAGGATTTCTTCGAATTCTTTCCTTTACTGCTTTGACCACCTTTTTCGTACGAACACTACGTGGACGGCCAGATCTTTTTCTGTCACAAACAGAGGAGGTCTCATTGTACCTATTAATAGCCCGGTACACAAACATTTGACTAATACCAAGCGTATGGAGAGTTTAAAAAATTGCATTTGGCTCCATACCAACTTTGTGTAATGCAATCACAGAGATTCGGTTCTCTTTATCACCCCACTCCATTTTAATATCGCAAAATATTGTACAATGTATTTGCGCCAAAATTAGAAAACTCAAAGAACAATCGTATAAAAATGACAGATTCCAAATTCAAATGTAATATCTTTCTTATTTTTAACTGTAACAGTATTTATGGCCAGACTAAGTAAAGGAAAAAATCCGAAAACTGGACATTTTTAATTTAATCACAAAAAATTAGAGATAAAGGTCTTGACACCCGGACGGACGGACAGACGGACAGACGGACAACAAAGTGATCCTATAAGGGTTCCGTTTTTTCCTATTGAGGTACGGAACCCTAAAAATATATGATTTCCCTCTTTTATCTACTAGTTTGTACGGAACCCTCGGTGGGCGAGCCTGACTCGCACTTGTCCGGTTTTTTTGTACATTAACTACTACCTATTCTATGGTGCAGAGCGTTGTAACTAAGACTATAATTTATTCTGTGGCGCAGGGCGCTGTCATACGTGTAGCACATTCGTAGCAGCGGCGTAGCATCGGAGCTGCTCTTGGTTCTAGTGACTGGGAATGATGATGATAATTATGATTGTGGGAAGCGTAAGGCCATAGTCTACCACGCTGGCCAAGTGTGGGTTGGCAGACTTCACACATCTTCAAGATCATTTAGAACTCTCAAGACATGTAGGTTTCCTCACGATGTTTTCCTTCACTGTTTGAAGTTGGCGGCAATCAACAATACGCCCTTAAATCTAATTATGCCTATCTGTTTATGTAATACATACATTAATAGTTTGCACACATTACTTGCACTTTCACACTTGGTCAAATTCAAATTCTTTATTTTGCTTGTTAATAGGTATAAGGTCTTAAATCTAGGTTGTTGATGTCCATACGACCACAGTGATCATGCAAAATTGAATAAATAGGTAATTTAATTTATTGGTGGTAGCAAGTAATATCAAGCAACTGAAGGGTTCAGGCAAAGAACAGGTAATGTCCTAATTAATTGACTTGAATTCTAATGATTGGAACTTAATATACCATAGACAAAGATATGATTCCAACAAAAAAAAAGTGACATTCCCTGTTATTTGCCTGTACCCTTCAACTGGTTTTGACGATGATGTTGTTAAGCTTACATGACCTAAGTATATTGAAGTAAATATATAATCAATTTTGACAGACATATTAATTTATGTTGTAATGATAATTTGTAACTACTCGTACTTAACTAAAATTTAATTGCTATAAATGAACCATTCTAAGTTCCTCAGGATCTGACAGATTGCTTAATGTTGATAACAACTTCTCTTGTACCTAGAGTCCTACACCTAGATGAATCTGAATTTAGAATAACTCACAAAAGTGTGATATGGGTACTTCGGCGTTTCGCACCGCAAGATCCACAAGAGAATTCTGTAAAAAAAACTCACCACTACAACTTGTCACACATTCTACGCTAATTGAAATGAAACAATTTTTTGAAGTGAAAACTTCTTTGGCGCGGCGTAGGAGAGGAAGTAATATCTCTTTTTCTATTAACGTTTTCACTTCTGCCGGCACTCCCGGAGTGCAACCCGTTGTTTTTTTTTCAGTGACTAACAATCGCGAATACCTTAGAAAACATTATTCTACGCGAATCACCCGCTTCCGCTCCTAACTTGTACCCCATTAAGTACACAACCAGATCTTGACCTTATTGGATTTTGGCATTGAGTGCGGTGAGAGCGACGCGACAGCTTCGGGTCATGTCGCTGTGGCCTTATCACTTATCACACACCTGCAGCCTGCAGATAACAACTCGGACAACTGCTCACTAAACGACTGCCTTTTTAACTTGATTATGGCAAATGCACAAGATGTGCGAAAAGCCAAAACAAAAATACTAAAACTAGTAAGATAGGTCTATGTTTGACCAGTAGGGTTCCGTAGGTACAAATCACAATTTATGTCAATTTAAACCAGGGTCTTTTGTTTGATACATTGAACATGCGAGTTAACTTTATGTTGGTTTAAATGGAATTTCATCATCATCATCATCATCTCAGCCATAAGAAGTCCACTGCTGGACATAGGCCTCCCCCATGGATTACCAAAAAGACCGATTGGAAGCGGCTTGCATCCAGCTTCTTCCCGCCACTTGTATGAGGTCATCTGTCCATCTCGTGGCTGGTCTTCCTACGCTGCGCTTGCCGGTACGTGGTCTCCACTCTAGAACCTTTGGGCCCCATCGTCCATCAGTTCTACGTGCTATGTGCTCTGCCCACTGCCACTTCAACTTGCTAATCCGCTGTGCTATATCGGTGACTTTTGTACGTCTACGTATCTCTTCATTTCTGATTCGATCACATAGAGACACTCCGAGCATAGCCCTCTCCATAGCTCGTTGCGCGACCTTGAGCTTCATTTTAAGGCCCATAGTTAGGGACCACGTATTCAGTGCCGTATGTCATCACTGGTAACACACACTGGTTGTAAACTTTCGACTTGAGGGACTGGGGTATATTGGTAAATGGAATTTGCCACCTAGTAAACAAAGAAAGAAGTAAGGTTTTTTTTAAAGGCCCTTATTACAAAAAAAAAACTTCTGCGATAAATTCATAAAAATGTCTTCGTAATAACACCATACAATTAAAAAAAAAAAAACAAACAGTCATACATCAAGCGACCTTATTTCCTTCCGATTGGCATTGGCCTCATCGCAAAAGGTAATGCTTTTTATTACCAAATAATGTTACTCTCATTATCACACTTGTAGCTCTTATTTTCTTAAGCATAGAGTTCAATATTAAAATTAATGATGGTAAAATTGTCGGGTTTGATTACTTTCCGTACTCGGTTTATATATGGGTTTTATTAAAGGATATCTGTCTCAATGGTTGTTTATTTTTTATGGTTGATAAACTAGGCGTTTGACTACTACTCACATGTACCATATAAAAGTTAATAGTACGGGTATAAGAATACCTCTTACGCCAATCAATACACTGCGCTCGTCATTCGAGATATCAGTAATTTTTTCATGGCCGGAAATTATTGCTGGAAGTTTTCTGGACATTTTTTATCCATAGGTATATACTTGGTCTCTCTGACACTCAGGGAGTGAAGACGAATCTAACGACACGTTACTCATCAAAATTGGTCAAGCCGTTTAGCCTACAGTGACACATAAACATACACGCGTTAAAAGTTGGTCTCCAACAAGTGTAGTCGGATAAAAAGTATCAACATAAGCACTAAGACCTAATTTAAAAACCCACACAACATAGTGTATCAAGTAAGTATGTTGTCCGTGGCATGAGCTGGAGTGAAGGTGTGCAGGGAATGACCTCCGTGGAAAGGAGGCCTTATCGTATAGTTACCTTTTATGTTTCAGGTTCCTACTGACTTAAATTCGGATAAGGCCTTCTGAAAAGGCAACGAGTTTTAGGGTTCCATGATACAATGAAGTACACTTGTATGAAATCCGTTACATATATACACACAAACGTACATAAATTACATAACCTAGAAGAACATAACCCTCCTTCTTACGTAGTCAGGTAAAAAACAGCTATATTATAATAATAGATCAAAAACAACCGACTTGAAAATACGCAATTTCGTGTACAATTTCGTGCATATTTATTCAGTTATTTTGTTTTAAAACCAAGGAGCTGATTTTGATAAAATTTATATTGGACCACCTCTGAAGCATGACCTACCAAATAAAAAAGAATCAACAAAATCAATTCATAATTGGTGAAGTAATCGCGTACAAATATACAAAAAAAAAATGGTTGTCTGTAAAGTCGGCTTACGGTGGACAATTTTACGTGATAACGATGCGTCACAAGCCGAACGCTTAGGCCTCTCTCGCTTGTTCCGCGCTCTCGCTTGCACGCTCGGCTCAGGCGGAACGTGACAATGAGTCATGCTTTTTCGTGCGTGCAGCCGGTGTACTTCGATTAAAGACGTTACCACGTCAAAAAAAATGCAGTCGAATTGAGAACCTCCTCCTTTTGGAAGTGGGTTAAAAAGATAACACAACGTAGTATTATTTAATAAGTTTACATAATATGTTTACTTAAACTGCAGGAAGTGAGCGCGGGTACTCTCTCTATAGTTTTATTTACTTTCAATTCGTTCTTATTTTTCTTTACCATAGTGTTTATTGAACCACTGACCTAGAACCATGATGGAGGTTGTCAAAATAACGCAGTTAACCAGGAAGAACCAACCTTCGAAAATAGTTTTTTTTTTTAACCGAAGTTGGTTTCTTTTTACCCGACTGCGTACGTAGGAGGGTTATGTTTTTCGAGTGTATGTTTGTTATTATATATATGTATGTGTGTATTTATGTATAAGTATTTCTATATGAGCCTACAGCCTAAACGGCTTGACCGATTTTGATGTGCAAAGTGTTATTAGATTCGTCTTCACTCCCTTAGTGTCTTATGCTATATGTTTTTGTAATAATAATAATAATACCTACATCTCTCGCAAAAATAAAAAAATGCGTTTTTCGTAACTTCCAATCAATCGTTTGGTAATAAACAAGTGATTTTACTAAAATTTTAGTAAATAATGCGTATTTATAATCTTTTATGGCGGGTTTACATACTTTCTCACAAAAAACGTACACTCCACAGCTTATCGAGCATAATGAAATCGTAACTCCTGTATTATACTAATATAGTGCAGTATTTTGTGTTTTGTTTTTCTTTTAATACAGATGCTTGTTATATATATAATACAGATGCTTGTTATATATATAAATTCAGTGAGTGGAGATATTATGAAAGTGAAATATCATAATTTGAGGTATCAGTTATTTTGGAGACGATGTTTCGAATACACGTGGAGCTCCTATGCCAATATACGTAATATATATCGAAATAAATCTTTGGTTCCCGGCAGCCTAGTGGTGAGACCGTCTGACTTGCAATCCGCAGGTGCTGGGTTCGAATCCCACGGCACGCACCTCTGTCTTTTCGAAGTTATGTGCGTATTGTTGATTGCCGCGAACTTAAAACGGTGAAGGAAAACATCGTGAGGAAACCTACATGTCTGAGAATTTTCAATGATCTTGAAAGATGTGTGAAGTCTGCCAACCCGCACTTGGCCAGCGTGGCAGACTATGGCCTAACCCTTCTCACAATAAGAAGATGGCCCGTTCCCAGCAGTGGGACAGTTTGTACAAACAGGGCTGATAAAAAAAAAAAAAAAACTGGTTATTTAATCTAGCTCTCAACTGAGATTATCAGACTAGAGTGCGTGGTGATAGGTTTCAAACACGAGTGAAAATGTCCACCAATATTTATCAAATTTTTCGTTTATTTAACGCGAATTATTTTTTACGTTTATTTTTTCATCTCATTTTCAAAAATGTATCTGAGCGCCTGATCGATGAACGCGTGACCAAAATGCTGGCGCGTATCTGGCCCAACGCATAAGCATTGCCATTCAACGTGGCAATGCGGGCAGCATGCTGGGTACGCTGCCAACTGGTAGTGGGTTTGAGCATTTGGATTATCTTTAGACCTTTATCGGTCTGGGGTAATCGATATGCTTTTTGTGTAGTAGTTTAGTTAGTTGAGTCTGTTTATTGCTTTGCTGTAGTTAATAAAGGCCCAAAAAAAACGCGAAAGTTTGTTTTTCTTGAATAAGCAGTTGCAGCAAGTAAAACCGCGCGCCACAGCGAGTATACACCTGCGAATAACTATAAAGGTAGGATTCCACTAAAATTGTGTGCATTTGGGCCTTACCGAAAAACGTTACTTGAATCAACGTTTTAAATTATCTGTCTTCTTTCCGCAAGTGTCATTACGTGTCAGCAAGATGTTGACAAAATATGTTAAGCATTGCTTAAAATTAAGTAAATGAATTACTGTAATTCGGTAGGCCGTTTGCACAAAACTCTTACAGTTCGCGAATCTAAGCTACAAAGTGCATTTCTTTTATCGATTTGTCCGATAAGATGTGCATATTTTGTTAATATTTGCCCGCGAGAGTCCGATTGACATGTGTTAAAAATATGCCATTAAGGCATATTTTTATTTTTTAATGACTATTTTTACTTTTTGCTCAATATTAATGGATGCTGATTTCACCTGTAATTATCGTGACATTAAGCTGTATTTTATTTGTATATTTTTTTAATTGTCAATGTATATATGTACACAGTGTAGGTGAACTTTATAAATAAATAAAATTATTTCCGTTGTCCCCCAGTTCCGTGTCCACTTCCACCAAGAAAAACATATAGTTAATTTAACTCTGTGCGATACAGTATGGTAGTGTTACATACTGGTTTCCTACCTTTAGACAAATTCCGATGCCACGTCATCAGCCTCGGTAGCGCAGTAGGCAGCGCGTAAGTCTCATAATCTTAAGGTCGTGAGTTCGATCCTCACCCGGGGCATATCTTTTTGCCGTTTCCGTTTCGATTTCATTTTTTCTTCCTTTTATCAGATGAATCAATGATATTATCAACGATATAAATATATTTTATTTTCTATTCAAGTGCAAATATTTGATTTTTTTACTTAAATAGATCTACGAATGATCACCAACTTGTCTGATGTTAAGCGACGGTGTGGCCGAGGATGGATCATCGATCTAGAATTCTAGAAGATATCTATTCACTCTAGCCTAGAAAATTCCAAGATTATAATTCTCAGGAAACAGAGATGGTGGATGATTCGATTTTGAGACATTATTATGACTTTCCATCACGTGGACGTAGACTAAAATAAGTGTCCTGGGTCCACCGATACTCATATACCAACAACGACGATTTTGCCGCTTCGAATTATTTTGAAAATCCGGAACCCTAATCACGAAGTAGGTATACCCCATGCTGTCTCACTGCTGGGCAAAGGTCTCCCCCATATCCTTCCACAAGTCACCCCTCAAATAGTCAATAAAAACAAAAAGTTTAGTAAATTACGTAATGAAGTAAGTACCTGCGCATGTTAATTAATTACACACATAATAACTTGATAATATCTGTAAATATGCTTCCGTATATCAGAATCACATAAAACTGTTTATTCACAGAAACTCAAATTAACGGAAAATCATTATTAAGTGACATAAAAACAGTAATTACAATCATTTGATGATAATTACATATTCCGTAAATATTCCGTACTGAATATAAACACACATTACACAGAAACATTTTTTACAAGACCCAGAAACAAGTATGTATATTAAAAGAAAAACAAAATGCCCGACTGCAGAAAAGCAGTTTTTGCAGTCTAACTTATGATTTCGGTAAGTGGTTTTACCAGAATTCTAAAGAGTGCGCATTTATAATCTTTTACACCGACTTTTCGCATACTTTCTCACAAAAAACGTACACTCAACAAAGTGTACATTTTGGGCAGTCGGATTTGGATGTATGTACTTAAATACCTCTTTTAGTATTTTTGTATGTTTCTATACAATGATCAAATAAATGGGCTCCATTGTAGACCGCAACGGTCGCATGACACCAGGCGAGTTCTTGGTCAAGCGGTATTAAAAGTTGTCTCAGTTCAAAATTTTGTCTCACTCTCTCACAGTGTCACACTTCTTAATTGCAGAAAAAGCAAAATAATAATTATAGTTTAAGAAACCGGCCAAGTGCGAGTCGGACTCGCGCGTGAAGTGTTCCGTACCATTATAAAACGGCAAAAAAAAAACACGTTTGTTGTATGGGAGCCCCCTTAAATATTAATTTAATTTTAATTTAATTATTTATTTTTAAAGTGAATAATATAACTCAATATTCAGTGACTATTTCAAGCGTCGACCTGTTGCCGTTATCAATATCTAGCAAAAACAAGCAAAAAAATCACGTCACGGGAGCCCTCTTAAATATTTATTTGATTCTGTTTTTTAGTATTTGTTGTTATAACGGCAACAGAAATACATCATCTGTGAAAATTTAAACTATCTAACTATCACGGTTCATGAGATACAACCTGGTGACAGACGGACAGACGGACGGACGGACGGACGGACGGACGGACAGACGGACAGACAGACAGCAGAGTCTCAGTAATAGGGTCCCGTTTTTACCCTATGGGCACGGAACCCTAAAAAATTTAACATCCGACTTCAATATACGCTCGATCATATATAAGTATTTTCCAGATATTTACTAGTACTGAACTTATTTTTCATAAAATTTATATGGGACTACCTCTCAACTTAAGTATGGCATGACCAATAAAACCAAAAAGAATCAATCATCAAAATTAATTGGCAAAGGAATCTCTTAGTTTGACACACTGAAGTATCTACAAATTTTATTTTATCATTATGTTTTATTTTTTTATTGAACCTGTAAAGGGTCCGGCTAATTGCACGCTTGAAGCGTGTGTTACAGGTGGCGCCACCAACGCTTGATTTGTTTAATAATAAAAAACTGTTCAAAAGTTCGACCATCCCTCGTGACACCTCCGTGGGCAAAATGCTTAAGGCTAAGTACAAATCGGGATATGCGGGTTCAAGTCCCGTTGGATGTCTGTAATTTTTGAACTTTCTATTTTGAACATATAGTCAAATTGAGAACCTCTCTCTTTTTGAAGTCGGTTAAAAACGAGCGCGAACCAACCTTAGCACCGCTACAAGAAATTAGAGTAAACCATAAAATCTTTATGAGAGAAATGTGTACGTACGTTGGCACAGTACCTACCACCAATTTCTCATTGAAATGCCAAAAAACCGTACTCAGCGATATCGGTCCACATTCTTGATGCGTAATGCACAGGAATGCATTTCTTTGCCGCCATCTTCACATTTTCCAATTTCATCGTGCGGACTACTTGTGGAATAAGCTTCCCGAGTTGCTCTTACCGATAGATATAATCTGGGTGTCTTTAAATCGCGGGTAAATTGGTTTCTTATAGGTAAGCGCGCTCCATCGTAGAAAAACACTAGGCGAGTTGGTGGTCAATTGTAGATCTATTACTACAATATAAAAGAAAATCTGTTTCCTGAGAACTACAATCTTGGAATGTTCAAGGCTGTGAATAGATATCTTCTAGATCGACGAGCTCCATCCTCGGCCACAAGTTTAGTATTTCAACCTATCGCATGTATTTCTTATCACTATGTATACAAACATCTATCAACTAATTGCACAAATAATTGCAAGTTATAGAAGATAATATAAAATAATAATACATTATTGACAGATACTAGAGTTCGGTTCATTCACAGCCGTACTTAGATGCTAGACTTCCTTTAACTTGACCTAGAGCACGCAATATAGTGTTAGGTTTTTCTCTAAGGAAATAATTAAACCTATAGGAAACAATGCCCATGTTTATCAAACAATTCTAGATAAATATAGATCTGTTATTTTTTATTGATTTGTTTGAAATTGGAAGGTTATTCTCTGATTTGAAATAAAAAAAAAAAAATGGCAAAGTGCGTGTCGTGCCACGCGAATGGACAATTATTGTCACATAGTGTAGATAGATTGATTAATACTTAAGTATAATTATGTACTAAAATAAATATGAAAATAAAAAGAAATAATTCATTTAGCTTTGTCTTTTGGATTAAATCTGTATTTTGTATAAATTATTACTATTTTTTCCTTTTTACTGTAGTGAATTTGTGTTCTTTTGAAGTCGGATGTTTTTTTTTAAAGTTGTTTATTGAATAGGGAATGAACGTCGCAAAAATGGGAATAAACGTCTCGATGGAACAAAATAATGAAATTAGGACAGCAGCGCCCTCTACATTAGTTCTCTTTCCAAACACTACTATGCAATATGCATGCAAAATTTCTATCGGGAAGTGGGTCAAATTTAACTTGCAAGATTTGTTTACAGACAGCGGGACAGGTGAAACGATATAAAAGCTTTTTACTAAGGTTATTCAGTCAGTAAGTTAGTAAGTTCATAAACTTCCTGTGCGTAGTAAACAAGGAGGTATAAGTAGTTTATTATAGTATAATAATAGCTAGTTGCCAGGGAACGACGTACAAAGGTCAATGTGACGCTGTACAGGGCTACTGTGAAAGTGTGTGAATAATCCGACTGCTTAGAAGGAGGGTTATGTTTTTCGACTGTATGTACATATCTTTGTATGTATGTATGTTCATCTGTTCCGTTATGACTTCTAAACTACTTATCATAATTTATCAAATGAGGTGTCGTTTGGAAGCGTCTTGTTTGTCCACTGGTTATAGGTTATGTGATGTCATATTATGTCCTTACTTTAAATGTGGCGCCCTCTAGGGAGCACGTCAAAATCAATTTCATTTTTTCGCCCCGATGTGTGTCATCATTGAACAGGAATTTTAAACTGAAAGTAGAATTTAGTACATAGTCAAAGCCATGAAAATATTTTTTTACTCGACAACGGCGCCGTAAAGAAGCAAAAGGAAAGGTTATGTTTTTGTTGATCGGTATTAATATGAATGTAAGTATGTAAGTATGTCTGTTCATTTGTTCCCTCATAATTTCTAAATTACTTAACATAAAAAAATAATTCAAAAACTAAAACCCGACTACTGATATCATTTGTTCTAAAAAGTTTGAAACAAATGTTCTCATCTGAAATCGTTAAGTAAATATCATTCGATATGTATCTTGTATTAATTAAACTTACATGTAATAAATGTTTTATTGTATTTCATACACATAACACACTCACAGTGGTGCCCGGAGGATAACCGTGGTCGTATGCCAGCTACTGTAACAAAACAATACATTCTGCAATGTAGCATACGACCACAGTTATCTTTTGAACACCACTATGAATATGTATGAAATACAAAAACATTTATTACATGTAAGTTTAGCTAATACACATATCGAATGGTATCTACATAACAATTATATCAGTTGAGAATATTTGCTTGTTTCAAACTTTTTAGAACGTGATATCGGTAGTCGGGTTTTAGTTTTTGAACTTATTTTTTATTTTTGTAAGATTAAATGATTTGAGTGGTAGGATTTTAACGGCCTTACCGAAAAAGGTTACTTAACTTTAACCATCATCTTAAGTTCTCTGTCTCCTTTCCGCACATACGGATTACGTGTCAGCAAGAAGTTAACAAAATAAGTTATGTTATACAATGCTTAAAGTTGTAAGTCTTTTTTAAGTAAGTAGTGTTGTGACACACCTGTCGCTTGCTTTCGGAGTAGCGTGTCGGCTGGCAATGACCTTGCCGCGCGACTGTTGGACGCTTGCGAAAACAAAGAGATGTTGCGAACCGGAAGCTAGGTAGACATGTGCGAAGCACGGACCAAGTAAACATGTTGATCATTTTTTTGTCTTAATGATTGATCATTTGATTAAGAGAATCTTTGAGACCAAAATTTTGTCGATACATGTCATTACGTATATTTAGGTTTCCGTGCCTCAAAAGGAAAAAAATTGAACTACCTATTATAGGATCACTTTGTTGTCCGTCTGTCAAGACCTGCTATATAGGGAACGCGTGAAGGTATCGAGTTGAAATGAAAACCACATACGCAGTTGTGATAAAATCAAACTTTTCGGTTATTGTAAAAAAAGTTATGTTTGACTGGTCTTGTGGCTCAGTTGGTAGTACGTCTACCTGCTAAGCTGTAGGTCGTGGGTTCGATCCCCACCCAGAGCAAACATTTGTGTGATGTGCATGGATGTTTATTCTGTGTCTGGGTGTTTCTATGTATCTTAAGTATATTAAAAAAAAAAAGTATATATGTTTTTTATCAGCCATCTAGTTCCATAGTACGAGCTTTGCTTAGTTTGGGCTAGATGGTGTTGTGGAAAAAATATGTCATATAGCTTATTGTTTCCCAGCGGGAAACAATAAGCACTCTAATGTGAAGGGAACGAAACTCTAGATTTGTTTCATAAATTATCTCTTCTAAGTTCTGGACAGTAGTGCGCAACTATTTGATACTATTTGTAGCAGATTTGCCATTTGGACAGATCCGTAAGTCAAGTAAACAGACGCTACAGTACACAGTACAGGGTGGTACGGACTACGGACACCGTAAACTTTAATTTTTTTTTTAATTTATTCATGACCATGGAATCTCGTCGTTAAGTCGAAATCAGTAAACAAGATGTTAGTGTTGCCAATGTAGTGATTTTATCTATAGAGAGATTGTTGAACTCGGAGAATATTATGAAGTAAAAGCATGGCAAATCTCAGTTCTCAGCACTTTCGAGAATAAAGAAAGAAAGAAACAGCTATAAACCAAATTCAATATTTTTTTGTTTAAAAGAATATTCTTTTAGACATTCCCCACACGCTTAGTAATAATTTGGTAAACAATCTAAACTAAGACGAACTTGACAGCCGTTTTCTTGCCGATTTTTAGCAATGGGCAATAATGATGATGATAAACCAAATTAAATAATAAAAGTATGTACGCCCACAAAACATCGTAACCAAATGTAACTGAAGCCCGAACTAAGCTGGTTTCCATCGATTTCGCATTAGCTCAGTGCTGACACGAGGAATCCGTTTAGACAAACCATGACATAATTCGAGTGGCCAAATATCTGGGTTGCGTCACGGTGGGGCTTCTTCCAAAGGCAGGCCACCGTTTTTAGGGTTGACGGATTGCTGCGGTGGCAATATGTTCAACTATACGAAGAGTTTAATAAATAAATAATAAATATTTGTGGACATTTCACACAACACCATCTAGCCCAAACTAAGCAAATTGTGCTATGGAACTGGATGGCTGATAGAATACATATATACTTTTTTTAATGTATATATTATACATAGAAACACCCAGACAGAACAAAACTTCCATGCTCATCACACAAATGTTTGCCCTGGGTGGGGATCGAACCCATGACCTACGGCACAGCAGGCAGACATACTACCAATTGAGCCACAAGGCCAGTCGTGTTAATACAATATTAACATCTTTTAATTGTTTGACTAATTCAATTACTCAATACCTGGAAAAATGGGATGAAAGTTATCTATTGTACGTTAACTTTTAAATAATTTAATATATATAGTTTCATAAAAAACTGACTTCAAATGCGTTATTTTGTTTTCTATAACCAAACTAATGAAACGATTTTGATAAAATTTCTATGGGACCACCTAGGAAGAACCCTTAAAAAAAAAGAATTCCTCAAATCGCTCCAAGTGTCTTCGAGTAATCGAATCGGGGAACATACATACAAATATTTTAATAATAATAATAATAGTTTCAAAAACTAAAACAGCACGCTTAATCTTAACAAATGATTGAATTGTCATCGGTCCTCGATATGTTCACAAAGTTAGAATGAAACCTGACCGTTTGAAGTGTGTTAAAATCAAGCCCAAAGGAGTCTGTTACAAACAAACAAATATGCATACAGGTGAAGTTAATAAAAGCGTGTTAAAAAAGATTCGTGGAGAACTTCCTTCTTTTAAAACCTCCTTCTTTTCTTTCTCTTCAAAGTCTGTTCCTTCTTCTTCTTTTCTTTATCTCCCTTTTCTTTCTCTTCAAAGTCTGTTATCATTTCATAGCGTATATCTTTATGTTCTTTAGCAACAGTAAACAGTTGCAGGGATTATTCTGCCGTGTTTCTATAATTAGACGAGGAAGTAAATGGGTTTATCTTTAAACGGCGCGTGTAAGTCTTGTATCATTGTGTCGATATTGCAATCTATTCAATTGTGGAGACACGAGATTCATTTATAGGAGACGGCCCATTTCGTACGCCAGTTTGCCCTACATTATTTATTTATTTATTTATTTATTTATTTATTCATTGCTATATGTACAGAGCATCTTATGGCTAGGTACATACCCTGTTAATAGGGCGTTGCAAACATAAGTATTTTAAATATAATATATGTAAAGACTATAATTAATATTCTTAAATAATTAATTAATTACTATGAAATACTTAACTAAGAGTTTAATATATTTACTTAATATAATTTTGTTTTATTGAGATCATGATCTAACATCTAGTGGTTAAGTTTTTTTTTTTTTTTTTTTACAGTTTATCTTTAAAGAAGTCCTTAAGGTCATAATAACATTTATGGATCAGAAAATTGCGCAATTTGGTGTGAAAGGATTTAATAGAAGTCTCGTTTTTTATTGAATTAGGGATTTTGTTATATATTTTAATCGACATGTACTCCAATTTGGGTTCAGGTTCTACAAGCAAATATATGCATACGATGTCGTCTTACAATATGTCACGACAAAAATTGGATCACTTTATAGATTTTGACGTGACAACGTCTAATAAATCGATGAACGACGGCTGCACGCACGAAAAAGGATGACTCATTCTCCCGTTACGTTACGCTCATTGTCCCATTACATCATCATCATTTCATCAATGTTTTGTTATGACGCTGTCACTTTAAACTATCGTCCGTAAACCGACTTTACAGACAACCAATTTTTTAATTATTTAAAGAATTAAAAATCCGATGAGATACGTGGACGTCCGAAAATCACCGACATAGCACAGCGGATTAGCAAGTTGAAGTGGCAGTGAGCTGACAAGACACACGGCATGTAGAGCTGATGGCCGACTAGCTTCATCCTCGGCCATACTATCACTTAGCATCAGGCGAGTTGATGGTCAATCATAATATAATCGATCTAATTACCCTTCCTTTTTAGGTAATCCAACAAAAACTCTTCATTGTTACAGTCGGACAATAAAGCCAGAATAGATGTATGTCGTGACGTAGTAGTGCGCAGAGGTTGTGCAGTTGTGTGCACTTCCCGATACGAGCGACAACCTTCACCTCTTGCGGCTGTTGTGTAACGGTGCGGACATACCGGAAGTAACTAACTTGTTTGCGTACTTGTTTACGAGTTTGATTAATTATTTGCAATTTTTTGCTGGAAATTATTATGTGTTAAGTTATGAGATGGTACACGGGGCTGAAAGTGGAGACCAGGCATCGGCAAGCGCAGCGTAGGAAGACCAGCCACGGGATGACAGATGACCTCATACAAGTGGCGGGAAGACGCTGGATGCAAGCCGCGCGCAATCGGTCTTATTGGAAGTCCATGGGTGAGGCCTATGTCCAGCAGTGGACTTCTTATAGCTGAGATAATGATGATGATGATGATTATTAAACCATTTTAATTAAAATAATTCTCACAAAAACCTTTTTTAGGGTTCCGTACCCAAAAGGTAAAACGGGACCCTTAAAGACTCCGCTGTCTGTCTGTCTGTCCGTCCGTTTGTCACCAGGCTGTATCTCATGAACCTTGATAGTTAGACAATTGAAATTTTCATAGATGATGTATTTCTGTTGCCGCTATAACAACAAATACTAAAAAACAGAATAAAATAAATATATAAGGGGGCTCCCATACAACAAACGTGATTTTTTACCGTTTTTATAGATAATGATACGGAACTCTTCGTGCGCGAGTTCGACTCGCACTTGGCCGGTTTTTATTTTATTTGTTTCGTTCTATACTCATCATTTATTAAAGTATTATTACTCACGGACTTATTTAATTGTAGTCTATTCTATACATTAGAGCAAAAAATTAATATTTACGTGATACATTACGTAACCCATTGTTTTCGACATAAAATCCAAATTAACCTCATTTGTTTGTACGAAGAGAACAAAAATAGCGCGCAAAAAAATTTTGAGTTTCGATTAACGGTGTTTTTGCTGGATCTTGAAGGACACTGCGTTAATAAACACACAACTACACAGTACTAACTTTGTGAGTATAATAACGAGTGCGAGCCAACTTTGCATAAGAGATGAGCGTAACCCCCCTGTGCTAATATTATAAAAGCTAAAGTAACTCCTTCTCTCTCTCTCTCTCTCTCTCTCTCTCTCTCTCTCTCTCTCTCTCCGTTCGTTACCTTTGCACGGTCAGACAGCTGAATCGATAATTTTGGAATTTGGTTTAAAGAATATATTTAAAAAAAGTTCATAAAAACAATGCAAAAATGTACATGTTTAAAATAAATAAATAGTTATTCTAAAAGTCCAATGATATCAGTGAAATATTTTTTTTTTTTTATCAGCCCTGTTGTACTAACTGTCCCACTGCTGGGAACGGGCCATCTTCTCATTGTGAGAAGGGTTAGGCCATAGTCTGCCACGCTGGCCAAGTGCGGGTTGGCAGACTTCACACATCTTCAAGATCATTGAGAACTCTCAGACATGTAGGATTCCTCATAATGTTTTCCTTCACCGCTTGAAGTTGGCGGCAATCAACAATACGCACATAACTTCGAAAAGACAGAGGTGCGTGCCGTGGGATTCGAACCCAAGACCTACGAATCGCAAGTCAGACGGTCTCACCACTAGGCTGCCGGAAACTTCAATAGAACTTCAACAAACAAACTTCAATAGAACTTCAGTGAAATTTACTTGTATATTAAAAGAACTTACCAAGTGAAGTTTGGTGAATCAAATTAGGTTCACAAGAAGTCGCGGGTCTTACTAGTTTTGAATAGCAAGGTTGGAATATCTACCTGGAATGAGAAGTAGCTCTCAAGAGCGGCTACTAATGACTACTATGCTTAGTAACACCCACCGGACTGCGTAAAAAGGAGGGTTATGTTTTTCGAATGTTTGTATGTATGTACGTATATAAGTGGGTATGTAATGTATGTATGTTTCACTATTACATCCTACAGCCCAAACGGCTTGACCGATTTTGATATGCGAACTATCCTTAGATTCTTCTTCACTCCCTGAGTGTCATAGGCTATATTTTTTGGAATAATAATAATACATAATACAAAAAAAAAGAATACTTTTTTTCTAACTCATATCGAACAATTTCGTGATAAACAACTGATTTTACTAGAATTATTCTAAAGCGTGCGCATTTATAATCTTTAACAGCGGTTTTATGGATTTTCTCACAAAAAACTTACACTAAACAAAGTATCAAGATTATAAGTGTGCAAAGACAAAAGAAAGTGCTGATTCAAATTATTTAAACACTGACATCTATTGACTATTATGATTTTGTTTGACATTATTTTATTATTTCTCTTTGACATATGATTACTAATTTACTATTTGACATTTTAGTATTATTTTATTTCGCATCATTTATTTTATTTTATTGTTTTGTTATATATATAATTACTTGTTTTATAATAATATCCGATTTACATTTAAATTTTATTACTGTATATTATATTATTGTTCTCAACTGTATGGGTTTTGGATGCCTGAAATAAATGTTTTTTTTTATAAAGGAGTGAAAAAACTTTTCTTGTAATATACATACTTGTATTTGTATGTATGTATGTTGTTCAAGTGATGTTTATCAGACGAAGCCATGGTATCAGACGGTTAGCTAATATTGTCGTTATACAACGCAAGAATTAACAGGAGCAAATACCGAAATCTAATTAGCGGTAATAATAGGTGGTTACCTAGATAAGAGGTATCGGGATGGAATGGACGCTTGTGTCGGGGCAGTGTAGCCTGAAGTATGAGCGCTGCCGTCTCTCTCACGCAGCACAACCTTCTTCAACATATGAAATCATTGAGTAGGGATATTAGGAAAGTAAGACCAATTTGTTTATTTAGATTGGAGAAATATTTGAAAAAAGTGTTTCTTCGATAGGTTTTAAATTGACTGGGGTATTGAAAAAATTATTTTTTCATTATTCCGTCGCCAGTATATCTGATTATAACTTTTTTTTATATTTCAGCTATCTAAATAAACAAATTGGCCTCTCACTTTCCAAATATCTCTACTCAATGTTTAAAAATGTGAAGCGCGAGAGAGATAGCTGCGCGCTTTAATCTCCACCTTAATCGTGGTTAAGTATGATCATTGATGTTTGCTTAAGAATTGTTTTATTTACTTAATCTAAGATTGAGTAGATAAAACAAATTTAACTTAAAAGTATACTCCTAAATTATTTCATAATTTCTAATTAAGTATGTCACAACAAAATCTGTGGTTAAATACTTACACCTCAATAAATAAGTATATTAAGTAGAAAAACAGTAATATTATTTTGGGAACTAAGTCATAAATAAAACCTAGAATCATTATTTTTTTCAGAGATTTTCGTTTAATTCGTTTTAGTAAGTATATGTTTTCAGAGTTCCGTACAAAAGGTGCCTATTCGTGCATATTGTTAGCGCTTGTGTTACGGCTGTAGGGCTTAACTATTTTTTATCACGCGAAGAAACTGTTTAACCAAAAATTATGACATACAATACAATAACTGCAAAGATGTTATCCAAAATGTAACTTTTGCCGCGCTGCTTCTCGTTCGTGTCTTTTCCAACATTTTATTATTCCACGGCGGCGCGGTGCGGTGACCGACTGAAGCCAATCCAGTTAACTGTATAGAGATGATGTAACGCTGCCGTAGGTTTTATGTGGGATGGTGAAGCCGAATTACGGGAGCTTTTGTACTTGGATACTATTTACTCAAGCGCTTACCACTATGCGGAACCTATAATATACATATTTAGTCTTACTTATAAACGCTCAATAAGCGCATTTTAGTTAAACAGTGTTTTGTTCCGTTTTCGCGCGTGACAATTTTATTCCCGTCTGACAGAAAGTGACAAGTCCTTATTCAGTGAATAAGATTACATTTTGCGTTTATAAGTAACACGGAATATGTATAACTATAACTACGATATGAGTAAAATGGACAGTGGCATATTTTTGTGTAATAGGTACTTGATATTTTCAAGATCTATGTACATTTTAAGGATTCGCTCAACGCTTACGAGTAGGTATAGTTATATCTCTCGCGCAATACAAAATTTTTAAACATATAAAATCATTGAGTAGGGATATTAAAAAAATTGGAAATGAATTTGCTTATTTACATAGGAGAAATATTAAAAAGAAATATTCAGATATCACTTAGTGTCGACGGAGTAGTGAAAAAAAACATATTTTTACTTTAGTAGCTCAAACATGTAGGTTTTGCTGCCTGAAATCAGTGAGCAAAATCGCATTTTGCTCACTGAGTGAGACAAAGTAACTTTTTAATTATTTTTTTCAGAAAGCCGCGAACATCTTATTCAGCCTTGGGTTAATCATACAATTCGAAACATTCACACTCTATCTCTTTCCCGCCATTAGAAAGAGAGAGAGAGAGAGACAAAGACCAGCCCTTTCGAAGTTCCGATTTTGAATTCGACCTCAAAGACAAACACGTTCGAAATTTCGTACTAACTAAAGAAATTTTGCAAAAAGATAATTATGTCCTATATTGTAATTTATTGAATTTTTAACTTATTGTTGTATTTAAACGAAAATAAGTAATTTACTGCAAATAAAACTGATATTTAACCTGGAAATATTTATTATCTCCTAAAGTGTTCTCGCTGCTGAAGTGAAAATTTATGTGTGTTACACGAGAGCAAAGTTTTTTGCATCTCGTGCCTTTGAATCCCTCTCCACACTTTTAGCACAAATAACTATTTTCTACTCCTCAGCCAATTTAGAAGATATCAAAGATACATACATATACATAGATATATATTTGATATCTTTATATCTTGATAGATATCAGAATGAATCTTGCAGAACATGAGAAAAATAATTATTATATTCTATTGTTAAAATAAACTAAAGATTAACTCGTTTGTTACAAAATATATGACACCAATGCTTTCTCCACTTCTGGTAGAGCCTAACTAATTAACAACTATATTTCATCGAAGTATTCTCAAGGAGAGAGCTACCTGCTGTTGATACATACATCATATTAATGTGTTACTATCAAGAAAGTTATTTATGTAACGAATTATTGAATCACTGCAAAAATACACGTAGAAAAATTGAGTAGTAATAAAATAGAAATAATTAGATTCTGATATGAATAAAGATTCTGATTCTGATTCTGCAAAAATGACTTCGTGTCCAATTGACTGTTTGTTTGATGTTTCACATTCTCCTTACCACTACCCACTATAAGATAAGTAGAAAGTCTGCACACTACTATCAATTTCTAATTGAAATATCCAAAATCCGTTTATAACGATTCAGTTCACATTCTCGATCTTCTGTTTGTTGAAAGATACAGTCTTATGGATTTCAAAGTAAAAGTTGGTATTTTAGCACATTTCATTATTGGGAAAATATTAATTATAATAGATATATACGCACACATATTATGATTAAAACAAAACTAATATAAACAGCTTGTTTTATTTATTTACAGACTTGCCTGATGCGGTCCACGATGGAGCGCGCTTGCCGAGAAGAAACCGGTTAAAAAAACTCGCTATTATAAATAAATTATACATATAATATATATATATATATATATATATATATATATATATATATATATATATATATATATATAGTGGATCGCTGAACAAACATACATAAAAAAAACATACAGTCGAATTAAGAAACTCTTTCTATTTGGAAGTCGGTAAAAAATAAGTAATTGTCATTTCTTTTACTGTCACTTGAACTTTGCGACTTTTGTCGAGGTCGAACATATTTCGAAAATTTAATTAATTTAACTTTTCAATCGACTTCAAAAAAGAAGAAGGTCATCGATCAATTCGATTGTATTTTTTTTAATTTTTTTTTTAATTTTGTTACCTCATAACTTTCGACTGGGTGAACCGATTTTGATGATTATTTTTTTATTTGAAAGCTGGTGCTTCCCGTGTGGTCCCATTTCAATTTGTTCCAGTTCTGACAATGGCATCCATGAGAAGTCTGTTGCTTCAGTTTTTTAAACTATAATTATACTGTAACGCATTGTAGGGACATTTTTACGCAACTTTAATATAAGTACTTATATTTTTCATCTTAATTTTTTTTCCAGCAAAATATCTGCGACACCATTAATGTTGCAGTTATGTGCGCTATAAGCCTTAAGCGACAGTTATCGCTTACCATTAGGCAAATCGACTTCTTGTTTGCTGCACTATATTTAAATAACTATGTAAAAGGAGTTTTATGTTGTTCTCACATATGTATGTGTCTATTTATGTTATTCACACCGTCGCATAACATCAGGCGAGTCGGTGGTCAAACGCAGATCTATCTTCCATAAAAAATCTAACGATTTGACCTATTTTGGAGTGATGTCAAAGAAAACTAATATGGTGTCATTTCGATTTGACTGAATAAATAAATTCAAAAATAAGTGACCAAGACCGTGTCGACGCCCGTATAGAAGGGTTCCGTACCTAATACTATAATTTAAAAGAACACTTCTAAGAAGACTACTTTATGAACTACGGGGACACAATTTTTTCATCTTTGGCGGGCTATATCTCGCACACATTGCATCTGAGAAAAAAATGATATATGGAACCCGAGTCTTATTTTAAAAGACCCATTCAAAGATAGGTACCCCACACGATGGGGTGAGGGTTGAAAAAAATCATCCCTAGAAGGGATGATTTTTTTCAACCCTATAATTAAGTTTGAAGTACCACGACTATTTTTTTGACAGTTTGATAATTCCAAGATTGTAGTTCTCAGGAATGATGATGAGATGGTGGCAAATATTTATATAGCAAGTATATTCAATTTCTTGATATATCTAATATTTAAAAGTTACAAGTATTCCAATTGTCTGCTTACCGAGGTAAAATATATGAATGCACTTGTTATTTTAAATCATTTCAAGAATATCGTTTTCCCATCATTCCGACTTAAATTGAATATATTAATTCAGTTCAGTATTGATACCTTATAAGCAGATGAATAAATTAATCAATATGCGAGTTTGAATACTCACAATAATGGGTTTGTTCCCATTATCGTCATGTTTTTGTAGTTTAACTAATATAACGTTTAACTTTGCATTATTTAGCAAACAAACCGGTTTCCCAAGGTCTGGGATGAGCGTTATCTACAAATATCACTTGAGTCATTGTTCTAATGCAATTTAACGCATACGAGCGTAATTTATACGCACGAAACGGTTATACTCGCATGTGTTTATGTTCATGTATTTTACGGCGCGTGGGTGCGTCTACACTTTTGTTTTGATAAGGACTTAACCTCCTTTAATTTCAATTAATAAACGCGCGCCACCAATGTCATCTTATTTCCGAATGCCTTTGCCTTTCTCGAGCATCCCTCCGACATTATAAAAGGGAGCGTTGCAGCCGCGCGCCGCAGTCTCCGCTCAGCCATCGACCGAGTCAGTCGATCGCAGTTCGCGCGCAGTGTAGTTCGTGTCTCGTAACATGGAGGGGGCACCGCAGACCGGCGTGCCTGAAGACGAGGGGATCGCCTCGGACCGTCGCCCTTCTACCGACGACCACGCGGATCTCTCCGACACAGCATCGGAGACGGGATCCAACGGCGGTGGCAAAGACTCGGGCTGCGAAGTCGCCCCTGATGCACAGGAACCTCCCTATACACCCCCCGATGAAGAACTGGCCGCCAGAATCGTCGCTCAAGTGGAATTCTACTTCTCCGATGCGAACATTACGAAAGACGCCTTCTTATTGAAGCATGTCCGGAGAAACAAGGAAGGCTACGTCTCACTCAAATTGATATCTAGCTTCAAAAGAGTCAAGCATTTGACTAAAGACTGGAGAGTGGTCGCGGAAGCGCTGAAGCGGTCTACGAAGTTAGAGATCAACGAGCTGGGAACGAAGTTGAGAAGAATGGATCCTTTGCCTGCTTACGATGAAACGACGCCTTCCAGGACCGTGGTTGCAGTCAAGATGCCAATAGACCGTCCCTCGGTTGAAAATGTGTCGAGATTGTTCGCAGGATGCGGTGAAATAGCCCTAGTGAGGGTGTTGAGACCCGGTAACCCAGTGCCGGCTGACGTACGACAGTTTCTCAACAAGAACCCTAGTTTGGTGAACTGTGTGTGTGCTTTGGTCGAGTTTACCGAGTCTGAATCGGCGCGGGAGGCTTTAAGACTCCAGGCTCCGGAGGAAGAAGGTATGAAAGTGTATGAGCTGAATGGTGTGCCTCGAGAACCGAAGAGGAAGACAGCGGTTCGACGCCCGACGCCTCGCAGACACGAGTGCGAATACTCCTCTTGCTGTAGTGGCTCCGAAGCCGAATACGACTACAGATACGCAACCCCATATTATAGAAGAAATTCGAGCGGTTTCTTCGCGCCGCGCTCGCCCGAGATTCAGACCTGGGTGCCGCGAAGGCAGTCGTCTTGCAGTCACAGTTCAGATTCAGGAGTCTCGTTTTATTGCAATTCTAGGAGAGCTTCCCAAGTGAGCACGGGGAGTGCGAGCAGCGCTGAGGGGTGGCTTTCGAGGAGGCTATCAGGGTGTTCGCTTTCGGGAACAGAATGCGGCGGAGGGGGAAGGAGGCTGTCCTACGCGCCCAGGTTTGAGCCCAGAGCGCCAGCTGTTCCCGACGGAACCCGCGGGTTCCACGCCGCGGCGCGTCAACGCAGAATCTCAGACTTGGCTCTGTATTCGCGCTAGAAAGCGGCCGCCAACCGTGACACCTTTCTAACGTTGGATAACCGGCCACCTTTCACGTTGGCTTTTTAATCTATTTCGTAGGAGGAAGCGGCTCGCGTGTGTTACGCTGTATGCTCGCGATTTTTAAGTTTTGTTTCAATTTGTGGTCGCCCGTCATAGGTTATTTTATGTGTACAGATAGTTTTACAATCTGTGACGGGCGACGACAAAGAAATCTGAGCGAAGGCGATTTCTGGTAAAAAAGCAATTAGCAAAATAGGTCATGTTTTATACGCCAATATTTCGCTCAGGATCGTCCAAAAGTTGTACTAACTGAAACGGTAGAACAACTTTTGTCCAGCTATACTAAGTTACCTTTTGTACTATAAAATTGTGATCGTTCAGCTCATTTAGGTTAAGTCGACAGCTGTGTAGTGTTCAATTCACGAAGTTATTTATTAGTATTTATTTCGCGTATTTATTGCGGTGCGCGCGCATGCGCGGTAGAGTTTTCGGTCCAGTTATGTCAGAGTTGTGAGCACAAAAAAAACAGATGCAAAATCGACATGTATTGAGATTGTAGACTCGTTTCTGGCAAGTCGATTGGCGGAATCGTGGCCCGTGTTTTATGTAACAATGCATTCTTGAAAGAGAATGCAGAGCGAGTAAAAGTATCGGTCACTCCGCCGGACTAACCGTACTCGCGCAATGTCTGGGCGGCCGACCTCTCTTTTTTGTAAATTAAGTTAGGTGCAACGTCTCGTTATGGCGGGGAATTCTAATTTTGAACGTTTGTTCCATAGATCATAAACTTGTTTTATGATCTGTGTTTTTTTCTGACATTGCAGCTAGACCGGGTCATTATTATAAATAATTAGTGTAGACTAGATTTTTTGCGGTAGTTGTGATTCCAATTATCACGTCAATACTTACTCAAATTCTCTTTTATTTAACCTATGTTGTCTTACTATTGGACAAAGGTATCTATGGAGTAATCGACATATACCACCTCAATATTTGTATCAATATTGCAAAAAACCTAAATAGATACATTCTTTTTAATTAATCTATACTTTTCTACTACTGGGAATAGGTCTCGGCCAATATTTATTATTAACAACTTGTATAAGTAGACAAATCTAATTTTGCTATTTCAAACGGTTCACAAAATTCCACTTTTAATTTTAATGTCGCAAATATTGTCATCGTTTTCAATAACAATAACAAAAACTAGGTCTAGAAACAACAAATCTACAAGTCTAGTTAACAAAAAATCAATTTAAAGTTCGATTCCTCGCCATAGAGTAACGTTCCACCTTAATATAAGTATAAGTAAGTCAGTCGCCATTTCATTTCTCATTAATGTACTTAGTTTAAGAAAAGTTGTGATGTAATTTATTTTTAATTCAAACAGAGGTTTCCTTTATGCTTTGGCACAATTATTTTGCTTACCTCTGTTGCCGATGATATTTTTTTAATTAATTATAAGTTTTTTTGAGTATCGGTTTGTTTTAGTGACCTTCTACGTAGAAAGTGACCTGACCGACGTTTGCCTTGACTAATCCGTTTGGGCGACAGATCTTGAGTTTCGTCATTTGTTTTTTAAACTGGTAACGCTTGGGGCGTTGCTACCACAAAGCCGCTACTTATTGGAATAATTTTTATTCCAAATAGTCTTGTTCTTGACCGCTAGCTCAAGATTGTGTTGCGTCCATCGTCGTGACTATTGTAAGTTCTGTGGTTCTACGATGAGACAAGTTCGTGTCGAATGGTTGTGTTAGTAAAATAACACATAGAGGCATATGTAATATTACAGATTGACTAGCACAGTGCATGACCATACAGAGTTGTGAACTGTTGAAATCCATTTTTTTAACAAACAGGCTACTCATGTTTATTTTTGAACCGAAATTCCGACTATAGTTTTAACTGAATATAAAATTCATATATTGAATTTTGTTGAAATCCAAATTTTTTGGTGGCATTGAAATTGGCAAAATATACGCTTAACATCAGGCGAGGAGGTTGCGTCACAACTGAAAATATAAAAATAATAAATTAAAAACTGATGATTCGATCTCAATCAGAAGAGATCTAAATCAATTATTCAGATTTTGTAATCATTCAATATTGGAAGATATATTTAATGAAAATAAAATTATACGTTGATCAATTATTGATTCTCAAATAATAATTAATATAAATATAACTCATACTCAGTGTTTATTATCTATTATTATTCATACTCAGTGGGGCTGGTTAAAAACACTGAGTGATAGTTAATTAAATTTAATGTGGTATCTTTTCGTATAGGCTTTTAAGATTATGGTAGGGAGCAGTAGCGGACTAAAGAAGGTCGGTATTGATAATTATTATGTATTTCTGTGACTTCTGTGAAGTTCTTATATGTAATTAAATGCAAATAATATGCAACAGCTGTTTGAAATTGAATGATTGATTCAAATGACAAGAATTAATTCTATTTTGATTTATAAATGAGCTGAGACAAATAGAAACAAGTGTTTGCTACTAAAATAGAATGATGAATTCATAGACTCTTCATCATCATCATCATCTCAGCCTTAAGAAGTCCACTGCTGGACATAGGCCTCCCCATAGATTTCCAAAAAGACCGATTGGAAGCGGCTTGCATCCAGCGTCTTCCCGCCACTTGTATGAGGTCATCTGTCCATCTCGTGGCTGGTCTTCCTACGCTACGCTTGCCGGTACGTGGTCTCCACTCGAGAACCTTTCGGCCCCATCGGCCATTAGTTCTACGTGCTATGTGCCCTGCCCACTGCCACTTCAACTTGCTAATCCGCTGTGCTATATCGGTGACTTTTGTACGTCTACGTATCTCTTAATTTCTGATTCGATCTCGTAGAGAGACTCCGAGCATAACTCTATCTGAGCATAGACTCTTAGTTTAATAATTCATCATTGGAAATATTTTATCATCATCATCATCTCAGCCATAAGAAGTCCACTGTTGGACATAGGCCTCCCCCATGGATTTCCAAAAAGACCGATTGCGCGCGGCTTGCATCCAGCGTCTTCCCGCCACTTGTATGAGGTCGTCTGTCCATCTCGTGGCTGGTCTTCCTACGCTGCGCTTGCCGGTACGTGCCGAAATATTTTATATTTTTACATAATCTGAATGTTGGTTGACTTAGATTAATAACATAAAGGACTAATAGTATATCATTCAAAATTCCGTACTTAGGTGAAGCCGAAATTCTATCAAAATGTGTGCAGAACCATCTTATTGTATTTGACATGCACAGGAGCATTCAATGATATTTCAAGTGAGTATGCTGATACTACATACTACGTATCAAGATCACGTAACGAGCTATGGAGAGGGCTATGCTCGGAGTATCTGCGACGGATCGCGAGCTCGGACGTTTTTGAGGACTGACGCTACATCCCGTTGATATTTTTTTAAAGCCTACAAAGTAATTATTATAACATAATAATTACTTTGTAGTATTAATTAATTATTATTATTTCGGCGGCTTAATAACTTTGACAGTAGAGCTGGCCACTCAGTCTACACGAACTTACCTACTTATTTTTTTATTATAACAATAATATATTTTTTTTATTTATTTAAATACCCATATTTAACTCTCTTTTGCGACACATATCCACCATGAAATTATGTCAATGATTGGTTTCCTTATTTTATTTGTTTAGAAAAATGATAAAAAAAATCATAGCGTACAGCAAGTAACGCATCGGTGTAGCGGTGTAAGGCGTTAAATTATACAAGTTATGTAACGGTTACCTAACGCGCTATTATAACGGTGGAATTGGATCGCGGATAATGGGCATTGTTGCAATTGGCATTAGAACTATATTGCTTTAAATACATAATATATGATACGCGTTATTGGGAACGGTGTACTATTAGCTTTTATTTGCAACTGCCCAGTGTCCGTAATCAAATCTTGCAAGTTACGTTTCTCAGTTTTTTTATTGGATTTGGACCCGCTTTAAGCATTTGTCAGTGTCAAGTATAAATATTTCTTGAATAAAACAAGTTATAAATGTTCTAGCCACAATTAAAGTCACTTAAACAGTCATTTTCAAATTCGAGTCGTACTTCAGTAAAGTGTTGGCGGTTTTACTGAAAGCTTCTATGGAGTTTTGCCAACAACGTGGAAAGACACGTTTCACTGCTTTATTTCACATGCCCAATGCCCACACTCACGCACTTGATCGAACACTTAATAAATAAAACACCACCATTTTTATCGCATTAATATTCGAAATAACACAAGTTAAGGAAAATAAAATAGAGCAATAACATGTCTCAAGGACGTTCCCGCCAAAACTCCCAGCCCTGCTAGCATGGAACATGGACAAATAGTCTTTCCCCCGTTTTATCCACCCTTCAGAGCAAATAAAGTATGTACTGACATTGACAACTGACATAACAACGTGTACAAAAACGTTTTATCCACCTTCCATGCTAGCAGGGCTGGTACCGATTAAGTTGACATTTTTAACTGACTTCCAAAAAGGAGGAGGTTATCAATTTGACTGTTTTTTGGGGTTCCGTACCCAAAGGGTAAAAACGGGACCCTGTTACTGAGACTCCGCTGTCTGTCCGTCCGTCCGTCCGTTTGTCACTAGACTGTATCTCATGAACCGTGATAGTTAGACTGTTGAAATTTTCACAGATGATGTATTTCTGTTGCCGCTATAACAACAAATACTAAAAAATCAGAATAAAATAAACATTTAAGGGGGCTCCCATACAACAAACGTGATTTTTTGTTAGTTTTTGCTCGATATTGATAACGGCTATTGCTATTGATATTGATAATCATTTATTGGTTATAATTATTACAAGTCATATAAAAATATTGTGTAAAAAATATTAATAATTAAAAATAATCGAATAATAAATAAAATTGCAATAATTCTTCTTTCTTCTTATTATTTCTTTTGATAAACATACTTGTTTAAACTATGTACTTATAATTTTTATAGTTATCAGTTTTTTAAACTATAATTCTTCGTACTTGTGTAAATTGAATGCCAATACTTAATTTTTACAAATGAAATGATGATGCAGCCGGGATTTAGGGACTGATTTTTTTTCCTGATGGAAAGGTCTCTGGTAGTCGAGTTTGGGCCCATTAACTTTGGTGTTTTGTATATATATGATAACATATATTATCCGTCCAATATTAATTTGCTTTAGAATAATTCTTGTAAAATCACTTATTTATTACGAATAAGTTCGTTGAAGGTTAAGAAAAACGCATTTTATTTTATTTTTCCGAGAGATGTATTATTATTATTAAAAAAAATATAACCTATGACACTCAGATAATGAAGACGAATCTAACGATACTTCGCACATCAAAATCGGTCAAGCCGTTCAGGCTGTAGACGATCATTCATCATATACAAACATACATACATACTTATATACTTAATCACATAAATAGATACGTACAAACATACATACACTCGAAAAACATAAGCTTCCTTCTTACGCAGTCGGGTAAATAGATAACTTATTCGGACTCAATGTCAGATAAACCATTTATTTACTATTTGATTTTGTAGCGGCGTGGGAAACTGCTCCACTGCCATACTAACCGTGAAGAAATTCACCATTTTATGTAATAATAGAATGGAAGCATTTCTCATCGACGCACCGTTATGTAATGACTTATCGCTAAAAGTATTGTCAGATGCAAAAGTACTTTCAACGTATTGCAGCAACCTATGAGCACCAGCTCGCAGCTATCTCTCTCGCGCATCACAACATTTTTAAACATATAAAATTATTGGCTAGGAATATTAGAAAAGTGAGAGAAGAATTTGTTTATTTATTACGAGAAATATAAAAAAAAAATGTATATCTTTTAAATTGGTTGAGGAGAAGGGAAATATATGTTTCACTATTCCGATGCCAGTATATGTGATATCTGAATATTTTTTTTTTAAATATTTGTCCTATCTAAATAAACATATACATTTCTCATTTTTCAGATATAAGAAATATTAAAAAAGAAAAGTTTTTCTTCGATGTATTTTAATTTAGTTGAGAAGTTCCAAAATATTTTTTTTTTTCAATCTCGCCGTCTTCTTCGCCATTTTTATGATATCGGAATAAAGATTTAAAAAAATATTTTTTCAACTAATGGTAGGTACGCACTTACCGGTTTGCCGCAACGCGGCTGCCCATCCGGCTAGCCGCAGGACGCGGTTGCAACTGCGGCCAGCCGGACGGGCAGCCGCGTTGCGGCAAACCGTTCAGTGCGGATGAAAACGCTCCGGTTTCTCGACTGATCGGCCCATTCTCAAAATGGACGTTGAAAAAGTCACAGCTATTTATTATATTTGCTTGCGCTATATAAAGAAAAACTTTAAATTTCGTACGTTTACGGATTTCTTCATTTCTGATTCGCTCTCGTAGAGAGACACCGAGCATAGCCCTCTCCATACCTCGTTGCGTGACCTTGAGCTTCCTTATAAGGCCTATAGTGAGTGACCACGTTTCAGTGCCGTATGTCATCACTGGTAACACACACAGATCGTAAGCTTTCGACTTGAGGCATTGAGGTATATCGAACGAAAAGACGTTTTTGACTTTCCCAAAATTTGCCCAGCCGAGTTGGATTCGACGATTGAAAAAACATTTTGTTTTTCATATTGACTGTACCCAAATCATTTTTTTTCCCATTTTTTTTGTAACTAAGTTTTGAAAGGATCTTGTTTCTTCCGTGGGCGAAAATAGGACTAACAGTAAACGCAGAGTCACGTTATAATGGAAACCATTGAAGATAATAACTTCCAACACCCACAACAATTCACTTGTTCCTAACGCGGCGCGTGAATGAAAGCATAAGAAAGGTGAAATGGACATTTTACAAATTGACACGTTATTCGTAACGCATTGTTTTAATATGGACGTGATACTTACGTCGTGAGGAGTGAGGACTGTGACGCATCGCACGCGGCGGAGTGAGAAGCGCCGCTATTTTGAATTCTAATTTTGATGTACGTTACGTACACGTATTCAAAACGTTTTTAGGGTTTTACTGTAATTACGACGTACCCTTATAAATTCGGCATGCCCGTCTGTCTTAGATGTACCTTGATACTTAAATCTGCCATGTCCATTTGTCTGTCTGTCTGTTCGTATATCACAACCATTGGCTACTTTGGTCCATTAGTTTTGTAGTCATAATTATGTTTAATTTTTTCGAGTTCGTTGATTAAAGTCGGTCGATCAATATACTAAAATTGTTTTCCATTTAATGGTAGTGCTTAAAAGTGACTCATCATAAAAATCCAATGTTACCACAAGTGTAGTTAACTAAGTTGCATAAAAATACTAATCGTTGTCCATACTAAGAAATCTATATACTATGAATAATATACAACCTCTAAATCTACACATATCAACTTGTAAGGAAAGAGGAAACACACATATGAATCATTCGTCTTTTACATAAAGTTGCATAAAGCCAAAAATCCACAGGCCGAACTCATGAGATGGTTTAAAAATTTATCGGAGGAAAATCTTTAGCGAAATATTTATGACTACTAGAGTTTGAAAGGATGAACGTTCGCCGGATATTTATATTATTATCAGCCCTGTTTGTACAAACTGTCCCACTGCTGGGAACGGGCCATCTTCTCATTGTGAGAAGGGTTAGGTCATAGTCTGCCACGCTGGCCAAGTGCGGGTTGGCAGACTTCACACATCTTCAAGACCATTGAGAACTCTCAGACATGTAGGTTTCCTCACGATGTTTTCCTTCACCGTTTGAAGTTGGAGGCAATCAACAATACGCTCATAAATTCGAAAAGACAGAGGTGCGTGCCGTGGGATTCGATCCCAGGACCTGCGGATCGCAAGTCAGACGGTCTCACCACTAGGCTGCCGGAAACTTCGCCGGATGGTGTCGGTAAATCTTGGTATGTTAGTGGCCGGTTAGACAGATGCTAGAGCTTATGACAAAGATTTATATTCATATTTTGTCTATTCATATCTTACCACGGACAAAAATTTACTTCTTACTTTTTAGGGTGCTGTACCCAAAGGGTAAAAACGGGACACTATTACTAAGACTTCGCTGTCTGTCCGCCCGTCCGTCCGTCCGTCCGTCCGTCCGTCCGTCCGTCCATCCGTCCGTCCGTCCGTCCTTCTGTCACCAGGCTGTATCTCATGAACCGTGACAGTCAGAGAGTTGAAAGTTTCACAGATGATGTATTTCTGTTGCCGCTATAACAACAAATACTAAAAAACAGAATAAAATAAATATTTAAGGGGGCTCCGATACAACAAACGTGATTTTTTTTGCTCGTTTTTGCTCAATTTGATAATTGATAACGGCA
The DNA here is from genome assembly GCA_947563715.1 of Lycia hirtaria. NCBI lineage: Eukaryota > Metazoa > Arthropoda > Insecta > Lepidoptera > Geometridae > Lycia > Lycia hirtaria. The sequence continues at coordinate 30,329,042 of OX387377.1, read as the reverse complement.
ACAGGTAGACGGTTGAAATATTCACAGAATATTGAGTTAAAAAATAAATAATTAAATTAAAATAAAATTAATATTTAAGGGAGGCTCCCATACAACAAACGTGATTGTTTTTGCCATTTTTATAGATAATGGTACGGAACCCTTCGTGCGCGAGTCCAACTCGCACTTGGCCGTTTTTTTTATTTATTATATATACTTTTTTAAAAAACACGTATTATATTCTTAACAGGATTTTAAGATACGGTTCCCGATTCGATTGTACCTTTTGTCTATGGCAGCTGTGAATCTATCTATTTTTTTAAATAAAATTTGACATCTTTAAACAATTCAATAACAGTGGTTCATTAATTCTATGACTAATTTCCCAACATTTTGTTTAATAAGCCATCGTTTGAGATTAGTTTATCAGATTTTTCTCTACTGTGTAAATTAGTGATACATAAGTAATGTAAGATTTTTAGAAGAATTCTTAAAATTGTGGGAATAATTACTATTAAAATCTATTAAAAAAAAAATAGATTCATAATTAACTACACAATAAATCTTTTAAGTAAGCAACTGTGTAACCGAGGATATACGACATCGCAGTAGACTAGAATAAATATAATTTGAAAACTTTACATTTCTTTTTATTTATCCTGTCAGCCAATAGGCAGCCACTCAGCGCTCAATGTTGGATTTTTCACGACTGTTGCTCTTGTACCAGATTTCCTTACTGTTACTTTCATACTGTATGCTCGATACCGACACATTTAAAAAAAAATACCAACAAGCATCTACATTTGAAAAACCCGTTTCTCTTATAAAGTCGATTATTTTACTATGGAAACTAACGTGGTTTTCACACATTTTTAAATGAAAACTACGGGTAACTCACGTCTGTTTTTGAGAGTGACGTGTGCGCTACTCATTTGAAAAAGTCCGCCGAATGCGGTTGAAACTATAGTCAGATTTTTCGGCTCAAAACAGACGTGAGTGACCCGTAGTTTTTATTTAAAAAAGCCGATTATTTGTTACGAAAAAGTTTGTTGGGGGTTACGAAAAAGCAAATATTGTTTTTTTTTGCGAGAGTTATATTATTATTATTACAAAAATTTGAAGAATTGGGAAGTAAAGAAAAAAGGGGGATAGATTGGATAAGCCACAGTTTGGTGTGGTAGGCACAGCTTAATCGAAAATATACGTATTATTAATTACATATAAACATATATATGTAAACTCGAAAATCGTAACCCCCTTCTTACGCAGTCGGGTAAAAATAGGCATCTTACAAAGAAATCCTCAAGATAGCAATAAAATCAATAATCAAAAAAGTCCGGCCAGTTTTTGACAAATTTAGCCGGATACAGCCATCTCTACAAGTACATCCTGACTTCCGTTCCAGCAACCTCGGTTCACTCTTGACCCTCGAGAGTCGTGTTCCGAAGATGGCTCCATCAACTGTCAGACAACACAATATAAATATAATATAGATACCTACCAGATAAGATATACTCGCGAGTCTTTGATAATACGTAGGGTGGTTAAATGTCAGGGTCGAACTGGTGTCGGCTATGTTCTGTTATGTTAGATTCTGGTTAGTATATTATTTTGAGAAATTAAAGAGTATTAAAGTAAATATTTATTTTCAGAGCAGAATTCATAGTACAATGCTTTCTTAGTGGGCCCCAAACTCGGCTAGGCCGGTATCTTGGAAGCCCAGAGCAGATGTTCCTATTTTAATTATTTTTTTGCGCTAGGTATATATATTTTTTTATCAGCCCTGTTTGTACAAATGGTCCCACTGCTGGAAACGGGCCATCTTCTTACTGTGAGAAGGGTTAGGCCATAGTCTGCCACTCTGATCAAGTGCGGGTTGGCAGACTTCACGCGTCTTCAAGATCATTGAGAACTCTCAGACATGTAGGTTTCCTCACGATGTTTTCCTTCACCGTTTGAAGTTGGCGGCAATCAACAAAACGCACATAACTTCGAAAAGACAGAGGTGCGTGACGCGGGATTCGAACCCAGGACTTGCGGATCGCAAGTCAGACGGTCTCCCGACTAGTCTGCCGGAAACTTTACTAGGCTGCCGGAAACTTAATGAAACGGATGGAAATTAATTAACTTCAAATGTAAATAGGGCGAATTCTGTGATTAACTTAATAATAATAAATTAATATAATTATTAGTGCTATTAAATTATACAAAAAGTAAATAATTAACTATATAAAAAGCCGGTACCAAAACAAACCGAAAAGTAGTAAAATGTTTAGACAATGACAAATATATTCTTATATTATGTGGCTAGGAGAACCTAACCTGTTTGTTCAGACGGCTAGAAGCTCGAACAAGTAAGTTTAAAAATCTTAAAAACCCTCGAAAAACGGCTGTATCGATTTTGATGAAATATAACTAAGAACGCTCTCGATAAAACCATATTTTAAATTAAAAAAAACATCTGTTTGAGAGCTACGATACCATACATAGATACACAGATACATACGTCAAACTTTTAACACTCCTCGTTTTGGTCGGGGGTTAAAAAGGGGAATTTATTACAGACCTTATCTTGTCAAGATATACTGAACATAATTATTGTAAATATGTGCTCGCAAGGTCTACCGTTCGCAAAACTACTACTATACAACATGAGAAAAAATATCCTTATTCTTGTGTAGTCGGGTAAACAATTAGAAGCTATTATTAGCGTTTTCTCAGCCAATAAATCAGTATAACACGTCAGTACGTGCATACATTACTAATCAGCGCTTGATTGTGCACTACTGACGAACGGAGCAGGGAATACTGACAGAGAAACAGATCACTACAATACAGTTGCTGTCAAATCATGTAAGTTACGGCATAGTATACATTATAGTACATGTACAGAGCAACTCAACTCGCACAGCCGCTATATACCTATGTTAATATTAAATCTACAGATATGACAATTTATTATACAAAAGAACATCAATATGCATTATGTACACGTTAACTTGGGCGCAAAAGGCACCTACAGTAAAGCAGTGGATATTTATAAAATGTATATTGTAAAGATTCTGTTCAGCGAGCAAACTAAGCACGAAGCTTTTATCTTGGGGATGCTTATAGAGTGCATCCCATTCTACCGAGCTTTCGTATCCTTTCTGGTGTACAACAAAATACTGAAGTGTCCGGCCGTACCAGCAGGTCGTATGTATTTGTAGTATTAGTTGCATGAATATTATGTAGGTTGTTTTAGAAACCTGTCTCTCTGCGTATGTTCTACTCTAGCCGCGTTCCTTGCTATAATAGTTTCTCTTCCAGCGCGTTATCCTGCGAGCGACATTGGCACATTTTCCTCTCGCGTACTTTACGAAGGTTGCACTAATTTCTCTTCCGGCGCGTTATCCTGTAAGTGACATTGGCACGGCTTCCTGTCGCGAAATTTAAGATGGTTGCACTTGTCTGTATTGAAACCTGTCTCTCTGTGTATGTGATACTCAGGCAGCTAGCGGCGTGCATTGCCATACTAATTTCTCTTCCGGCGGGTTATCCTACGAGCGACATTGGCGCGGTTTCCTCTCGCGAACCTTACGAAGGTTGAATGAGCTGGTTTGTGCTGTAAGTAAATAGAGTACTTTGGGAGGTTAAATCATATATTACCGAACTGCACAACGCAAAGGAGAGTAATTTGTTTATAGGCTTATATATGTAAATACCTATGTTTGTTCCTTGTGGCGCTCAAAAAAACAGACGCGTGGATTGATATTGATAAATGATATGCTGTTAGATTAGTCCGTATTGCGCACGCGTCACTGGGTGTGTATAAAAATAAGATGGCGGATTTTTGATGGCAAAATGTAAGTTTAAAAAACCAAACCTGAGCCAACCAGCCAATCAACCAACCAACGAAGAGATCCGTAGACGTATAAAAGGTCACCGACACAGCACAGCGGATTGGCAAATTGAAGTGGCAGTTGTCAGGGCATATGGCACGTAGAATTGATACCGATGGGGCCGAAAGGTTCTCAAATGGAGACCACGAACCGGCAAGCGCAGCGTAGGAAGGCCAGCCACAAGGACAGAAGATATCATACAAGTGGCAGGAAGACGCTGGATGCAGACCGCTTCCAACCGGTCTTGTTGGAAATCCTTGGGAGAGGCCTATGTCCAGCAGTGGACTTCTTGTGGCTGAGATGATGATGAAACCTGAACCACACCATCAGGCGAGTTACCGCTCAATTGTAGATCTATTTCATGTAATAAAACCGGATTGAAGATCGTTATTTCCAGTGAAAAATAGGAGTTGTTAAGAGTATTTATTTAATCATATAGTACCGCGTTGTCGCGAATTACACTAATGATATTTACAAAAGGTTAATACAGTTAATCACTGTCTGCCAACCCGCACTTGGCCAGCGTGGCAGACTATGGCCTAACCCTTCTCACAATGAGAAGATGGCCCGTTCCCAGCAGTGGGACAGTTTGTACAAACAGGGCTGATAAAAAAAAAAAAACAGTTAATAATTAAATCATTAAAATTAAATTAAATATGTAAATATTATAAAACAGAAAACTTATAGCTAAATATTTAAACAGTAATATAGTCAATTAGTTAAAAATGTCAGAAAATAATTATAAAAATACAATGATAATATAAAATGATAAAAAAATAAAATGAAATGTCAAATGGAAAATTTCAATATTTAACAAATGCTCGACTGCTTATGTGATATCACCTCACCTCACAATAAGCCAAGCACTGTGACCTGATGTCCCTCCATTCGCCCGCCAATAAGTCGCACTCTGGATTAGTGACAAGAAGGGAGTCCAGCGCCGCAAGGGATCGCGGTATCGGTGATGTCCGGTGGGCAACAGTCCTGCACTTCGAAACAGAAAACAGTTTATGTTTCCTGCTCCGAAGATAATTATCAGGGACGAAAAGATTGCACAGTTTTTCAGCAAGATCTGGAGCGTCCACTTTGCTGCGCAATATTTTGCACATCATCCCCAGCTGGTCGTGCTTTCTCCTTACTTGCAACGAGTTGTCCCTAGAGTACCGTGCAAAAAATCCGTTGGGTACATATGAGGGTAGTACCCAAATCTGCGTTTATAAAGGTATCTGAGGAAAGCCTTCTAAACCTTCTCTAATAACAAGGTGTATTTGTTCTCATGCGGGTGCCACACACATGCACTAGCCTCTAGTTTGCTTCGAACCAATGCACTGAAGATAAGCCTCACGACCTCATCGCTTTGGAAACCCTGAGCGTTACGGAGCACAAAGCCAAGTCGTTGATATGACTGCTTAGCAACTTCAATGATGTGCTCATTAAAGGTTAGCTCCCGGTCGAACGCGACACCCAAATCTTTCATAGACATAGCACGTTTATTGGTGCCGTGGTCACAGGACGGACGCAACAAAGTGTTCGAAACGTCAGTTCATAAAATTATGTAAAATATACGCGATAAATATGTTAAAATATATTTCATTTCAATGAGTAACAATCACGTTAACCTTAGAAAACATAGAGGTAGAATCTACTGTGGCATTGAGGGCGCTTGCTGTTCTTATTTCATAGAGGTAGAATCTACTGTGGCATTGAGGGCGCTTGCTGTTCTTATTTCATAGAGGTAGAATCTACTGTGGCATTGAGGGCGCTTTCTGTTCTTATTTCATAGAGGTAGAATCTACTGTGGCATTGAGGGCGCTTGCTGTTCTTATTTCATAGAGGTAGAATCTACTGTGGCATTGAGGGCGCTTTCTGTTCTTATTTCATAGAGGTAGAATCTACTGTGGCATTGAGGGCGCTTTCTGTTCTTATTTCATAGAGGTAGAATCTACTGTGGCATTGAGGGCGCTTGCTGTTCTTATTTCATAGAGGTAGAATCTACTGTGGCATTGAGGGCGCTTGCTGTTCTTATTTCATTATTTTCATCGACTAACACAACCGAGCCGTCAGTTCCCAAATTTGCCACGATAGGGTTCGTTCTCATTTCCAGAGTCCAGCATTACTGTGTATTTGCCATGCAAATGCACTGTAATCAAATTATTCAAGAGTACTGATAAAGAAATGAGATATAATATATATAGAGCGTAAATAGCAAAAGCTTTTTATTTGTAGAAAATATAATATATGTACCATACTAAATACAACTAATGGTCTTTACTTGGAGGAGGCAACATTGCCTTGTTGCCTTTATAATAACTCAAACAAGTAAGTTTAGAAAACTAAAAAAAAACAACATACAAAACGGCTGAACCGATTTTGATGGAACATAGTTAAGAAAAATAAAACCTCTATCAAACAAAAACTAGATCTTTCATAGTTAGGATGATACCGACAGACACATTAATACATATACACAGATACACACGTCAAACTTATACCACTCCTCTATTGGGTCGGGGGTTAATTAATGAAAGCTTATTATACATTGATAATATGGACAGTACTAATTGACTATTTCATGAAACGTACAATTTAATGATTTGCGCAAGAGACGACCTCTTGATTTGCTGGTCAATAATAAAAGTAACTACTAGAATGTAGTTGTGTGTACTTAAGTCCGTCTGTAGTGATAGCAGCATGGGTGAAAGTGCTGTTATGTAAAATTGTACCGACAGAGACCGCATTAAGGCCAAGTTGATCGTTTGCGGCGCGGGCGCATGTAATAGCTGCCAGTGCTTGCAAATATTATACGCTATTACTCTTACCTGACTGCACAAGGAAGGTCACGTTCTTTTGCCTCATAAAAGAAACGTTTTCCGCGAGATTGTCCGAGAGGATAAAAGTAATCTCTACTCCTAAATCTTAATCCGATTTCAATATTTTTTTAACCCCCGACCCAAAAAGAGGGGTGCTCCAAGTTTAACGTGTGTAGGTATATGTCTATCTGTATATCTGTCTGTGGCATAATTAGCTCTTAAGTGGATGGACCGATTTTGATCTAGTTTTTTTTTTATTTCAAAGAGAGTGTTCTAAGCTATGTTTCTTCAAAATCAGTTCAGCAGTTTTCTTTTTGTCGGGGGATTTTTAAACTTATACTTGTTCTGCATTTAAGAGAGTGACAAAAAATTTGAAGTAAATATTACAATTCAAAGAAGGCTTGGCAAAAAGGGACTTGTTAGGGATATTAGAAAAGTGAGAAATGAATTTGTTTATTTAATAAGAGAAATATTAAAAAAAACAGATATCACTTATACTGTGTAGCGTGCAAAAAAAAATAATAAAAAAAAATATACTTTTTCCTCGAAAGAGGAAAAAGTGAGGGTGAAAAATAGATTTTCTCCGCACTGCTACGAAAAGTAAAAAATGGAATTACTTAGTTAAGTAGATAAAAAAGGTTACCTAGATAGGGTTCAGCGGAGAGCCATTGAACATTTAGTTCAAGGGTCCTCTTGCTGTTCGGCCGGCTTACCTATGGGTTTTAGCTCACAAAAGAAACAAGATAGTTGAAGTTAATAATGAAGGTTATATTTAGCAAAAATCATGATATAGGTTGAATGTAGGTTACAAATACTCTAGTTACAAAAATACAGTTTAAAGTTCTTCAAGAACGTTGTAAGCGTGGATACGAAAGGTTCCGAACGCGCACAGATATTACACTAATGGCCATTTTACGCAAATAAAAATCGATCGATCGCTTTACTCACGTGAGATTCACTTTTGACGGTGATGATAAATCGGCGGGTCAAAGCACGCGCCGATGGTAAGCTCCTCGCAGATAGAGTGAGCATGCGGTCAATAGACACGCACGTGGAAACGACGTCGGGCGCTGGGCGCTCCACGACGTCCTGAACAGCAGGCTAATGGCGGGCTGATCGTCAAGAAGGATGCTCCATGACGGTGATCCTCGGGAATAAAAATACAACCTAGACAACGGGATGTCTCATCACGCCTCCTCAGGTTCTCCAAAGGTCGTCTCAGAAACTAGGTTGTGGATGTCGCTCAGCCCTGCTCGGGCGAGATCACGCCTGCGTTCCTCGGAGCGTCCTTTCTTCGATCTTCAGTAGAAAGAGGTGTTCTTCAGCCGATGTCCGGAAGTGTAAGCCATCTTCCAAATCTCCATTTCGACTCCTCTCCACTCATCTCAATAGTGGTGGGATGTCCCTCCGTCGAGTAAAAAATGTTTCGCTTTCAATCACTCAGTCGATGCGGTAATCGATTAAGTTTTCTTTTGAATAAGATTACAAAATAAAAAATACTTAAGAATAGTGTCCGAAACCAATTTGTTTTACATTATAAAACAAATGCTAAACTAGCATTAAGGAAAACACTGCTGAAATGCTTTCTTAAAATAAAATATTTAAAACAAAGACGATTAAAAACATCGAATAGATTCGCTTGGAGAGCAGATAGTATTTTGCGGTACGACACTTAGCCTTTATGGTTTGCAATTAGAACAGTCGATGTCTTGCGAAACGTGGCTGTCAGTGTCATCCGTCAAATCCACGATCTACTCTCGCTCGCCAGAAAATAACAAATCGACTTCGGAATTCAATAAACAAAATTACTAAAAACAGGATATAAACTCAAGCAGGTAACAATTATATTGAAAAGAAAGAGCAAACCAAGAACAGTGAATATTGTGATGTTATAAATAAGTGTTATTGTTCTCAGAATTCTACGTAGTTGTGTTGCTTCGCGGATTCGTCATTGGAAAACTGTGAAACCTTACATTGGAATGCATGAAGGATACTATAAGAAGATTTTTAAATAACAGTAGCGATACTGATCGCTACAACTGGCGACGAAGCAGTGAAAAAAAAATCCTAATCCTCAGCTAATTTAAAATATCAAAGAAACACTTTTCAAATCCATTTCTCACTTTTCTAATATCCTTCCAACTAATGATTTTATATGTTTAAAAATGTTGTGAAGCGCGAGAGAGACAGCAGCGCATATTGGAACCCATTCTCATTTGTAATACATTAAACATTACTACAAAACAATAAAAAAATTGGTTGTCTGTAAAGTCGCTTTACGGACGATAGTTTAACGTGACATCGTCATAACAAAACATTGATGAAATGATGATGATGATGATGTAACGGGACAATGAGTCATTTTACGTGCGTGCAGCCGGCGTTCATCGATTTATTAGACGTTGTCACGTAAAAAAAAATATACGCTTCGACTTGAGAACCTCCTCTGTTTTTTCGTAGGTTAAAAAACATTTTGCTATTGACTAAAATACCATGATTTTAAGCCATTCTAAATTACGCATGCTTAGGAAAATTAAACAGAATGACGATATTTGTTCCTTACGTTCCCTCCAAAGCAGCGTGTAATACCCAAAATATTTTTTATTCCTTTTTAGGTTCGTGCTTGACCACCACTTACTGAAGTTTCGGTATAATATACCAATTTAATAGCGATTGACATATAGATAGATACAGATTGATGACAAATTGTTATTAATTTTCCATTAACACAATTTTGGAATGAGTCACATTGATTTATGAACAACCTAATTTACCCTATTAATTTCTAGGAAATAACATTTTTTTTTTAAATATACAACATTAAAATTATCTAAAGCATTAATATTTAAATAAACTATACATTACTATCTACACATTAAGACTACTTAAAAGAACAATTTTGAAATATATATACAGAAAACAAATAAAATAAAAACTTACTCATAAAGTCCACTGGTAGTGGGAAAAGTGGCCAGAATACTGGCAGCAGCAGCCACGTTGGATGGCAATGCTTACTTTTGAGCAAAGTAGGAGCCAGCAATCTGGTCACTTGTCACCTCTACCAAGCGTTTGCCTATTTCCCTGTATAAACTCTGAGCGGCTGGACCCCATGAAGCTAATGTTTCGACCCCAAACGGCACAAATATGTACATCCGTTCTAAATATGCATATTTGCGCCGTTTGAGGTATTCTGCTTTTGTTGCGGCAGCACCAGCTTGTTTGCTAGCGATATAGATATATTATATAAGTAGCGATATATATATATCTATAGATATATATAGCGATTTAGATGTTTATGTAAATAATTTATATAATTCTCTCTATTTACAGATAGATAAACTCTTTATTGTACACCATTAAACAAATACAATTTTACAGAGAACTTATAAAACTAGTGTGACAACAGGCGGCCTTATCGCTAAACGCGATCTCTTCCAGGCAACCGTGGTATGGAGATCAATTTATAGAAAAAAAAGTAATTGTTAAAGATATATGTAAATCAAAAATATGTGATAGATTATATTAGGGAGGGACGTAGGGACCTATATAATATTAAAATACAGTCTTATAAATACACGTAGGTATGTATTCCTCTGAGAAATTACAATTATTATGCTCTTTAAAACGTATGAATATTTTATGGTACCTAAAGTATTTTTTAAAATTTTGAAAAAATTGTACAGCACTTCTTATTCAAATGATCTTCTTTCTAAAGTGTTTACTGTCATCTGGTGTTGAGTAGCGTAACTAATTTCAAAGTTCTGAGTGACTAGAGTAGCTAAAGACGAGGCGTCTTTACATGTTACAAGTATTAGTTAGAAAAGATATTTATAGGTGGCGCTTATTAAACTTATTTATTTATTTATTTATTTATTTACTAGCGTTCCACAATGTTACATAGGTTTTAAATAAAATATTAGTTACAATTGCGGACCCCGTCGGGCACAGCAAACTAAACTTATAAGTTGGACAAATATTTTCATTGACTATTATGATTTTTTGTTGTGATTCGGTCCAAGGGCTCCTTTTTAGAGAGTCCTTGGACAGCGATAGTAAGCCAATGAAAATCAAATGTGATCTTAATCCAAGGACTATCTATTGTCCCATAGACAAAATGACAATAAAAATAAAAATTCTAGACATCTTGACTTTTGTCGCCCAACCCAACGGGCAACATCACTTAATTCTTTAGTCTATGCCTTCATCACGGCGCTTGTGACAGTTCGAATATTGCGAATAAAATTGAAAATTATGAAAATATATTATATTCATTAGATAAATGACTGCTGGGAAGGAAACGATGGGGTAAGTTAAATTCTACGCATTTTACTCTAACTAATTCATGCCATCACAGTCGTGTGCGATCACTAGACTTCGAGAAAATTAAGTATAAAGACGGCATTAATTTAGGGAGGGGATGCAATTTGCCAATGCGAAGGGATATTTTTAAGTTTTCCTCGCAGAGCCCTTCAAATACACCTTCGAAGTATCTGTGGATTTCATCTACGCAGATAAATAAACAATAAATAAGCAATCGAACTGAACTATTGACGATATTTCGCAAGTTAAATTACCAATAAATCGGTCGAGCATTGCACATCGATTGCATCCAATTCAACGCTTTTACGTGGTAAGGTCGTCTAGTTTAGTCCTGCTAATTATACGGCTGCGAATATTATAGTTGAATGACTCCTTGCGACGTACGAGCCGTGTGCCCTTCACAATAAATACACCTATTTATGTAGGTACGAGTAAGCATGACTGCTTTGAAGCTCAGGAGGTATAAGATTTATAAATATAATCTCTGCATCAAAAAAACTATGAGAACAAGTAGACTCTATCTTAGTAGTATCCAATTCTTATGAGATGAGTTAAATTAACAGCATTTCCATTTGTGTTTAAGTGTATTAAAACATATTTTCACAATAAAAACAAAATATATTGTTTTATCCAGTCTGAAATTTTATGATAGACAAAAAATATGTCTGAAATTCTAATGATCTCTATTTAATTAATTATTTTAAGATGTTCAAAGGTTCACAAAGTAAAGCTGTTTCTAAAAATAGTCATAACAAGCATGCAAGGTACTCCAATCACAATAGTTTATAGTAAATAGTAACCTTCATGCATGTGAGAATAATTCTCACGGTTTAAATGGACAAAACAATTTGTCTACAATATACATTGTTAAGAAATGTGTTCATAACACATTGTGTATGAAGGAAATTAAATATATGGAACTACAAAACAGATTTATCACAAAAACTAGGTACCTTTTACAATAATGTAGTGTCAAAGCAGTATTGTATAGCTTAAAATTTGTTACAATAAAAAAAATTACAATCGGTTAAGCTCTTTAAGTTACAAAAGTATAAATTTGAAAAATATTATTCTTCATATTGAGACATGAGATTGCATTTGGCTATAAAAGTCCAACACCACCCAGAACTGAGTTTTTGAACTGTTCAAAACACATGGTAATGTATTGTACTTGTCACTATCACTAATATATTCTGTTAAATATTGTCTGACCTGACCTGCAAATTCCACTAGAAATATAAATTGTAAATCAAGACACAGTAACACTATTGTATGGAAGTTGAATTACTTGATAAAGATACTTCCCCAGGTAGATTTAAAAAAAAATACAAAACAAGAAAAATCTTTCTTGGTAATATGAAATTGGAGTTACTTCTTTGTTTTCAATCTTATCTAGCCTTAATGTTTTTTAAGGTTTTCACTATTGTTACTCATTGAAATGAAACTAATTTTATCGGATTCATTGCATGTTTTTTACATAATTTTATGACCATACTTAGCAGTGTCCACGTTACCTGTGACCTTGTACGCTGCAAAGTGTTTGAAACGTCAGGTCATAAAATTATGTTATCTGTTAAAATATGTTTCATTCCAATTATCTTGCCTTATTTAGTACTATTGACATATACAGTAACATATGTGACATTGTCTAAAGTCCAGAAAGTCATCTAAGTATAATGTTTGTATATGTATTTACGAATTTATCTATTATGCCCATTAGATGACACAAACAGTCTTCTATAGGTACATATAGATAATGAAATGCTGTTATGTTGGTGCACACATAACTACTTCTTGTTATTAAATGTTCATAGTAGTATGTGATGCATTATATTTTTATGGGAAGAAAAAGTCAAATAAGCATTTGAAAAAATTAAATTTATTTTTTCTATGAGATTGTATCAAGTTTCGAGAAAAACTCGGTCTTTTAGCAAGGCTTGAACCTTGAGTTTTTGAAGCTCTGATGATGACTATTTCATCTGGTAGAACATTGCCAGTGCCAGCTCGCCTACTCAGCTAGTACTAACTCATTATATACAAAATATTATCACCATTGAGGAGCTCCATCCTCGTTCACACCGTCGCTTAACATAAGGCGAGTTGGTGATCAATCGTAAATCTAACATATACAAATATAAGCTGTTGTTCTAGTACGTCAATAATTGAAATAATATCTAATAGGATTCTAATTCCAATTGGAAATTGTGGCAATAAGACCACCACTCATTTCCCATTTGGGGTGTAACTCACTATATACAAAATATTATCACCATTGAGGAGCTCCATCCTCGTTCACACCGTCGCTTAACATAAGGCGAGTTGGTGATCAATCGTAAATCTAACATATACAAATATAAGCTGTTGTTCTAGTACGTCAATAATTGAAATAATATCTAATAGGATTCTAATTCCAATTGGAAATTGTGGCAATAAGACCACCACTCATTTCCCATTTGGGGTGTAATGTGAATTTCTCCCGGTGGGACTAACCAGCTGAGCTATTTAAATAATAACACAACTTTCAGATTCAATAATCTGAAAGTTGTGCTGCACAATTGTTCCACCTCTATTACATCATTTGTTATATTGCAAACAGTAATTGCAAGCAGCATTAGCATTACTGTGTTCCAGATTGGATTGAATTTTTTCCAGTAAAATTATCAAGCATAAAGTGATTTAATTTTTAAAATTCGAGGTTGATGAGTGTAGTACAATGAAAAATACAGATATTTGAGAAGAGAAATATAAAAAATCTAAGTGGCCAATGTGATGTTTACCACCAGGCTAGCCTAACTTAGCTTAGGCTTAGCTTTGTCATCACTCATTGGTACAAAAGAATACATTGTGATTTTTCCTAAGATACTTGTTTCTTTTTGATTTTAAGCTTCTGATCCAGTCAGCAAAGTAGTAAACAAGCTTTTTTATTACCTGAAGTATAATCAATGTCAGAGTATGTTTTCAAGGTCAGATTGGATAAATATCTTCTATATATTTCATCTTTGACTATATTATCATATCTAGAGGCAAAATGGCTAAATATATACTTACACCAGATATAAAAAAAAAATGAGCAGAGCTGTAAATACCTTTTAGATGCATCTGAACATAGAAAAACAAAAACAGTACATTCTAATGTACTTATTTGTCGTGGCAGTCATGGCGCCACCATCAACATTTCTTTACCGAAAATTACAATACACTAGATGTTTGTTTATGGAATTGTTTAGTACCATTTTAACTCACGGGACATGATAAATTTGTAGGAATACAACTTATATTATGGTGACACAAGCACTTCAGCCCACAATCTTATCACAACTGTCAGTCACACTGATATTGATTATCTTTACCCCTTATCAACTGATAAGTTGACTTTCAATTAGCAACCTTATCTGTGAAGAAATTAGTACTAAATTATTTATGAAAGAGAAAGAAGATTATATTTTTGGTAACACACAATGTTTTTGTCCAGTGATTTCATAGGATTTGGTTAATGGGTTGTGTTGTTGGAACAAAATGGAGTTTTATATTGATTTAACTAAGTAAGTGTCGTGATTTAAGTTTGTAAATTGTTTGTTTGTGTCGCCTTCAACGTAAACAAGCGCCTTTGTGCATACTTTCTCGCGAAAACTTACATTGAACTAGTACATATTAAGATTAACGCAATCGTAAGTATCGCAAAACTGCAAAATATCGCTCTTATCTCTTATGCAGTCGGGTATTTTTATCAGACTTCAAAAAAGTAGGTGCTTAAGTTTTTTTTAATGTTTGTTACCAAATAACTGTGTCATTTATAAACCGATTTGGAAAATATATATTTTATTTGTTTAAATTTGTATGAGACCAATTTAACGTATAATAACCTTATATTATATGTTAAATTGGTCTCATACAAATTTAAACAAACTATGAAAAAATTAAATAAAACAAATTGACAAACTAACAATACACACCAGACTATTATTATAGTTTATTAAACTCAAACAACGACCTCAAAATATGCAATTTCGTTTATCTGGATGACAATTTTTTTCCAGTTATTTCAAAAATATTGCAAAAATATTTAAATACCTGTCTTAGCTTGTGCTAATTAAGCTCTTTCATATGATACCCCACATGATACGGTTAAAGCCATTTTAAATTTTGACCCTCCTTCCTTGCATAAAGACCCAAATGTGTGTGATTAAATTAAAAATTACCAGTTTTCGGATTTTTTCCTATATGTGTACTCTAACACAATGCTTCTTGCCAAATTTCAGAGTTCTAGGTCAACGGGAAGTAACCCATAAGTTTTGATTCCTCTGTGAGTGTCGAAATGTGCGTTTTTTACGACATATTCGGCTGTAACTTTTTTTTACGAAAACTGAGAAATTAGATTTTTCTTTCTGCAGCAAGAGACTATGGATCTGCGTATTTGGTTTTAATTTCAAGTCGATACCTTAACGCGTTCCCGAGATACAGGTCTTGAAACCCCGGACAGACGGACGGACAGACGGACAACAAAGTTATCCTATAAGCGTTCCGTTTTTTCTATTGAGGTACGGAATCCTAAAAATCACGTTTGTTGTATGGGAGCCTCCTTAAATATTTATTTTGTTCTGTTTTTTAGTATTTGTTGTTATAGCGGCAACAGAAATACATCATCTGTCGAAATTTCAACTCTAACTATCACGGTTCATGAGATACACAACCTGCTGACAGACGGACGGACAGACGGACGGACAGACAGCGAAGTCTTAGTAATAGGGTCCCGTTTTTACCCTTTGGGTACGGAACCCTAAAAACCAAACTACTGAACAGATTTTGATAAAGTTTCTGTGGCACCAATCTGAAAGTATATCCTTTCAAAATATTATTTTCTAAATTGGTTTATAAATGAAGGGTTTCTGACGTGACAAATAAAAAAAAATATATACAACCGAATTTATAACTTCATCCATTTTGAAGTCTATTAATAAGCGGGATGGGAGCCAAAGAAGCCCCGACGAATCTTTGCGACTTTTTTTTGCCAGCTCTAGGCTAAGCTAACCCTATTTAGTACAACTTTTCACGAGTCACGAGTCTTTGCGACCTTAGTAGCTATACGTTTCGTTCAAAGAAAGCAGGACTTAAGTAGACCGAGGAATATTGAAACTTCCTCCTTTTTGAAGTCGGTTAACAAAGAAACGAGCGCAGCTTCGAGCACATTTTCGTGTATTCCTTAAATGACTAGTTGAGTCATGTTACACTCGTTGCCAAAAATATCAGAAGTGATGGACAAATTACCAATTCTATTGTGTGATTCACTGGTGTGATGGTCATATCCGTCTAGGGTTAATGTCACACACTGAATAGGCTTATCATCATCACCATCAGCCCAGTTTTGTCCACTGTTGGGCTTAGATAAGCCTATGTAGAAAAGTAAATAGCATAGCCATGAATGGAATGTAAACAAGTTTAAAAAATATAAACACCCCAACTTAATTGATGATGAAATATAAAGATAATCGATCAAGTCCTCTTTTAAATAAATTAGATCAAAATCGATCCATCCGTTTGAAAGCTACAATGCTATATCTACACATACACACGACAAACTACTCTTACACACGAAAAATACTCCTCTTTGTGGGTCGGGGGTTAAAAAGGAGGTTGAAAACAGCTTTTTCCTGTTGTATGAAAAACGCTTATTTTTATTTGCCGCGAAGCAAAGGTTTTTTGCAGTACTTACAATAAAAGTGAAATTAAAGTTCGTTCGTGTTTTTGGAATATCCGCCACGAATCGATGGCACTTTATCGTCTGGCCGACCGAAAGTACAATATTGATATTTAAATACTTAATCTTAACTTTCGATATCGTATGTTCCAGTGAGCAGCCGATCTTTACGTGCAAGGCGCACGTGTTCCACATAGACCCGAAGACGAAGCGCTCGTGGATGTCTGCCTCCTCAGCAGCCGTCTCCGTGTCCTTCTTCTACGACTCCTCGAGGAACCTCTACAGGATCATTAGCGTTGAAGGGACTAAGGTGAGATGTTGCTCTCTCTGTCACGTTCATGACTCACATGGATACAGCTAGCCTCCTCGGCAGCTGTCTCCGTCTCCTTCTATGACTCCTCGAGGAGCCTCTATAGGATCATCAGCCTTGAAGGGACTAAGGTGAGATGTCGCTCTCTCTGTCACGCTCGTGACTCACATGGATACAGCTAGCCTCCTCGGCAGCTGTCTCCGTCTCCTTCTATGACTCCTCGAGGAGCCTCTACAGGATCATCAGCCTTGAAGGGACTAAGGTGAGATGTCGCTCTCTCTGTCACACTCGTGACTCACGTGGATAAAACTATCTCTCTCTGTTGATATTGTTTTCTCTTTTTAGTTTTGTTTCAAACTGAGAGACATTTCTTTCGTGTTTACGTGCAGTCCAAAACTAGTGTTGCATTATTTACTCCATTCAAAAATGTGATCTACATGCGACAGTGTAAACATCTCTCATCAAAATAATTGTGATCTAACATGAGATTACGTAAACAATTAAAAATCTTAATTTCCTCCCATTTTAAATATGACCTAACACGTGACAACTTCAACATAACATGTTTTCCCCATCTTATGTGACTTAACACATTCCAACTAAACATCACTTTTCCCATCTCAAAATGTGAGTTAACATGAAACAATGAAAACATAAATTCCCCATAATTCCCAAATTCCATATTTTTTAAATTAATTATATTTTTTGACGTGTCCTTTCCAGGCCGTGATAAACAGCACTATAACCGCGAACATGACATTCACGAAGACTTCACAGAAGTTCGGACAGTGGAGTGACGTGCGAGCCAACACGGTCTACGGACTGGGGTTCGCTTCCGAGCCAGAACTGGGCAAGGTATTACAAAAATAATTATAGTGATCACATACCGAACTGCGGTCATTTGAATCAATCTTAGCTTTTCATTAAAAAAATGTCACAATCCAGATGCTCCTAATGAAGTATGAAAAGTGTTTTTTTTAGGTAATTAACATACGCTTTTATACGAAACTCGGAACTATTTTAAGAAACTAATTAAATATCTTTTCAATAGATGTCGTTTTTAAATATTAAATATTTGTTTTAAGTTTTGTTATGAGGAACGCGGTGACGTCACAAGCTACTACGCGGTGACGTCACAAGTCCTAGAGGCTTACTTTAGACATGGGGCAAACGTTTCTATTTCTATCCTTCCCTCCAAGCCTCCACGCAGAGTAGACGTGTGCAAAATTATCATGCGAATTTTATTTCGAATTAAAAAATAAGTAAACGTGCAAAATTGAACCTAAAAATAGGAGTGCATAAGTGAGAAGCTTTATCAAAGCGGCCGAGGACTCCTGTGTGCATTTTGCGGTTTGTGCACACAAACAAGCTGCCGTGAAGAAACATCATCCGTGAAAGCGCTATCTAAATACGAACGGAACGTTGCGATCGTATGCCATCCTTATCACTCGACTTGCATTGCGCCACCAACTTACCTACAGATCCGGTTAGTAAAACTACCTAATTGTAAGAATCGGGGACAATAAACGAGCCGCGACGAACGTTGTTGGAACTTACACATATAAATAACACCTATTATACCTACTTATAACTCATATTCACGTCATTGCGTTGCGCCGGCCAGTTGCTCGGGCCGAAAACAATGCCGTTAAATCGCACCCCTCCGCCATTGGAGCCTAAATCTCCGCCGCCTATGGACCTAAAATCTCCGCCACAATCGGCTTTTGCGACTCCATTGCAGATGCTACAAAAATACGCATCAGATACAAATATATCCGATACTAGCATGGAGTTAGGACGGGGACCTAGTACCACCTCATCTTATAGCAACGTGTCCAATAGACCTGTGAGACGTAAGCGCGATGATGTTACAAAGTCTGATTTAGTAGATATGCTCAACGAGCTGCAGAAAGGCCAAAATGAAAAATTTGCAGTTGTTCTATGCTCAATCAATGACGTCAAAACATCTATTATCGCCTTAACAACGAAATATGAGGAAGCACTCTCAAAAATAAACTTCTTGGAAGAAGAGAGAAAAATAGATAAAACTCACATCCAACAGCTGCAAAAGCAAGTAGAAATGTTGCATCATCACGTTCGGGGTACCAGTATTGAACTAAGAAACATCCCGCAAAATCAGAATGAGACTAAAGAAGAACTCAAATCACACGTTGCCAAAATAGCTAACATTCTCAACATACCAATACAGCTGTTGAGGGTTGGTTATCAGTACTGGATTATACAGAGACGGAGAAGGTGCTCGAAATTATGATATGACCCTAAGGGGCCTGTTCCCTCTTCCAGGTGGACCACCACTTTTCTGTCATGAAAAATAAATCACTGCCTCAGAAAAACATAATACATTTGTCTGGTCGACTCATGAGGGATCAGACCCCTATGGAAAACAAGTACTTCCCGCATTCGCTACTACCATCCGTAATAACCACAAACGTCAACCTTACACGCACATACACACGTAACATAAATATACCTATATATAACATACATACACACGCAATTGCAAAATACACATCTACATATACACTTGAAACCGCGGCGAACTGCACTAGACTCACAACAATAATAATCTCTAGAGAAAATAGAAAAAAAAAAAAAAAAAAAAAAACCAAGGTTTCAAATTAACTTGAGAAGTTTCTAATGTTAATTATTTCAAAAACACCTAAGACATTTAAGTTAGTTAGTATAGAAATATTTCAGACTGTTATCTCATTATTATTTTTATTGTAAGATGCCGTTTATCTACTAATTTCTTTTTTATGTAACCATTAGTACCCTAGTAACATTGTTTTTCGTTATAAGGAAGGCACTGCATTCCACGACACAGGACTCTCCTAGTGTGGGATGCAGGGTTCACAAAATTTATGTACCTAAATAATTTATTCAAATAAACGTTTATTATTATTATTATCTATAAACGTTTCTATTTCTACAAACGTTTCTATTTCTACAAACGCTTACACTTCGGAAAGAAACTGTGATGTGCCGTCACGTGATATATCGTTAGTTAATGGCAATCCCATAGATTTACTTTTCTATTCTACTGGCATTTTAAGCTTCCGGCAGCCTAGTCTGGAGACCGTCCGACTTGCGATCCGCAGGTCCTGGGTTCGAATCCCAGAATCACCTCTGTCTTTTCGAAGTTATGTGCGTATTGTTGATTGCCGCCAACTTTAAACGGCGAAGGAAAACGGTGATAGGTGAGGAAGCCTACATGTCTGAGAGTTCTCAGGCCAGGGTGGTAGACTATGGCCTTACCCTTCTCACAATGAGAAGATGGCCCTCGCCCAGCAGTGGGACAGTTTGTATAAACAGGGCTGATAAAAAAAAAACTGCCTCCGGTTCTTTTGACTAATGGGCCTGTAACTTCTATGGTTTTTCATAACTTCTATTCTACGAAATGTCACGTGGTGGTGTAATGGCATAGCTTGACTAGGTTTTCTTGAAAAGTCACCAATGGTAAGCAACGGACTGACCGGTCATTCTTTGGATAGGTGACCGTGCGTGGCATTTTTTTGTGAGCGCTATCGTGGGTCGGATGGCAGGTTAAATTGTAGGTTCCGGTTGTTTGTTCTTAAAAACAGCAGTCAGAGGTCTTTTGGCGGCTTTATCACTCTGATACTAGAGCTTATTATTATTAATAGGGTATTCTGAAGTCTGAGCTGTTCTTTGTCTGTGATGGTCAGTTCATCGAGAAGTTTCAAGAGGTGAAGGAGGCGATCCAGGCGCAGCAGTGCGGCGCCAAGCCCGTTTCCAACGGCGGCGGCACGCCCGTCGCCAGCGCCACCGCCAGCCCGCTGCTGGCCGCCCGCCCGCCCGCTGACGACGACCAGCCGCCGCAAGTACGCACACTACGGTTTAACGCACTACGTTTTTATGCAATCATGTTTTGCGTACACTTCGTTTTTACTAACACTACGTTTTAATAATATTACGTTTTTACTAGCACTACGTTTTTATGCACTAAGTTTTTACGCACACTCCAGTGAAACAGCGTAATGTTTTTTAAATGTAGAAACAGGTTTGCACTTGACCGCCAACTCGCCTGATGTTAAGCGACGTTGCGGTCTACGATGGAGCGCGCTTACCTAGAAGAAACCGATTTACACACGATTTAAAGACACCTAGATTATAACTATTGGAAAAAGACCCACTCAGGAAGCGTATTCCACAATCTGGCAGTCCGCACGATGAAAGTGGAATTAAAGCGTTTCGTTCGGGTTTTTGGAATATCTACCATGAAACGGTAACGCTTTTGTGCCAACAATATTTTAGTATTGTACCGTTTTTCCATATTGTTCCAGCCGAAGCCGGAGCTCGAGGAGATGCCGCCGCACCAGCGCGGGCACTCCGTCTCCTCCACCATCACGGTGAGAATAACACGACATGTACACAATACACATACTACATACAGGTACACAATACATATATGCTACATACATGTACACAATACATACTACATACTGAATGGACTGGGTGTATGTCATTAGCGCCGGCTATCTGCAGTCAAAACCATTCCACTCTTCTTCCCATCCAAACCTGTCTTTTAAAAAAACATACGGAATGGACTGTCCCCGCCTCCCGCAAATCTCGGGCTCCTCACCCGTTCCCCTTGCTCGCCCTGTCGTTTGTCGGAGTTTGGCGGCACGGCACATTCATTTGTCAGTTGAGACGAGCGTTGCGGACTTCAAGCGCTCGAATCCCAATCGACATGACGTCATGAGCGAACAGCAATCAGACTTCATTATGACATAACTTCATATATGTGTGTGTGTGTTATATACAGACTTCAACTTGTATATGTCACATTGAATAGCGCGCCGTTGTATGGAGTGGTCCACATGTGCCCTCGACCCAGAAAAGCAACTGTCTCTCAAATAGACGGACCGTTTTTGATCTAGTTTTGTTTGTTTGAGATAGGATGTGTTTATTAGTGTTCGATGATTCATCAAAACCGTTTCAGCCGTCTTCTTTGGCGCGAGTTTTAAAGTTTTCTATAAATTATTTGTTACTAGCGTAATGTACAGAAATACATTTTATTTCTTGCTGAGGTCTTCCCGGGCTTACTGTAATAGTCAGTTAACTTGGACTTGGGGGAAATTTTGCGTTTGTATCGGCGATGGGGCTGACCCCCTGTCACTGCAAGATAATTCTCTAACCACGAGAATTCTCTCTCCCTGCAGGGTGGTTACGCGACGGTGGGCCGAGGGCGCGTTCCGCCTCCCCCGGTGGGCGGCGGCTCGCCCCCCGCGCCTGTGGACCCCGACCAGCAGCTGCGCTACGAGAACGATCGACTCAAGCTTGCGCTCGCGCAGAGGTAAGTATCTATATATACATACACACAATACCTACCAGATTATTACTATTCAGTGTCCGCAGTCCGACCATTGTCCGTCTCGCTCGCGCCCACATTTTTGTAGATATAAAATGACTGAATGAACTTATTAAAAAAGCGTCGTTTGTAAAACTAGAAAACAGCATCACAAATATACGAAAAAAAAAAACAATTTGATCCAAGTTAATTTTCATGCACAAAAATAATGTTTGCATTAATAATGTATAAAACAGTTTTGAAAAGCACGATGGTTAAACTATGGACTCATCATTAATTTTAAGACAATCACTGTACTAAAACATCGGTGCGTATTAATTTTTTTTCCTGGTTAATTAAATACAATAATTTTAAGACAAGAATGGTTGATCAGCAAGATAATTTGAATGAAGCTCACATTCTTTATAAGAGTGAAGCTATGCGAACGAACGTCATGTCGGTCAGTAGTGCGTTCGTTCATGAACGTGATTTGTTCAAATTGTCACAGGGAATCAGTTTTAACATAAAAAAATCTCAAATGATAACTTTGTGATGAGCACAGTGCACTGCGCACAGTTCTAAACTATCGAATTCCTTCCAAAACTGTGTGGCATTTGACTTTTATCAGCGAACGAGAAGCTTAACATCAAGCGGGCAACTCGCTTGGCTCAGTTGTAAATTAAATGTGCGTGTGTGTGTGTAACACCACACGGCAGAAGTGCAAACTTCGTCAAGGCGACGTTAATGATACGAAATACCAGTATAGCAGAGACGTGTTGAATATATCTCTCTCCCTCCCTTAGTCGACTCGAGTCGACTTCACTCGAACGACCGGCACACAGCAGAGTGTGACAGCATAGTCTCATTCAATACTCGCACAAGTATAATCTTAAAAAGTATAAGCTTATAAAGTATACGCTTAAAAAGTATAAGCTTAAAAAGTATAAGTTTAAAAAGTATAAGCTTGAAAAGCTCAAAAACCCAAGAAGAAAAGAACGGAAACAAACAAAACATAGCTACGAAATCTTCTTTCAAAGAAACAAAAAAAAACTAATCTGGGTGTCTTTAAATCGCGAGTAATTTGGTTTCTTTTAGGTAAGCGTGCTCCATCGTAGACCGCAGCGTAGCTTAACTTCAGGAGAGTGTGCGGTCAAGCGCAAAACTATTTACACTTTTTTTTTTTAAATCAAAACTGATCCATCCGTTTGAGAGCTTCGATGCCATAGACAGACACAGATATACGGAAACACAGATACACACGTCGAACTTATAACAAGTCAGTTTTTTTTTTATTCATGTTTATTTTTGGGACTTTTATTATTTAAACATGTCAGTTCCATTGTATATTCTTAAACTATTGATCACTTGAGATGACTTACTGGGTTGCGGGATAAAATGCTCAGCAGGATAAAGTTTTTTTTTTTTTTTTTTTTTTTTTTCAGCCCTGTTTGTACAAACTGTCCCACTGCTGGGAACGGGCCATCTTCTCATTGTGAGAAGGGTTAGGCCATAGTCTGCCACGCTGGCCAAGTGCGGGTTGGCAGACTTCACACATCTTCAAGATCATTGAGAACTCTCAGACATGTAGGTTTCCTCACGATGTTTTCCTTCACCGTTTGAAGTTGGCGGTAATCAACAATACGCACATAACTTCGAAAAGACAAATTATAAAATTATAAATTAAATTATTTTAGATAAAGTTTTATCTAAAATATATTATATAATTAGCTTTGAAAGAAACATTTATTTTGCTTAGTTTTTTATTGCTTTGCTTAATTTTATTTTCGTATTTTCATACAGATATGTATGTACTCCTGTATGATTGATGGTGTAACAAATACATAAGATTACAAGGTAGGCAGCAAGGAAAAGTGTAAGGAAAGATGGTTGTGAATGAAACTAGAATAATTTGTCCAAAAACACAAAAGTTTATCAGATCGTGAGAATTTTGTACAACACTTATATAACTTAAAAAATTATAATTATACAACTCAACGGCGTCTTTGCAGTCTCTTAACGAAAATAACATAGAACAATAACCCACTTCTGTCACTTGGGTAATAACAATAACAATTCATTAAAATAAAGTTAAAAAAATTATTTATCAATTACATATTTTCATTATTTTTTGTAAATACGAAAAGAAAATGTAACACTTCAAAATAAATTCAATCAGTTACAGATGGCGCCACCAACGCTTTTTTTTATTTAACCGGACAGTTCAAATGTTTCAACACCAAACGTGATTGCGTCCTTGTCTGAATTGGTATAGCGCCCTTGGTATTGACGGGGAAGGTTGCGGGTTCGAATCCCGTCGGATGTTGAAATATTTTAACTGTCTTCTATGTTCAAATTTAATCATAGTTTTAAATTACAATAGATATTATTTAGTATACTAATTGAGCGAAAATAGCTAATAATACTTATGAGAAACTAACCTCATACCGCGGTTTGGATCGCGATCTAGAATTTTTATTTAGACATCTCAGAAGAAATATATTTTGACCGTAATACCAGAGTTTACGTTTTTATATTTTCAGTCATACAGGACAAAGTTTTTGACAATGTCTAGATTGCAATCAAATTAAACTGCAGTATTTAGTATGTAATGTAGTAAATTCTGTCTATTTCTTGCGCATTTGTCAAATTTTGTGACGGAGATGAAAAAAAATAAGAGGAGAAAGATTTATGAAAAAAATAGATATTCCATTAGTGAATTGCAATATCTATTGCAATATCTATTGCATTATGAACGCAAACTAACTCTATACAAATTTATCTAAAATCTGTTTTTTTTTTATAAATTCAATAACGAATATAGAATCTGTTCAGTTAGAGCCGTTCACCTAGGCGCATAATTGCCATGAAATCCATGTTCATATTGGCTGTTACGGTTTGGCTCCTTGACTCGTTAATTTAGCTTTTTGAGTTGCTATTTTGGCTAGTTGACTTGGTACTCTGGCTCCTTGTAAGTTGGCTCTCCATGTTTAAGCGTACCTGTATGTATTTTGTTTTTTTGTGCACACAACTGCGTCATCAGTTTTTATTGACACACGTTTTTCTAAATAAATACTTTAAAAAAATACTGCAGTAAAATTTCGGGCATATTTTTTTTAATAAATCTTGAGACTCATATGAAAGAATTGTTTAGTGAATAAAAACATAATTATCTAATTCTACAGTCAAATGGAATATTCTAATGCCCAAAACTAGGCACAAAATCGTCGTCATATCCGTGTCCGTATTCATGACTGTACGCGACAGGGGCGTGTCCGTACCCCACTTCGTGTCCCTTGTAGCTTGGCTCCTTGACGTGGTACTCTGGCTCCTTGACGTGGTACTCTGGTTCCTTGACGTGGTACTCTGGCTCCTTGTGAGTTGGCTCCTCGTGTTTGGGGGTGCCTATCTTGTGCACGACTGCGTTGAAACCGTTCTTGTCGTCTGCCTCGTACTCGACGACACGTTTCGTTCCGTCGGTCTCCACTAGGGTGTAGGTGCCTGTGGGTTGGAGGACAAAATTATAAGTGTTTTTTTTATTGACAAAACATAATCAAGCAACTCTAATTAATAACATCAATTGTGCATGCTACTGTATGTGTGATTTTGTCCCATGTTTTATACAAACAAAAATTATCTTATTTCATGCTTTTGTTTAGTTTCGCCTGTCTCGGTGTATGTTTGTCTGAAATCGAATTTTGCACGTGAAATATTACTTTTTTAATGTTAGATCTACGATTGACCACTAACTCGCCTGATGTTAAACGACGGCGTGGCGGAGGACGGACCTCGTCGATCTAGAAGATCGATAGCCTTCAAAATTCCAAGATTTTCCCTTATTATTACTCCGCGAATTGTGAATTGATTTTGAGGATTCTCTTTTGTTTGGTAGGTAATATTTCCGAGGTGGTCCCATATAAATTTTATCAAAATCAGTTCAGTACTTTGGTTTCTATAACAAAATAACAGGAAAAATTACATCCAAGTAAACGAATTGCGTATTTTGAAGGCGGTTGTTTCAGTTTTTTAAAACTATTATTATAGTGTCCAGTGTTGGATACCAAAAGTTTCCTGGACACTATTCCCTCTAAGCCTTATATTGTTGAAGAAATGTCTGTATTGTTTTAGAGATTCAAAGACGTAAGATGACATTGACAAGGGTTACCTTTGACTTTGTCGCCGTCTCTTGTCTCCCAGTGCTCCTTGTCATCCCCGGTGTGGGGATCCTTCACGGAATAGTCGAATGAGTATTTCGGGTGTGCCTGCAACAACAAATAATAATGCAAACAACAGCAGTGTCCAATAACACGGAGTAGCTTATAGACCAGGCACAGAAGACTCATTCCCCAAACAGATCACTACAGGACTAGCAGAAAGTCGGCAAATTACCACCCATTTCTCGTTGAAATGCCAAAAATCCGTACTCAGCGATATCGGTCCACGTTCTTGATGCGTACTGCAGAGGAAGGGAATTTTTTCCACCATCTCTGTTTTCTATGAACTACAATCTTGGAATTTTCAAGGCTAAAGTGAATAGATATCTTCTAAATCGAGCTCCATCCTCGGTCACACCGTCGTTTAACATCAAGCGAGTTGGTTGGTTGGACGTGTAGCGTACTTGCATCTCGTTCTATCGTGTGGCTGTTGTCTGTTCTGTCGAGCGGAAAAGCATTGATGTCCGGTCAAGCCGGCAGCAAGTATGTCCTTGTAGCAACATGCCTAACTGGCAGGAAGACGCTGGATGAAAGCAGTTTCCATCAGGTCTTTTTGGAAATCCATGGGGAGGCTTATGTCCAAGGATTATCCATATTTGTCCAGGAATTATTGCCCCCCCCCTATGAATAACAATTTCCACTCACGTGATAATCGAGCTCGTACTCGGAGTGATGGTCATCGCTCTGGTGGTGTTCGCTCTGATGATGACCAGCGAACTGACCCTCGTAACCTTCGAAACCTTCGTACTGCGCCAGCGCCGACGCGACCAGCAGTATGGGCATGCTTCTCTGGAAATAACGGAAAAATAAATTACAGTAAAACTGAGAAAACCGATTTCACAAGTAAGTATATGAGTTTAGAAAACTCACAAACCCCCGACAAAATAAAACTGCTGAACCGATTTTGATGAAACTAACACTCAACAAAATCCTCATTGAAACAAACAAAAAAATAAATTAAAATCGGTCTATTGAGAGTTACGATGCCACAGACAGACACATTGACATACACGTAAAACTTAAAACACCCCTCTTTTTGGGTTGGGGGTTAAAAATAAGCAATTTCGTTTACTCGGATGACATGTTTTTTTCCCCAATTATTCTGTTTTAAGAACTTAATTACCGAACCGATTTTTATTTTTTTATTAATACCGATAGTTTATTTTTTGCGAGAGATGTTTTATTATTGTTACAAAAAACTATGGCCTGTAACACTCAAGGAGTTAAAACAAATATAAAAATATAGATATACAAATATACAGCCTAAACGACACGTTTAGGCTGTAGGCGATCATATAGAAACATACATACCACATACACTCGAAAAACATAACCCTCCTTACGCAGTCGGGTAAAAAAATGAGAAACAATCCCTTAAAAGCTGTACAAAGCTGGTATCATAAGAGCTCATTCGGTCCCCTCCGCTATTATGTTGCTTTGTACGGACGTGACGTCATTACTAGTGACTAGGGATCTCGTACGTTTCAGGGCTTGTTTTCTTTCATAACCTCAGACGCAAAACGTACGTCGGCACATGACGAACGTGAGTAACCCGTAATATATATATATATATATATATATATATATATCAAAAAGTTCCGTGATTGTCTTTTAGAAGTATCTAGGTATAATGTAAATAGTTATTGTTTTCGTTAGGTGGTATATACCCGCGCGCATGAAGTCGCGGCCTCTTTGATAAAGTATCAACGGGATGTAGCGTCAGTCCTAAAAACGTTTAAGCTCAATGAGATCTAATTAGACCCCTTACACGATTAAAATAATGACGATTTTGAAAATAATTCGAAGCGGCAAAATAGACGTCTCTAGAGTTCTCAATCTAAATTAGGCTTTAGCGCGACGACATAGAGTCTTTGTATCAAAATCTTTAAGTTCGTCATTGTTGGTTGGAGTATCGGTCAACCCAGGACACTATATTCGTAAATTTTGTTTTAGACTTTACGTCCACGTGATGGAAACTCATTGCGGCCAATTGCTAGCTCATCTATATATTTGTATGATATAACATTTTGTCAGTTTGTTCGTAATGTGGCGTAGGATCGGTAACTTTCGTTAGTTAATGCAAACTCACTCGATGTAACGCGTCACTGTTACATCCGCAAATATTTAGCTCTCACAAGCACTTTCCATTCAACAAAACGACATATAGATCGAAATACTAAAACCGCACTTGCTAAGAAATTACTTAGTCTCCAGCATCGCCGTAAATAGTAGTATATTTGGCAATATTCTGTCGGATTTCGTCAAATGTGCATATGATTTTCACGACCTTATCTATGGGACAGGCAGAAAGTAGGCACATTACCATCAATTTCTCATTTCTGTTCACATTTTTAACGCACTTTTATTAGCTTCACTTGTATGCATGTTTGTTTGTTTGTTTGTTTGTAACCGTCTCCTTTGGAATTGATTTTGACCTACTTCAAACGGTCAGATTTCATTCAAACTTTATCTTAACGTTTATCTAAACTTATCGAGGACCAATGACAATACAATAATTTGAAGCGTGTTTTTTTATTTTTTTAAACTGTAATTATCGATGCGTACTGCACAGGAGTGGATAATCCCTGCCGCCTTCTCTATGTGCTGAAAACTTTAATCTTATAATTTTCAAGGCTCGAGTGAATAGATATCTTCGAGATTTACTTAACTTAGATCTATTTGATACGAGAAAAAAAGTACTACAAATAAATAAAAATTAAGGCTATATAGGTCGCAAATCTTTTGTGTCGCTCGCGCATACCAACATTAGGAAATGGTTGAACGGTCCTACGAAATGTTTGTAACAACTTAGATCTAAGAAACCAACATCACAAATGTTCGACAAAAATTTCATTTTGGTTCAATTTTTGATATTAGTTTGTAGGTGAAGATATTACGAACTTTTCGTATGAACATTTAGCCGATTTGAAACTTCAAAAAAAAAAAAACGCTATGAATTGATAATCTGCTCCTATTTTTTGAATTCGGTAAAAAATATTGCGAGACAGACAGTCTAACACATTAAAAAACACGCTACAAATTATTGTGGTCAAGTTCATTACAAGACTTTTCTAACAAATCCAAACACAGCTATGATACGATGTTCCATTATGAAGTTCTAGTTCATATCTTCCGGCTCCATCATCAGATCAGTTCGACAGTACCATATTATTGTATTGTCATCAGAACTACATACAGCTGCCAATTTTCATGACGCTACGATCCTTGGAAGATGGTTAAATTAGTTACCTTAGATTTAATTACATAGTTACATACAGGTCGACCTAATAAAAGCGTGTTAAAAACAATCCTGATACCTACCAAAGAAAAATATATTTGCGATTACTCTGTACAGTGTCAGAATAACGATAAAAGGCATACCTACCGCGCTAATTGACAAGCAATTTCATACATTTATTGCAACTGTTCTACATAAATCACACAAAAAACCGAAAATAAAAGCTTAACACGCTAATAGAAATGCATTGACTTAATTGCGGTAGTAACATTGTGTCGGAACTGCAGTTACGTCTTTTTTCTAATCGGACACGGAGTTTTTTCTATCGCTTCCTACAGCATGCGATTGGCATAGATTAAATTGCAGTTGTTAGTCATTGAGGAGTGGAGACTCGATTATCCGGACTTCAGTTATACGGATATGCAATGATTCGGATTGTCAATCGAAAACAAAAAAAAAAGAAGTAAATTAAATTGTTATTGCTGAAACTCATCG
Organism: Lycia hirtaria; assembly: GCA_947563715.1. Taxonomy (NCBI): domain Eukaryota; kingdom Metazoa; phylum Arthropoda; class Insecta; order Lepidoptera; family Geometridae; genus Lycia; species Lycia hirtaria. Next base: position 30,298,774 of record OX387377.1, on the reverse strand, counting down.
TTAAAACACTATGTACATAATGGTATATCTATTATTCTAGAAAATTAAATTAAGTTAATACTTAGTCTGGCCATAAATACTGTTACAGTTAAAAATAAGAAAGATATTACATTTGAATTTGGAATCTGTCATTTTTATACGATTGTTCATTGAGTTTTCTAATTTTGGCGCCAATACATTGTACAATATTTTGCGATATTAAAATGGAGTTGGGTGATAAAGAGAACCGAATCGCTGTGATTGTATTACACAAAGTTGGTATGGAGCCAAATGCAAAGACTGGCCGTCGTCTAGTCCTGATCTTAATCCGCTGGATTATGATTTATGGTCAGTTTTAGAGAGTATGGCTTGCTCTAAACGCCATGATAATTTGGAGTCCCTAAAACAATCCATACGATTGGCAGTGAAGAATTTTCCCATGGAAAGAGTGCGTGCTTCTATTGATAACTGGCCTCAACGTTTAAAGGACTGTATTGCAGCCAATGGAGACCACTTCGAATAAGCTTTTATATTTTAAATTGTTTTATATTTATGTATTAAACTAACACACTGTAAAAGTAATAAATATTATTTGCAATAAAAAAATATTTTTTTCTTCGTGACAATATTTATGGCAAGACTAGGTATAATTATAGAGGTATTAAAATCCCCGAAAACATATAGCAATTCAAGTCGATACGAGAAAAAGCTATAATAAATAAATAAATAAACCGATTGGTGACACGTTCTACCCAAAAGTTGGTATATTATTATGTTGTTGGATGTGTCTAATGTCTATCTCATTTCTACATTTATACATATGCGTCTTCTACCCATGTCCTATATATATTTGAAGGCAATCAATCACACCAAATAGGTGAGGTAGGTTACCTACTTTTCATACTGTTCATACTTTTATTTTTCTGTATTTCGATAATCCGAATGCCTTACGACAATTATTAGTCCGGTTAAACGAGTCCCCACTGTAGCTGTCCCCAGTGTGTAATGATAATGGGTATAACTGTGAGTTTTGTCGTCCGTAGCAGTTACGTCACTCTCGCTTGGTAATTGATTTTAATGAGTCGTCTGGTTTTGATGGCAGGCAGGCGGTTAGTTTGATTATTACATCAACTTGGGTAAATACCACAACGACTGTTCTACATTCAACGAGTACGTGTTGGTTTCTATGAGTTTTATGAGAATTGATTAGTCTCTAAATTGAAGAGTCTTGGTTTCTATGAGTTTTATGAGAACTGATTAGTCTCTAAATTGAAGAGTCTTGGTTTCTATGAGTTTTATGAGAACTGATTAGTCTCTAAATTGAAGAGTCTTGGTTTCTATGAGTTTTATGAGAACTGATTAGTCTCTAAATTGAAAAGTCTTGGTTTCTATGAGTTTTATGAGAAGTGATTAGTCTCTAAATTGAAACGTCTTTGTTTCTATGAGTTATATGAGAAATGATTAGTCTCTTAATTAAAGAGTCTTGGTTTCTATGAGTTTTATGAGAAGTGATTAGTCTCTAAATTGAAGAGTCTTGGTTTCTATGAGTTTTATGAGAACTGATTAGTCTCTAAATTGAAAAGTCTTGGTTTCAATGAGTTTTATGAGAAGTGATTAGTCTCTAAATTGAAACGTCTTTGTTTCTATGAGTTATATGAGAAATGATTAGTCTCTTAATTGAAGAGTCTTGGTTTCTATGAGTTTTATGAGAAGTGATTAGTCTCTAAATTGAAACGTCTTAGTTTCTATGAGTTTTATGAGAAGTGATTAGTCTCTAAATTGAAACGTCTTAGTTTCTATGAGTTTTATGAGAAGTGATTAGTCTCTAAATTGAAACGTCTTAGTTTCTATGAGTTTTATGAGAAGTGATTAGTCTCTAAATTGAAACGTCTTAGTTTCTATGAGTTTTTTGAGAAGTGATTAAACTCTAAATTGAAGAGATTATGTTGAGAAATGTCACGGAATTAAAATGAATAAATATTGTCGGCTTACCGAAAAACGTTATTTAACTTTAAGCAATACTTAACACATTTTGTCAACTTCTCGCTGACACGTAATGGCATTTGGGGAAAGAAGACAGATAATTTAAGACGTTGGTTAAAGTTAAGTAACGTTTTTCGGTAAGGCCCTTAAAATTAACAAAAAATAATAATAATTGTGGGCTTTAAAGCGAAAAAAAGCGAAAGCGCTTTAGTTGCAAGATGTGATCCACCCATACTATCTAAACTAACAAGCCTAGCTAAGTAGTTTAGTTAATATTATATGCTAACCAAAGTTCGCATAAAAAATACATGTGCTTGTATCTGGGGGCACGGCAGTGGCCCCGGCCAAGTCGAGCGGTAAGGCCACGCCGTACCATCTTTTTCTCGAAGCGATTCAGACCAATTTCGACCCCCAATGTAACTTTGTTGTGGATACTATAGAACAAAATTCAGACAAACTATCAGAAAATGTCATCTTAATGAACAAATCTCAGAAAAAGTAAAAGGAGTTGCGTCGTAAAAACGCCGTAAGTGAAACGGTCACGGGAGATGCGATGCGAGGCACGAACGCCTCGTGTAGGAAGTGTGAGATATGGCCGCACAGTTACGGTTGCTCTCAGTGTAGACAAACCTTCTTTTTATCCGACTGTGTAAGAAATAAGGTTATGTTTTTGGAGTGTATGTATGTTTCAATATGATCGCTTAAAGCCTAAATGGCTCGATCGATTTTTATTTGCAAGGTATCGTTAGATTCGTCTTCATTCCTTGAGTCTCATAGGCTATTTGTTTTAGAAATAATACAACTCGCAAAAAAAAAAAAAAACAACGTACTTTTTCGTAACAAAAGATTGAGAACGTCCTTTTGGAAGGCGGTTAACACTCATCCTTTGTTGTATGAAAGAGGAATGCACCGACAAACTTCGATCGACACTTTCGATGCAATTAAAAAACTTTTATTGCATTTATCTCGTATATTTTATATTTAATTTTAGACCTGACCTGACCTGGCGGGCACGTAAACGGCATGCATACCTTTGACGTTACTGCAAAGTATTTGAAATGACAGGGCATAAAATTATGTTACATAATGTAATAGATCTAATAGTAGTTGTTATATTTGTTCGACAGGCCTCATGGCTCAGTGGTAGTACGACTGTCTCCTAAGCTGTAGGTCGTGGGTTCGATCCCCACCCAGGACAAACATTTGTGTGACGAGCATGGATGTTTGTTCTGTGTCTGGGTGATTCTATGTATTCTAAGTATGTATTTACAAAAAAAAGTATATTATGTATTAAATCAACCATTTAGTTACCATAGCCATAGCTTTGCTTAGTTTGTGCTAGATGGTGTTGTGTGAAATATCCACCAATATTAATTATAATATATTAATTAATTAATTTACGGCTCTAACATAAGTTGTATAGGACCTCTCTTTCTCGTATCAATATTTTTAAAAAAATAACTTCCCGTACTTACTATTAAAGTTAGTTAAGGTACTTGAGGGATCTAAGAGCTTTAAAATTCTCATTGCAAGCATATCCATCATTACATCTTACCTTCTAATGCCCTCTAACCATCGAATACCCTCTCCCTTCCATCTAAACCCCTAAGCACAGTCAAATGTGGCGTCAAACGACCTCGTGGTCTTTGATCGTAAGGGAAAATAGACGTGATCCTTACAAGTTTTATATTAACTGTGCCGTGTTTGTCTGTATGGGTCAAATCTTATTGTACTTGTTGTATATGGTTTAGTTCACGTTTTTTAACCGATTTAAAAAAGGAGGCGCTTCTTAATTCGACTGTATTTTTTTTGAATGTTTGTTTTCACAGAATTCGCCCTATTACATAGGACCCAGAAGGATAATCTCCATACAAAACGCCTTTTAAATTCGGGTCAATTTTATTTTTTCCATTTGAAACTTAATTTTTTTATAAATTTATTTTTAACCGTAGATACAAGTCCATTTGCCAAATTTATCTACAAAGTTGCCTTTGAAAAGGATATCTCCCGATTTGATCGGGTAATCATGATTGAAGTCAGAATGGAAGGAAATGGAACTTAGAGATGGACGGTGATAATAATAATAAAACTTTATTTCAGACAACTACGATCCATAGACAAGACATGTTAAAAGCTTACAAAGTAGAACAATAAACTTGAGCATTATATAAAACTATCTGTACAGTTCATCTTAAATATAGGGTACTATTACTATTAGGAATTATTGTTTGGATCCAATGTTTTAATATCGGACAGTCATATTTTTCGCTAATGGTTTTTAAAATGCTGTTGTTGCTGCTTCTGACTCTATTGAGCAGTGTCTAATGTTTTACTTATTTTTTTAAGAAGTTTGTAGTTTTTACAAGATTGTTTAACACAGTTCACCATCTTGGCGCCGTATGAATTGAGAAGTGATTGCGATGAGATGACGTTTATGAATAAATGACGTTTGTGACCTGTCATTAGCAAACACCTGATTTTGTTGTTAAGTTTTTGGGACAATATTTTGTATTGCATTAGGAGTCTTGTAAGTCTTTGGTTTGATACTTTTTTACTTCGCCAATTGTGAATTGATTTTGATGATTTTTGTCGAATATTTGTGATGTTGTTTTCTAGTTTTACAAACAACGATTTTTTTATAAGTTCATTTAGTCATTTTATATCTTCAAAAATGTGGGTTTTAATTTTAAACGGGGTTTCAAAAACGAGCGAGACGGAAGATGGTCGTACTACGGACTCTTAAATTTAAATATTAACTTAAAAAAAGTACTCACGATTAAAAAATCCATTTTAAAAGAAGGGTTGCGACACCAATTTCAACTAAATTAAAAGTGAATATTATTAATCCGTTCACTTGAATATACACACGTATGAAAATGTTATTTTATATCACAGTTCACTGTTGTAGTAGGCGGGTAGTAGTGCGCAGCGTGTGGTGGTTGTTAATGTAAATCGAGGTTCGTGCGTCGGCGCACTTATACCCGAGTAATAGTTTGTGAAAGAAGGGGAATGTTCTTCGGTTAGGGCGGTGATGCAGTTGCAGAATAGCTGTGTAAGGCTAATAAATATTGAAAGCTATGGTCAGTGTTTTTTAGGCTGCCGCACCCTTAGTACCGTGTACTACCGTGTCTGTCTGTCTGACTGTCCTACACATAAATGGCTGTGTCTTTTGAACGGTAATAGATACTCATAACGGGCACGATTGTTGGGTTTGCTTTGATGTAAATCTACAAACTAAAAACTAGTCAAGAGCGAGACAAGCTCGTGTAAATATTTTTTGAAAAAATGTGTCATGTGATATAAACTTAAAATAGAGTAAACGGTATTGTTAAAATATCTTAGAATATAAAGAAAATAGGTCTGTAACACTTACTTATTTGGACTTGATATTGTATGTGAACTCTTAGCATTTCAGATTATTCCTACTGTAGAAAATATGTGAAGTAACAAATATTCTTAGATATAAAGCACATAGTAATTAGCCCCGATGCCAGTGTTTATGTACGGAAGCCTCGGTTTCCGAGTGAAATTCATACTTTGCATTCAATTTGTACTTTATAAAAATATGTCATCCAAGTAACCGAATTGTGAATTTTGAAGTCGGTTTTTTTTAAACGATTACTTGTATCGGTAAGTAGCGCAAGCCTATCGCGATTGCGGTCTATGCGATGGAGCGCGCTTACCTAGAAAATAACGATTCACTCTCAATTTAAAGACACCCAGTTTGTATCTGTCGAACAAAGCTCAATAAGCGCATTCACAATTTATAAAGCAGTCCGCACGATGAAAGTGGAATTTAAGCTTTTCGTTCAGGTTTTTAACCGATTTGACAGAGATCGCTTTCTATCATTGATAATTTTATATTTGTATCAATGATGCGCACTGTCTTGTTTCGGTTTCATTTTGAAAAGTCGTTTAGCCATACTCGCGTCGCTTCGCTCTTCATACAATACCACCCTTACTGCTAACTGAGCGTCCGTCTTCGCAAGTTAATTGACCAGTTATCTAGTGCATCACTTTTATTAATTAGCATAGCAACTCGGATGATTGTTTTATTAGCAGGTGATAAAATGCTATATAATTGCTAATGCTATTTAACTGTTGTACTCTTGTTGCTAAATACGACGCGGTGTAAAGTTTAAGCTTTATTTTGTGATAATCTGATGTTGTTGAGCAAGAAAATAAATAGCTGATCGCAAGCTGTTGCCAATCTAAAGATTTTGGTCTTAATTGGACCAATCAAGACTTTATTATTAACAGTTTTTTGGGTTCCGTACCTAAAGGGTGAAAACGGGACCCTATTACTAAGACTTCGCTGTCTGTCCGTCCGTCCGTCTGTCACCAGGTTTTATCTCATGAACCATGATAGTTAGACAGTGGAAATTTTTACAGATGATGTATTTCTGTTGCCGCTATAACAATAAATACTAAAAAACAGAATAAAATAAATATTTAAGGGGGCTCCCATGCAAAAAACGTGATATTTTTGCTCGTTTTTGCTCGATATTGATCACGGCAACAGGTAGACGTTTGAAATATTCACAGAATATTGAGTCCGAGTAAACGAAATTGCGGATTTTGAAGTCGGCTGTTTCAGCTTTATTAAACTATAATTATGCTCCCATTCATTTTGTTTTAAAAACCAAAGTATGGGATAACAAGCATTTTAAAACACAATTTAACACAATATTTTTTTGGGTTGGATTCAATATAGTTTCAAGATGTTTTTTTTTTTAATTTTTTAACATTTTTTTTTATATGATCATTTGGTTCGGGAAATTGCCGAGTGCAGTAGGTTGTTTCAGCGAGCTTAAACAGTTTCACTCGTGATTTAAAGTTACCCAGATTATATTTATCGAGAAGACCAACTCAGGAAGGATATCAGCCAATCATCATCATCATCTCGGCTACAACTAGTCCACTGCTGGACTTAGGCCTCCCCTATATATTTCCAAAAAGACCGATTGGAAGCGGCTTCCCGCCACTTGTATGAGGTCATCTGTCCATCTCGTGGCTGGTCTTAATACGCTGCGCTTGCCGGTGCGTTCTATTAGCAAATACGCACGTGAAAATAATTTTAGATTTATTTCGTTGTTTTATAATACCAGTAAGTACTTACTATATGATTACTAGTGGTGACTAAGTGAGATCACGCAATTTTAAATTTAGAATTTGTTAGGTTCGTTTTTACTACCCGAATATCTAAGGCAAACTTTTTGAAATCCCCACAAAAATTTAAAATTGCTCTGTTTTGTAACCTGTATTGAACTTTTTATTTTGAACACACGGGTTGCTCACGTCTAATGAACTTTTTCGAACAAATAAGTAAGGTATTAAGCGCGAAGACATGTAGTCAACAAGTATCATAATTATATTAAAAGAAACGAAAAAAAAAAACCGTACAAGACTGCAGGAAAAGCAGTTTTTGCAGTCTCACTTACGATTTCGTTACGCTGTTGAGTGCACGTTCTTTGTGAGAAAGTATAAGTAAAATCACTGTAAAAGTTTATAAGTGCGTATTTTTTTAGAATGATTCTAGTAAAATCACTTATTTGTTACGAAAAAGTTCGTTGAAGGTTACGAAAAAGCACATTTCTTGTATTTTGCGCGAGTTTCAGGAAGCCATGACGAACATAACGACACCTCGCACATAAAAATCGATCAAGCCGTGTAGGCTGTAGGTGATCATATAGAAACATACATACAAAAACATAATCCTTCTTACGCAGTCGGGTAAAGATGACAACTTTTTGGGTACCAAATGTCAGAAAGCTTCCCAACAGACCCAAAAAAAATGGCGAGATGAGCTTGATTCCCACTATAGCGGCCGGACTAAAGAAGTTCATAACAAAAAAAAAAAAAAGTTTTTTTTTTTTCAAGTGTGATAGTTACGCCTGAGAAAAAATCCTTCATTCATTTAATTACAGCTTTAACCTGGTATTACTATTCGGAAGTAGTTTATTCACGCATCAGTGGTAGTCACGCATGCGTCGTTTTACATACGCGACGGACTGTATTCATAATTATACCACTTTTTACTAGACACATCGATAATTACTAGCTGCGGCCGGCGTCTTTACTTGTGTACACAATACGAATGTGGAAAAAATCCAAAAATAACCATCCATATATTTTTTTTATGTAGCAGCAGGTTTGCTTACCCTTCTCACAATGAAAAGATGGCCCGCGTCCAGCAGTGGGGCAGTTTGTACAAACAGGGCTGATAAAAAAATAGGTTTGCGCTTGACCGCCAACTCGCCTGATGTTAAGCGACGTTGCGTACGATGGAACGCGCTTACCTAGAAGAAACCAATTTACTCGCGATTTAAAGACACCCAGATTATTTCTATCGGAAAAGACCCACTCAGGAAGCGTTTTGCATAATCTCGCAGTCCGCACGATGAAATTGGATATCTCTCGAAGTTTTTGACGAATAAGTCTACAAACCTACAAACCATGTCTGACTAGGCAGGTCCAATTTTGTGAGAGAGATCAATTGTCGAATCCAACTCAGCTGGGCAGCGTTCGGGGAACTCAAAACGTATGCGACTAGTGTGTGTTACCAGTGTTGACATTCGGTCATTACAAACAAACACACCGTGTGTTCTACCCTCTAATGTGTGCAATTAAATAGGTGTAACACACACACACACACCTCTATTTACCTATACTTTGTTATATCGGAAGACTGATAGGGAGTTAATTTATGGTTTTCCGAAGGGAAAAGTGGACTTTCGCATTTCATTGTTTAATGGTTTTGTTAAATATTTCAATTTTAATCATGTAATTAATTTTTATATCTTTAATTTGAATCTCCCTACTCGTTAATAATAATAATCTTCATTTCGGCTGCATTTAACCATATACAAAATTTAACTACATTATTTCAATTTGATTTTATATGTTTTGCGCGTTGAACGCATCCTTAAATGCTGAATGAATAAAGAAAACCCATTATTTCGAGAGCCCGAGCAGAGCCCGAGCCCGCCAGACGTTACTTATACATATTCTGACATCAAAATAAAAGTTATTTAGAGTAAATTGTAATTATATCAGCCCTGTTTGTACAAACTGTCCCACTGCTGGGCGCGGGCCATCGACTCATTGTGAGAAGGGTAAGGCCTAGTCTACCATGCTGGCCAAGTGCGGGTTGGCAAACTTCACATATCTTTTAAGATCATTGAGAACTCTCAGACATGTAGGTTTCCTAACGATGTTTTCCTTCACCGTTTAAAGTTGGCGGCAATCGACAATACGCACTTAACTTCGAAAAGACAGAGATATACATTGTAATACTTATTGTTTTTTATAAAAGTGACGTGGAAAATCTAATCTATTTATCAAAAGTACATTGATTACAAGTAATTTTATGTCAATGTCTAAAAGTAAGATGTCGCTTACGAGCGAGATAGCTGCGGCGTCCACCACGGCGCCTTAACGGTGCTTAATACAGATGTTGGTCAATTGATTTGAGCATACTTCGTCCCACATCGATAAAGTATTATTATTCAGCGAATTATTAATAATAATAAACAATAGTGGCTTATGTGTGCATATATAATAATTACGTAAGTGCTTGCAGCGGCCGGTTGCATGTAGTGTAATTGTGCAGTTGCTCAACTTAGCTTTAACTAGCTTAGCATGCAGTGGAGCGAAACACAGTAGGATTATAATAATAATAATAATATTTATATCTGAAAATTTTAGTGTTTTACAAAGTTTCTATTAATTACTTAAATAATTAACCAATAACCTTATATTATTGTTCCTGCGGGCCCCAAACTAGGCAAAGCCTGTATCTTGGGCACCCGTTGGCCAAGTTTATTGAGTCTATTTATTGTTTTTAGCGCTGACATTGGTACACATTTTCGGCTTGTTATTCGACTAGTAATAGGATAGATTATTAGGAAGGTTTTACATACTATTAAAATTTGATAAGTAACTAGAAGTAACTAGAACTAGCGACGGTGTGGCCGTCGCTTACCATCAGGCCTGTTGGTGGTCAATCGTAGATTTAATTATTATTAATAAAAAAGGAGACAACCTTTTACTACTTACATATATCCTTTTATATAGTCGGTTAGTCTTTCATAAAGGAGGTTCTCAATTTGAATATTTTGTAGGGGTCCGTACCTCAAAAGGAAGAAAACGGAACCCTTATAGGATCACTTTGTAGTCCGTCAAGACTTTATATCTCGGGAACGCGTGGAGGTATCGAGTTGAAATTAAAACCATATCTGTAGTCTCTTGCAGATGAGAAAAAATCAAACTCGTAAAAAAAGTTAGGTCTAAGTATATGTCGCAAAAAACCGCATATTTCGACAATGGAATCAAAATCTCTATGGTACTTCTCGTTGACCTTCCCATTGATCTTTGCCAAGAAGCATTGTCATAAAATACACATAAAGGAAAAAATCCGAAAACTATATTTTTCAATTAATAACATAAAATAGGGTCTTACGCAAGGAATGAGGGTTAAAATTTTAATATGAGTTAACCGTATCATATGAAAGAGTTTTAGTACAAGCTAAAACTGGTTTTTAATTATTTTTACGATTAATAATTTTCGGATTTTGACCAAAAATTTAAAAAAATATATATAATTTCCCCCTTTTATCAACTAGCTTCGCTCGGTAGTTCTTTTATCAAGTTTGTACGGAACCCTCGGAGGGCGAGTCTGACTCGCAATTGTCCGGTTTTATTTTTTGTATGTTACGCGATTATTCGAGCTACTATGCCACGAATACATATATACACGTGAAACTTATAGCACCCTTCTTTTTGGGTCGGGGGTTAAAAAAAAAGATGATTCGCAGCAGTTACATTCATGCACAGTCGGATAAAAAAAATTGTTTACCCAATCATCCTGCGGGGTCGGGAGTTTTACATGAACTATAGGCGAAACTTCGCAAAAAAAAAATGACACCCTAGTTTAACTTGCCCTTCTGCTACACTCGTACTGTGGTTACATACCGATCGATCAGCTCGCGAATTATCCTTACGTATCCGTAAGTAGCGTGAAGATCGAACGATTCCCTCCCCCCTCTCACGCACCCCCCAACACCCCCGCGCCGTTATATAAACCGCGGCGGAGATCTGGAACGGGGGGTATCCTGGGTGTCGTAAGCATCGTCAATTTGGAGCGGTACGTATTTTAATAGGGGAAGTGTTTTTGCGCTTGACCGCCAGCTCGCCTGATGTTGAGCGATGCTGCGGTCCACAATGGAGCGCGCGTGCCTAAAAACCTATTTAAGAGAAGTGTTGTCGCGATTTCTCCCATACAAATAGGGGAAAACTGTTTACTACCCCCAAACGTAGACCGATTTCGACGATACTTTTTTAACCGACTTCGAAAAAGGAGGAGGTTATCAATTCGTACCGTATATTTTTTTTAATGTATGAACACGAATTACTCCGTCATTCGTGAACCAATTTTTATGTTTCTTAAATTGATGTATAGAGAAAGCTCCCAAATTGGTCCCATAATTATTTTAGAAACATTGCTTTATTACTTTTTGAATAATCTCTAAAAGTAAAAATATTTTCATTGTATTCCTGAGTGAGTGCTTCAGATTATAGAGTCGCAGAGTTCCACTGACACGTTTTTCTTTGCAAAAGTGTCAAATGTTGAGGTTTTTCGTATAAACATCTGCACATTTTCTAATCTGCGACGACGAAGCATTTGACATTTAGTGACAAATGTCATTCTTGAAAAAAAAAACGAGCGGGTGAATAGAGGTCTTAAAAAGTTTACAATCGTGAGGGATTTATTGAGCTTGAAAAGTAAAACCTACTTACTCCTCATCCAATGTGTATAAGGAGAAAATAGAGTTACTTCAACGCTTGAGCGCCTTGCTTGCCAGTAAATGATCCTTACATATATGTATTACAAGTAAACGAAATAACGTACTTTGAAGTCGGTTGTTACAGTTTTTTAAACTTTAAAATTATTTTTATCAGCCGTTTGTACAAACTGTCCTACTGCTGGGCGCGGGCCATCTTCTCATTGTGAGAAGGATAAGGCCATAGTCTACCACGCCGGCCAGTGCGGGTTGGCAGACAGATACTTTTTTTATCTGATTAAAATCATAAATGTACCTATATGCCTCTACGGTTTGCTTAAAAACCAAAATAACCGATTTTGATAAAATTTCTATGGGACCACCTGGGAAGTATATTCTTTCAAACAAAAATATATTTTTTCAAATCGGTCCAGGTGTCTTCGAGTAATCGGGGAACATACATACATAAAAATAAAAAACCGACGAATTGAGAACCTCCTCTTTTTGGAAGTCGGTTGATGACTAGTATCCACAAATTTATAGACAGTTCGAAAATTCACACCCGGATTTAAACCCGGATATCCCGATCTGCACTTGGAGCCTTTACCATTTTGGCGACGGGAGTGTCATATGGGGTGGGGTGGTATGAATTTTTGAACTGTATAAAATTGTAGATAATTGTGTATTTCAAATTGTGTATTTCAAACAACATAACAGAGCTTAGATGAAAAAATTTTTGGCGAATAATCGCAATTCGATGATAACCAATATTCGCGGCAACTGTATTCGCGATTCTGCGGAACTGGTGCGTGTAATTGCGGGTGTCTCCACGCAAGATGACCGCACACGTCGAACGGTTTCGTTTATATAATACAATCTTATGTCGGATTTCTTCACATAATATAAATAACTGACCAAGAAAGTGTCCAGACATTGATGTTTTAGGGTTCCGTAACCAACGTCATGATCAAAATGGAGACTAATGACTGACGATCTTTGTTTTTGAACACCATTTTTCTGAAAAGGTCAGTGATATTTGAGCTACCGCGTCTTGAATGTTTTATACATGTAGGTATGTGTACTTTGATAGTTCGGTTTTTGTAATTGATAAGTTTGCTCTTGACCGCCAACTCGCCTGATGTTAAGCGACCGTTGCGGTCTACAATGAAGCACGCTTGCCTAAAACAAATTATAAAAGAAGTCTTTCTTGTGATATCATTAGAAGACACCCAGAATATGTCTATTAGGAAAGACAGGTTCAGGAAGAGTATTCCACAAGGTAGGTATCTTGTAAGTGCTATTTATATTTATTATAGTGTGCAAGTTTTTAACTATTCAAATCCACAGTTTAGAGTTACCGTACCGTCTGTTGCCCGACGGTTTTGGGTAAGCGTGACGCTTAAACGACGTCACACTTATTATGTGACTGTGATGTCCTTGCTGGTAAAAGGATGAGCATCCTCGGAATAGCTTATCCTAGGCCGGAGGACTACAGACATACTCCATTTGCACGGCGTATTCGATTTAATCGAGTACATTTTCCGTTAAGGGTGTGGTAGGGTCTAGGGGTGTACAAAAAATATCCTCATGGGTCGAAGTGTCGCCGACCAGTTTGTTGGCCCCCGCTGTGACTACACAAGCTAAAGACACTTAACTTCAAGCGAGTATCTTGCTTGCTGACTTCAAGAAAATACTTCAAATTAAACTTGCGCTATAATTTGCAGTTTCATATAAAACAATACAATATACAGAGAAAGATGTAGAAAGAATCGTTGTTGTGCAACGATAGGTATATCTCCGTACTTTACGGTCGAAAGCTGGCATGTATGCGGCGCATTCACGGTGCGACATGTTGGCTGATTTTATGTTCGTGGTTTTTGGTTGAAACTATACTCGGAATGCTTGAACATTAAATAAAATAATCTTTTTAGGTACCTTTTTGTGGAACACAGGAATATCGCTAATACATCTCTATTTTTTTCCATAAAACTGTTTCTAAACGTCGGCATCGATCAATCAAAAAAGCAAGATTTTTTAACGCATGCAAACATGAATGTTTTTAACTTTAAAATATGACATAAATTTAAATTATAATGATATTAGAAAAAAGCAGTAAACAAAAAAACCGACTAGCTATATATGATTCAAACCACATAGAAATAAAACATCGAAATTGGATAATATTTACGAATAGGTAGAATAAATGGGGTTCTCTTAAATTTAAAGTGGAAAAATGTATTCTTCCACTTTAAATCTCCAGGTTTCAAGTATAAAACGAAAGTTTCTCTGCCCCTCATTTGTGTAGAGGCAAGTTTTATTCGCTATAACCATAGCCAAGTAACGCGAACACATTAACATTTGAAAATTATACTTAAAGCTACGTATCGTAATGTTTTAATTTCGCCCACGGCCACGCCAATGGTCATACTCTAGCTTGTACTGCCGCGAATACCCATCCTTACTAGAAGACTTGCGTGCGAAGCGTTAGATTGAATCAAGACGAACTCGTATACCGGCTAACACTCGCGTACATACACAATATACACACAGCCAAAATTGTGTTACGTATGTATGTATGAGAGGCGTATTTACTGGGTAGAAGGGGATTGGTACAGTAATCAAGCTCGCTACATGCAAGTTACAAAATTTTCAAATCGTCACGAGAAGTTCACTGTCATAGGCCATCCCCGTGTATTTAAAAAAATACCTATTGGAAGGGGCTTGCATCCAGCGTCTTCCTGCCGCTTGTGTGAGGTGTCCGTCCACCTTGTGGCTGGTCGTTCTACGCTGCGCTTTCCGGTGAAGGTTTAGAGGTGTATTTTCGTGATTTATTTCGTTAAAACAAGATGAATTATTAAAAAAAAAACAAAATACAAAACTGGCTTCTTGAGCTTTGAGCTAACAATGTTTATATGTAATATAGACTGAACACAATTGTTGTAAAATTAAAATAAATAACTTGTTCTCGCGAGGTCTACTGTTCGCAGAATTACTAGTAACACTTGTTTTTATCGGTAACTGTGTATATAAAACTTCTGTACTGTCTTTAATGTGTACGATACGAGTAAAGCGCTTCTGCTAACATCATCTCTGTGCTAAAAGTTTCACTTATGACTAAGCAAATTGTATGTGCGATTTGATTTTGATTACTTATACGAGAGGTCACCTACTTTGACCTAAAGGTCGGTTGTACGTTTTGATACAGTGATATTTGTTTCTTTAATTTTGTGATGAAACGAGCAAGTCACTCGCATGATATTAAGCGCCACGTGTCTTCGGAGCAGTTCGACGACGAAGTATAAATTTAGTCTTCATCAGTTCAAAACTCTCGTGTAGCAATGCAGGGCCTTAACGAAAAACGTTACTTAACTTTAACCAACGTCTTAAGTTATCTATCTTCTTTCCACAAGTGTCATTACGTGTCAGCTAGAAGTTGACGAAATATGTTAAGTTATATGTTAATATGCTGTATCGCTAAGCCCGGATATTTCTCTGGAAAGATTACTCTTCAAACACACTCACACACACACACACACACACACACACACACACACACACACACACACACACACACACACACACACAGAAAGTACTGTTTGTCGGTTGAATAACCGGAAAAGGTGTTTTATTTCCACAGGCAGACTGCAAAAGAATACAATCATTGTGCTACAAATCGTAGTTGTTGAATACATCAGCATAGGCGGTCCACTATAGCCCACCGTTGGGCGTAGACCTTTTTCATAGAACGGCACTCAACCCGATCTTCGGCTTTGCGTTTATGAATTAAACCCAGTCCAGTCTAACGCTACGAGTAAACTCGATCACTAGGCACTTCAATACTTTGTCGCGCAGCAAAAACGATAACAGCTATGATAGATGATGCGTTTTATTGCGCTATAGCCAAAGTCACTATTTAGTGTGTTTTACACTATTTTTACATTATTAAATGTGTTTACGGAGTGAGTCTTTTGTATCTGTAATCATCATCACCTCATCATGTTAGCCACAAGAAATCCACTGCTGGACATCGGCCTCCAGAAAGAGCTGATGGAAGCGGCCTGCATCCAGTATCATCATGCTACATGGTCTCTTTGTACTTGTACTAAATATATGTGACAGACCCTTGTTATTGCCCACAGTAGTGTAGGGCTCCTCACGCACATTGCAAGTAGAACTCCATAATAAATAACACCAGCCTCCACTGTTCCAGTTCCGCCAACGCCAAGAAATGGGAGGTGGAGCTGGCGACGCTTAAGTCCAACAACTTGCGCTTGACCGCCGCGCTCCAGGAGAGCACCGCTAACGTGGACGAGTGGAAGCGGCAGCTGCACCAGTACAGGGAGGAGGTGGCTCGGGCCAGGCATCTGCAGGGAAAAGGTTTGCATTACAAAAAACACTTGGATACCATTAAAAAGCTCTTCCTCACATTTTGTATAGCTGGTAATCTTAATCGGTTAGGACTTTCCGCTCTTTCCTTCCGAAGACCAGCAACATTTTCCTAAAGTAGGAACCAAACGGTTTCATTCTACGTTTCTACATCTGTACAGCCAAAGAATGAAATAAATTTTCGACTTCTAAGTCAGAGTAAATAGGTATCTTCTGGGTATGCGTGCTTCACCTTCGACCACATCGTCGCTTTCCAACAGGCGAGTTGGTGGTCAAACGCGGACGTATTCGCAATAAAAAAAATTGGTTGTCTGTAAAGTCGGTTTACGGACGATAGTTTAACGTGACAACGTCATAACAAAACATTGATGAAATGATGATGATGATGATGTAACGGGACAATGAGCGTAACGTAACGGGACAATGAGTCATTCATTTTCGTGCGTGCAGCCGGCGTTCATCGATTTATTAGACGTTGTCACGACAAAAAAATGTGGGATGTCCTTCCGAAGGCTTCCCGCCGAGCGAAAACAAAGAGCGTTTTAAAGAGGATGTTTACAAACACTTCTCTGGTTTGGCAAAAAGCAGCATTAGTGTTGTTTCTGGGTACTTTTATAGTGCTGCTGTTGTTATAGCTAATAGCTACTGCTTGCCATCAGCTGGACTGGGAATGGGATTATATGGGGTAGGAATTTATTTTATTTAAGTTATTTTCCTTGGACAAAATGTATAGCCACTTTCGTGTCAATAGATTTGAAAATGTTGCAGAGCCCAGCTGAAGCTGCTTTGACATCTATCCCGATTAGTATAAATAAATAAAAAAATCTACTACACTAAATTGTCAATATCATAGGGTAAACCGGCTCAAAGGACTTAGAGTGTATGCCTGCCATGTAGAGGACCTGTACAAAATCACACCGATAAAAACTCACATAGTTTATAGTACAATCTGATGTTGCAGGTGGTGAAGCGAACGAAGTGGAGCAGCTGAGACAGCGCGTCGCACAGCTGGAAGCTGAGCTGGCGCAGAAGAACGAAGAACTCGCACAGATTACGAAGTCCAGAAAGAGTGAACAGGTGACCGAGACAAAAAAATACCATTTTGTGTTAATTCTCTTTGGATGTCAAAAGAAAACATGATTTTTAGATCGTAACTAAAATGCGCGTGCAGATAAAAAAAATCAATTATTTATCTGGTCTTGTTTCTGTTAATAAAAAAAAAAGTTTAGCCATTTCTAGACAGTAATTGATAAAGAATGCCATGTGATATTTGCAAGTCAACAGTTTGTTTAATTTATCTTTTACAATTCTGATAATCTATTATTATTATTTGGTTATTATCGGATTCATTTCGGTGAGTGTACATCTGATTTGCATCATCTAATTCCCCCTTGCTCTTTTTACTATCGGACAGTCAGAAACACGAAAAAGCATCAACGTTTCATGGTGGAAATTCCAAAAGTCCGAACGAAACGCTTTAATTCGAATTTCATCGTGCGAACTGCTAGATTGTAGAATACGCTTCCTGAGTGGGTCTTTCGATAGATACAAACTGGGTGTCTTTAAATCACGAGTGAATTGGTTTCTTCTAGGTAAGCGCGCTCCATCGTTGACCGCAACGTCGCGTCAACGTCAACGTTAACATCAGGCGAGTTGTCGGTCAAGCGCAAACCTATTTCTACATTAAAAGACCTAGCTTTATCTTTATATCTGTTCGATATTAAATCTGTGGGGCATAATAACTGAATGATTTTGTGATGGCAGGACGCGGAGGCGAAGTTGGCGCAGTCGCAGCTGGAGCTGGCGCTGGCGGCGCAGGACGGGCAGCGGCAGGTCATACAGGCGCTCAACGACCAGCTCGCCAGGCAGCTCGACGAACTGGTGAGATGTGTTATTTTTTTAAATAAAAGTGCAGCAAAAAGGCAGACGGCTCGCCTGATGGTAAGCGATAGCCGTCGCCTATGGACAACTGCAACATCAGTGACATTACTGTTGCTTCGCTAGCCCGGAGAGATGCTTGTGGACACCCTTTTTAAACGCTCTTTGTGTGTGTGCACCCGATACAATACAGAATACGTTAATGTAGCAGGATATTCGTTCTTCTGTCCGGATGTTTGTTGGTACTCGCGTACAGGTCGTATTTTTCAACCTATCTCGACGAAACTTGGTATATAGGTTCCTCAATAAAAAAATTGTAGTCGGAAATGATTGATAAGTGAGGTGTTTCCCCCAAAAAAAGGGAAAGTTTGTTGCTGCGCCATTTACTGACCGATTTTAATAATATATATTTAGAATTGTTTGGTAGTTAATTCTAAATAGGATTTTTTAATACGAGCGAAATCGGTCAAGATGTTGTCGAGATAATAGGTTATAAAATCTCGATTGAAAAGAGAAGTCAATCTTGGAATTTTCAAGACTAGAGTGAATAGATATCTTCTAGATCGACGAGATCCATCGTCGGCCACACCGTCGCCTAACAGGCGACGGTGTGTCGCCTTATAGGACCTCTCTATCTCGTATCAATATTTTTGAAAAAAAAAACTCTTCCCATGCTTACTATAAAAATTAGTTAAGGGACTTGAGGGATCTAAGAGCCTTAAAGTTCTCATTGCAAGCACATCCATCATTACATCTTACCTTCTAATGCTCTCTAACCCTCTAATACCCTCTCCCTTCCATCTAACCCTCTAACCTCGGTCAAATGTGGCGTGTTAAATGACCTCGTTGTTTTTGACGCTCTGGTTTTGGACGCTTTTCTCTTAAGGGAAAATAAACTTATCTAATTACTTTTTTTAACTTAGTAAGATTTGTTTTTATTCCAGTCCACAATCCACCGCGAGATAAACACCGCGCTGCAGACATGAGACGCGGCTTGCCCCCCGCCGCCCGCCGTCTACGCGGCCGGGGCAAACGCGTACGCATCGGGGGCAAACACGTACACGACCGGGGCAAACGCGTACACGACCGGGGCAAATGCATACAGCGCAGGTACTATTTACACATCCGGGGCAACCACGGCGGGCAATTCCGCCGGGAGCAATAATTACAATTACCCCAACGTTTCTTATTCTAACAACGCTGCCGTCAATGTTATGTATACTTCTAGCGGGGCGTATTCGGGCAATGCCAATGCGATGTATACAGGGGTAAATGCGTCCACGTCTGGGGTAAATACGACGGGGGCTGGGGGCAATGCGGTATCCCCCGGGAGCACGATGGCTCGTCGCTTGCCCCTGTTGCTGCGTCAGGTGCCCCCCGAGGGGGAGGAGCCTACATACGTCACTGTGAAAGCCAAAAAATGAAGAGTGCTGTCGGTATTTCGCAAGGTGCACGAATTTTTTTAACTTTCGAAATTTCTATTGGCTGATATTATTTCTTGTGGCGAATTGATTGGATCGTTTTGTGATTTGATTTTTATTGAAACAGTATTATGTTTTTTTTAATGATCATTGGTTTTTGTATATTGAAGGATGTATTTCATAGCAAATTAAATGGTGTTTGCTAGCTGAAATTAATCATATATGTATTTCATAATTTTAAGTAAAAGTGTTCATCATTCGTTTTTTTTAAAGAGATTTTTTTTTTTTTAATAAATTTGTGTTTTAAAGTGAATTCGCCATAAGTGTCTATTTAAATGATATTTTTAAAATGTTTTCAAATGTATTTCTCCCACCCGTGTTATTGTTGAATTCCTTTGTAAATGTGAGTTTTCTAAAAACGTGTGGTTTCTCGTACGGCTGAATCAATTTTGAACAATTTAAAATTACGTTTTTTTTTACATTTATTTATTTTCGTAGGAAAGATCCGAAATATGACGAGCTTAAAATTTAAAATAATCCTCTTTAGACAATCCCATAAGGTTGTGGATGAAAACCTTTTTTTTTTTTGGTAAATAGTTTTTTTTGTCAAAATTGGTCCAGCCAAATTTGAACTTGCGTTTTCAATTATTTTTAACTTTAACAAAGATATCGTGACCTTCTATGTAAATAGGTTCCAGAATCGTGCGACCCCACGGTTTAATGCCAAAAAAAAGATAATTTAAAAACATTAATATATTTAAAGTAGCATTTTACTATTTAGTGTTTTTATGAAACTGGTTGCACGGTGAAATACCGAATTTTAACTATAAGAATGTACTATTGAGGAAAAGTAACTTCGTATTTTATATAACACCCGTATTCTAAATGTTACCTTGAAAATGCCTTTACCTTAACCTTTACCTCAATTTTATTTTCCTTATTTTTGGCCCAAATTAAAGTATGTTATTATAACAATTTCAATTTCAAATGAGTTTTTTAGCAATGGTTTATTATTCTTTTGTGTATACAATTCATATACAAGTAAGAATTATAATTAAAATTAAAATATATATAATATAATGTCAAATGTATAAATACGAATGTCGGGTATAATTCATAAACAAATTATTCAAATATTTTTATCCATATTAAAATTACTTGTCCCATAAAAAAAAATTAGTCCTTTGAGGAGAAAGTTGCGATTATAATGTACTTTATCCAATCTGCGTCCTCTGCGTCTGAGGATCAAAATATCTTGTAGCTACGAAATCGTTGTTTCGACATTCACCAACCTTGCCGTTCTTTCTCATTTAAAGAATTTTGACTAAATTCAATAAAAATGTCAACCAAAACTAGCTAAAATATCATGTAATTTTCAACACTATTATTAACGGGATATTTACCGTGGTTCGCGTTAATTTTGAGCTCCCGATATTTCGGCACAGTTACATGCACCATTAAAGCCTCGATGACATGGGGCTAGTTTACAAGCTGCTAGTCGGCGAGTTCGCGAG
The DNA here is from genome assembly GCA_947563715.1 of Lycia hirtaria. NCBI lineage: Eukaryota > Metazoa > Arthropoda > Insecta > Lepidoptera > Geometridae > Lycia > Lycia hirtaria. The sequence continues at coordinate 30,277,831 of OX387377.1, read as the reverse complement.
CAGCTTGTAATCTCGCTCCGTGTCATCGAGCTTTTTTACAATCTGCTTTTCACTAGCCGATTGTAAAAAAGCTGCTTGTCAAATAGAAAAGGCTCGATGACACAGGGCTAGTTTACAAGCTGCTAGTCGGCGAGTTTAAAAGCTAGCGAGCGAGCGAGTAAGCGAGTGTCGATGACACGGATGACACAACACTCGCTCAGTAGCGAACTAGCTAGCGAGTTGTACCACGTTTTTTTAACTGCCAAAATGACAAGATGCTCGCAACTAGTTCACTAGCAGCTAGCAGCAATGATGACACACAGCTAGCTTACTAGCTTACAAGCTAACACGCCAGCGAGTGGCGAGTAAATTAGCCCGGCTTTCTATTTGACAAGCAGCTTGTTTACAATCGGTTAGTGAAAAGCAGATTGTAAAAAAGCTCGATGACGCAGAGCGAGTTTACAAGCTGCTCGCGAACTCGCCGACTAGCAGCTTGTAAACTAGCCCTGTGTCATCGAGCCTTAACGTAATTGTTACGTTAATAATAATAGTGTTATAATGAATGACCGTGATAGTTAAAAAAAAAAAACAGTTTTTTAATAAGTTTAAAAAGTTGAGTTGAGGAAACTTAGAGGTAACGACTTAAAATACGGGTGTAAGCCTGTTTATACATTATAACCGACAGGCTGTGCCATTCTACTAGTATATCTGTATATTACCTATCTCCTAACCTAAATTAATATTTAAAAAAATTAAATTAAAATTCGTGTAAAAAAATATCCATTCGCATTTGAGGCGAGTCACGCGAATAGGATTAAAAAACAATTATTAAAAAAATGCTTCGTTTTTTTTTTGACAAAATGTTATGATACTAAGTAATTATTATAATAAACTTTGCATAGTGCGTAAGTGTATTAGAATATTAAAAATGTTATGGTAAAATTTACCGGAACTTATTTCATAATTATTTTCATATCATCCAAATTTTTTTTTTTAAATTTCAGTATTCTGTTTTTGACTGAAAGAATCAACGAAAAATGTACATTAAAAGAAATCCGACGAAGAAGGGTAGTCTTTCTTTACTCCGGCCGGAGGTAAAGACGAAACGACAATTTCCACTTCAAAATCTAACAAGCCGTTTTGGCTACATTAAACACACACAAAAAACCCTTTTGGTCACTCGAGTAAAAGATATTTTATATTTTTGCCTAGATTATCATCTATGTTTTTTCACATCGCATCGCATTTCTCTATATTCTCTAGAATTTCTCGAATATTTTCACTATTTATTATTATTATTAAAAAAATAACCTTAATTATAAAATAAAAAAAACTATAATAATCAATTACGTATAGATTTATTTTTTCTCTCTTTCCTACTGTGTAGGTGTAGCTATAATGAGATTGAATATAAAATTCCATTTTTAATTGTTTCAAAAATGAAATTATTCCTTAGAAATAGTTCTTTTTATATTAAAAAAATGTTATAAAGTACGATATTGCTATAGATAAATATTTGAATGGATATTGATCATCGCTCACCGAATATAAGTTGACGCAATTAAAAAGGAATCAACGAAATTTGAGTCACGTAATTTTTTTTTAATATATACATCTATTTTTTTGTGTTTATCATCGCTATATGCTTGATGTGGAAATTCTGGTCGAAAATAAAGCACCACTTAAATGTATATAATATATTCTATAAATAATTATTAATTATTATATTGACATGTTCCATCATTGGTTGTATTGTATCGCTTACCTTCAGGTAAATTAGTAGAAAACGTCTGAAATAAGACTATTAAAAAAAAAAGATTTTTTGGGAATTTAAAGCAGCTACTATGTTATTTTTTTTTATTTTGTCAAATGAATTTTTGTTCTCCGTGTCATAAAATATCTGTAATGAGATTATTTTTTTAATTTTTTGATATTTGTGAATATAAGGTAGCTGCTATGCTATTTTTTTACTTTGCCAAATGAAATTTTGTTCTCAGTGTCGTAAAATAGAGCTCAATTTTCGATGCTTCGATGTTAGCGGACTCAGTGTAGATTTGGTGCAGCGATTGATAATGAAGTGAATGTAAATGTTTATTTTTATTTTATTATAATTTCGTTGTAAAAAAACCCTGCATTTCATAGACCCCTTAGCAAATTAGTGATAACGATTTGACAGAATATAGTTATTTACATTATAGTATTTTGTGTTTATTTATTTGAATTTTAACGAATATATTTCCTAACTTGGTTCTCTGTATTCGTTATTGTTTTATTTGTTTGTTTTTGTCAATGAACTTAAAAAAAATAGGACAAATAAAAAAATCATGATTTTTAACGGTAATTTTGATTGCATACTAGGAGAAATTCTCAGGGAACCACTATACAAAAAAAAAAAAATTTAATGAATGAAACAAAATACCTATTTTATTCAGTTATGTTGGTGCCTTGAGAATTGCTCTTATTATCAATTTCTCGCGGACAAAAAAATGTTACCGAGAAAAGGAGACAAACATATTTTGACTAAAATCGAATAGTAGACATATAAGTTTATGTAATAACTATAATCTGTCAATCAAATCAAAACGAATAAAAAAAATTGAAAACAAAATGATATCATTGAAAAAGGCTGAGGACACAATTTTTAAGATATACAATGTCTTCTAACAGGGTAATTTCATTTACTGTTGTGTACTTTCGGATAGTGGTTGTTGGTCGATTTTTACTCTTGCCTTTGTAACGCCGTCGCACACCGTATCGACTCAAATACGTCGTGACTCAAAAAAAAAAATGATAAAAATCTACGTTTGTAGAAGTCGGGACTCGTAGTGTAAAGTGAGGGGCTTGCATCTTCATGTTGTTTTAATTTTTTAACAGCGAAAGCGTTATTGTCAGCTGGGTTAGCTGGTCATCCTGAGCCGGTTCCTCCGAAATATCTTCCTGGGTTTGACAGAATATTGACAAGTTTCATGTTTATGTATATCTGTCCACTTGCTACGATCCTGACACTTCTTTCGCTTCTTCTGCTTTTATTAAGAGTTTGTAGTCCGACCATCGTCTGTCTCGCTCGCGCATGCCCACATGTTTGAAGATATAAAATGATTTAATGAACTTATAAAAAAATCGACGTTTTTAAAACTAGGAAATAAATAACATCACAAATATTCGACAAAAATATAAATATGATCCAAGTCCATTTTCATACATAAAAATCATTTTTGCGTTAATAATTTCTAAATATTATGTTTATGTATGAAAATGAACTTGGATCAAATTTAATTTTTTGTCGAATATTTGTGATGTTGTTTTCTAGTTTTACAAACGACGATTTTTTTATAAGTTCGTGCGATCATTTTATATCTCAAAAAATGTGAGTTTGCGCGAGCGAGACGGGCGATGGTCGGCCTACGCCCTCTTCATGTTTTCATACATTCTCGTCTGGAAAAGTAATAAAGTATGCTTAAAACGTATATGTATATGTGTAAAGAAATGATAAAATATGTAAATATATATTTCAATTAGATATTTTGTGTCGAGTCAGTACGGGGTGCGTCGGCATCAAAACGTACATTTCTGTAGTAAAACTTTGTCCGTTGTCTTGATATTTTTGAACATGTTCTGTGTGAATTGAGCCGCGTTACAACGCATTTATATCTCTAATCTTTACTAGTATTTATGTACAATTATTATCATAATAGAGTATGTATAATTTCTCTAAATAATTTTATAGTTTAATAAATATTGTTTTATAGTTAAAAGGATGCATAGGTATAGGTGAGATCAATGTTTTTTTTTATAGATCACAATATTTATTTGTAATTTTTAACACAATATTGGCAGCTTGTATTTGCGATTGAAATAAGAGTAGGACTGACGGTCGGCTTCATACATATAGAAAGTTGACAGAATATGGCTGATCGTTGATGTAAACATTTAGGCATGAGGTTAGGAAGTTGACACTATATGACGTCAAGGCCATTTTCTATAAAAAGTAGAATGTGTTCTGTGTGTTCATCGATTTCTTCGTCAATTTTATGAATGGAATGCGAAAATTCTTTTTTTGCCATAGATTAGATGTTTTTGCCGCGGTTTCAAAGTGACTCCATGTTTTTTTTTATTGATTTTGCTTCTATAGTTAGTTATGTTACTATTTTTAATTGTTTGGTTTATTTTGCTCGAGAGTGGGTTTACTATGCCGCTTGTTTAAGTTTTTTTAAATTATAATTATAGTTTAAACAAACACTAATATAAAATACTGAAATCACCGACTACGATCAGGACGCATTAGTGTAAAAAAAAACTGGTAAACAAACTACTGAAGTAAAAAGTAAAATTGATGTAATTTCTATGGAATCACCTGACGACGTACCTTTCCTTTTTTAATATAAAATAGTAATCGAATTCGGTTTACAACTGAAATGGGAGCATACATGAAATAATATACATGAATACAAAATCCTCCTATATCCGTAATCGATTAGAAGTAGAACATGTGAATGCTTCAGTCGATTCGAGTTTTGAAGTAAAAAAAAAAAAACTGTTACTATTTTACTATGGAAACTAACGTGGTTTTCACACATTTTTAATAAAAACTACGGGTCACTCACGTCTGTTTTAAGCCGAAAAATCCGACTATAGAAAATACCGCCGAATGCGGTTGAGACTATAGTCGGATTTTTCGGCTTAAAACAGAAGTGAGTGACCCATAGTTTTTATTTAAAACTGTCACTATGTTCACTTTAACATGTGGAACAATTGAAGAATGATCATGTATTTTTTAAATTAACAGCGATGACGTCACAGCGTGTCGACTTGATATTTCGGTGCGTCATACCTATATTTTATCATGGCACTATGTACCATGACTTTATTATTTAGACTATAAGTTAATAAACGGTTCTATTCTTATCTCAATCTCATAACTACACCACATCCACTCTATTTTGGACTGATTTTAAGATATTTTTTGTTTAATATAGAAATTTAGCAAATACGCTGTTTATATTATAAATAACTTATTTCTATTATTCAGAAATATTTTATTTAGATTTGTTAAATTTCTTTTATAATAGTATAAATTATATAATACGTTTTAGATTTTTATTTTGTTTTTACGTTTCATGAGTTAAGAGTGTAGTTCGACCATAGTCCGTCTCGATCGCGCATACTAACATTTTTGAAGATATAAAATGTCTCAACGTTTCTCTTAACAGAATAACGTATGTAACTGTTCTATTTTATCAAAATTTAAACATTATATCCTTAACATAAGGTTTATAATCTTGTAACAAGTTTCAATCAGTCCGAAATACAGCGAATGTGCCACAGTGTAATGTCTTAAGTAGTGCAATGAACCGAAACGATCTGTTATTGAAAACGTGTATAGAATAGAAGTGTAAGTGTTATTTCCCAACTTGAAACTGGGCGAAGTGTGAATATTTATGTAAAAATATTTTATTTGTTTGAGGATGAGGTATGTAAAATACGTTTGCGAGTATTATTTTTGTGGTCTTATTTGAAATTTGAATGAAAGAAACTAATCAATATCATTAATATTGAAGTCGTTTTTATAGTGTTCAAAGTTTTTGTGGCGAGGAAGTATATGACGTAGTAATGTCACCTAGTCCTTTTAACTAATGATTCCCATCAAGGTTGGTCTCAAGGCTATCTCTATAATATCCCCACTAATCTTTATAACATTCCCACTCAGTGATTATAAAAAAATAAATTAAATTAAACTCACGTTTAAAAATGTGATGTGCGAGAGAGAGAGAGAGAGATAGCTGCGCGCTTTGAGCTCTGCCTTAAATTAAAATAAAATCTCGCATACCTAGGTATGCGGTGTTGAATTTTATTTATTTTATAAAACTAAACAAAATATGAAAATAGCATTAAATTAATAATTTCTTAAAATATTGAAATTAAACAAGTTTTAACGGATTTATGGCGTATATTTTACATAATTTTAAAACCTGACAATTTTTACGACTACTGTTGGTATTTTTTTATACTGTGCTAATTTAATTTTACGTGAATATTCCCACTTCGCAGAATGTTGAGTGTTAATACCGATTATTGACGGCGCCACCGACTTTATTGTTCAGATCAGATATTGCAGTTTAGCGGGTTCGATTCCCGACAGTGAGCTTTATCTATCTGTGAAGGGAAATATGATAAAAACATAGGATGGTGGTATACTACTGCTTCAACCATCACTAGACCACTATCGATGCTGTCAACCGAACAGATACGAGGAACATTAATACTGGAACAGATAACTCGGTGTAGAATAAAAGAAATATAGTGTACTGTAAACATAGCTGTTACAATAGTTTAAAAATTAATACTAACATAAATATGGAAAATTCATCGTATTTGGCTGGGAGGTACTTTTGAAATATAATTTCAGTGATGGCGAGTCTACACTAGCAACCTTATGGCAAGTGGCAATATAGTCAAATCTGTTATATAGTCTTCTAAGACAAACGTTTGCCGTCGTTAATTGCGGTAGTATTAAGGAGTAAAAAATTTATAGTCAATTTTAATATTTAATGTTAAAATAAATACTATGTGGGTTATCCAGAATCTCGTGGCGAATTTTTTTTTTTTATATACGAACCAAAATTACTGTTTTACTTTTCGAGAGTAAAATATCAAATTTGAGATGAGCTTATAGAATCATCATTGTCATAAGCGTGAAACAGTATTTAGATGACCTGCAAAGTAGGTTATATTGTTTGATACCAACCCGCGTAATTGCGAAATGATAATGAAAGGCTCGCGTAATTTCGTAGACTAAAATCATTGTAATTAATTATTTATAGCACGTGACCCCATGCTATATTGAAGTTGCATTACCGCGTAATGATTGCTGGTGTAGACTCCCCTTTAATAGCACCCAAGATTCGGCGACTTTAGCTTTCCCACCGATTTTTTTTCTTTGGAGTGCCAACGCTTTACAACTTTATTTGCCACAGTGTTTTTAAATAGCGTAAAATTGTTACTAAATATGTATAAAAATTATTAAATTGGAATTATTGTTGTATTGTAATCGCATTATACTTTGTAATTTATTCGGTATTGAATTATATTATTAAATTATTATTATTGTATTTAGAGTCTGCGTTGCGTTTGTTGTCTTTGACTTTATTTTTATAACACACTTTATTTAATTACATCCATAAACTGTATTTTCATATCTAGACCGTTGCCATTAGAAAGATGTTAAGTAGGTCTAAAATAAAATAACATTAAATTCGTAACGATTTCAAATAAATGGAAAAAGTGCTCCTAGTGGTCTTAGAAAAAAACTGGACCGGAAACTAAATTATTCATACATTCGATATCGAATAAGTTCCGATAATGGTAATTTTATCCTAGACCTACTAATTTACGTAAATCTATTTGGGAAAATCGTATTTTGCATTTACGCGACTTTATTAACTGTAAAATGTAGAACGAATGAACTTAACTTTATTTTTAACCCAGATTAGTTCGGGTTTGACTACAAACTCTACCAGTTTTACAAGAAATGTTTCAGAATATTGCATTTTAGGTCGCTCGAAAATTCAAAGTTACCCAATTTGAATCTATTTTGAGTATCGTGTTCTTTCAGGACTTCATTCATATGCAGCTATTACTTACGCAGCTATTTCTATCTACAATACTTTAATGTTACACGCACACGCACAATAATTGGACCCACACAAACGCACCGCGGACTTGTTTGTATGTGTACGTACGTATCTTCCATTAGAGTAGACGCTGTGAGCTACAGAATGCGTATTATAAATAAATACAATTAAATGATTGTTTTATTTTATTTTGTACCCTTATATATTATATCCTATCAATAACCTAGATAGGTATATACCTAGATAAGTTATTGATGATAGGTAACTCCACATAGACCACATTGTACAAACATATTAAATACAAAAAAAACATATAGACCGAATTGATAGTCTCCTTCTTTTTGGAAGTCGTTTAAAAATGACAATATTACTATGGCTAATCTTTCAATAGGCGGCCTTATCGCTTATAGCGATCACTTCCAGACAACTGTGTACGGAGTAGGATCACAGAGTGCTTTATTTTTTATAATAATAATATTTTTTTGGGTTCCGTACCCAAAGGGTAAAACGGGATCCTATTACTAAGAATCCGCTGTCAGTCTGTCTGTCTGTCCGTCTGTCATCAGGCTGTATCTCGTGAACCGTGATAGACAGTTGACATTTTCACAGATTATGTATATCTGTTGCCGCTGTAATAATAACTAAAACGCAGAATAAAATAAATATTTAAGGAGGCCCCCTACAACAAACGTGATTTTTTTTGCTTGTTTTTGCTCGTTATTGATAACGGCAACAGGTTGGCGCTTGAAATATTCACAGAATATTGAGTTATATTATTAACTTTAAGAATAAATAATTAAATTAAAATTAATATTTAAGGAGGGCCATATAATCCCATACAACATTTTTTTTTATAGATAATGGTACGGAACCCTTCGTGCGCGAGTCCGACTCGCACTTGGCCGGTTTTCTTATTTGATAATAACAGTAACATTTATCCTTCTATATATTAGATTCCAAGATGATATAATGTATTACATCTGGCTTTCAATTTGCTAGAACACACGAATACTTGGGGACTCATTTCCCAGCATTTAAACTGGCTTAAATTTTTTAGGTATTGATATTTTTTATTGATAAATAATTTAAAATAAAATTACAGGGAGTCATCGTAATTAAGAAGCTTAGAACACTCAAAAACCTCCGCCAAAAAACGGCTGAACCGATTTTGACGAAATAACTAAGAACTTTAAATGAAATTCTCTTTCAAAACAAAAAACTAGATCAAAATCGGTCCATCCATTTCAGAGCTACGATGCCAGAGATATACGGATAAATAACACCCCTCTTTTTGGATTGGGGGTTTAAAAAAATTAGGTGCGAATACCACTACTACCTACGTAAGTATATGGAGTTAATAATATACAATAATAGAGGCCTTGTTGGACCCGAGGGAAGTCTCGTCACTAAGTGTTCCTAATAATTAAGTAGGTATGTCTTGGTAATTTTTTTTATCAGCCCTGTTTGTACAAACTGTCCCACTTTTGGGCGCGGGCGATCTTCTCATTGTGAGAAGGGTAAGGCCATAGTCTACCAAACTGGCCAAGTGCGGGTTGGCAGACTTCACACATCTTTCAAGATCATTGAGAACTCTCAGACATGTAGGTTTCCTCACGATGTTTTCCTTCACCGTTTGAAGTTGCCGGCAATCAACAATACGCACATAACTTCGAAAAGACAGAGGTGCGTGCCGCGGGATTCGAACCCAGGACATGCGGATCGCAAGGCAGACGGTCTCCCGACTAGGCTGCCGGAAACTTGGAAATATGCGATATATTCGTCAATAACTATGATAAAGTGACTATGATGATTGCTATTTAATTGCATAGAGGGAGCGGTGGAGCGGGAGGGGTGAAGGAAAACATCGTGAGGAAACCTACATGTCTGAGAGTTTCTCGATGATCTTGAAGATGTGTGAAGTCTGCCAACCCGCACTTAGCCAGCGTGGCAGACTTTGGCCTAACCCTTCTCACAATGAGAAGATGACCCGTTCCCAGCAGTGGGACAGTTTGTAAAAACAGGGCTGATAAAAAATAATAATAATATCGCATATAACATATAGAATAATTTTTCTATAAAAAACTGACTTCAAACGCAATTTACTAAATCCTTCACGATTGTAAACTTTTTAAAGAGACCTCTCTTCACTCGCTCTTTTTTTCTTTTGTCAAGAATACGATTTGGCATTGAATGTCAAATGCTCGTCTTCGAAGTTTAGAAAATGTGCAGATGTTTATACGATAATCCTCAATATTTCACACTTTTGCAAAGAAAAACGTGTCGGTGGAACTCTGCGATTCTATAATCTGACGCACTTCACTCAGGAATACAATGAAAATATTTACATGTTTAGAGATTATTCAAAAAGTAATAAAGCGATGTTTACAAAATAATTATGGGACCAACTTGGGAGCTTTCTATATACACCAATTCAGGAAACACAAAAATTGCTTCTCGAATGACGGAGTCATTTGTGTACATACATAAAAAAAAAATACGCTACGAATTGAAAACCTCCTCCTTTTTCAAAGTCGGTTAAAAATACACAAAATTGTGTGGAATAAAGAACCTCTGTTTGGAAGTCGGTTAAAAATTGCCTTGCATTTATCAACATAGGTGATCTATTATTGAATTAATTATTTACCTACTTATCTACCTAAATATACGCTTAAAACTTTCTCGAAGCTTTCTAACTTTCCTCGCTAACATAACTTAGTCCAAAGCTCTCATTTGAAAGCTCAGCTAGGCTAGATGAAAGCGCTTGTACAGAACCAGCTTTTAAAGCTTCAAATCCTTTTACTTCCGTCTCCGTAGGCTGTAGAAAGCGCTGACTCGGCGGATTTTGAAAAGGCGCTACGTTGGCCGAGCGACCGGTGTTGCTATACAAAAGAATATTTAATCTGTCAGTGTACGGATTTTAGTAAGCACCTAAATTGTATTTATCTAGGACTGGCCGTACGCTTGTACGCCTTGTGCGCCTCTACCAGTATCAATCATATTTTAAAATTACAGATTATCATCCTAAAATAAGTCATAGTCACCTAAAATTACTCGTGGTCTAGTCATAGTAATATCAATAAAATCGAAAGTATAAAAGCTAGATACATGATTTAACATTTTATTAGTCCGCGGATCACACTTGATCCTGAAAATTTGTACTCTCTAGAGTTATTGAGGCCGAAGCTATGAGGGTCTAAAAATCCGACGAATCGAATCGAGAAAAAATAGTCCCGGCCGTACCCGCTGGCTCACATGGCGGGGGCACGGCCGTGTTCCCAGATGCTTGTTAGTATATTAAACTGCAAGCAAAATATCCTATTATGTTACTGTATTATTTGACTTCATCATACCCGTTTCGTAATATTTCACAATCGTATTTGTAAGATTTTTGCGGTTCCCGCCAGTAACGTTCGACCTAATACGCAAAACTACAATGATAAGAACAGATGGTAAAACATAGCTTGAGGCCGACACGTCCGATATAGCGCTTGACTTATCCTAATCTAATATTAATCACATTGTAAATGGCAGCACCGACCACCATTTTCCCATCGATTTTCAGCGCGCATGTCATTTTTCCCGCCATTGCGATAGCACGATAGTATCGCGCCTCCTACGTAGGGACATGCACGTTGCGACCTGCTTATAAAAAAAAGAAATTAAAAAAATACATGAAATTAAAACAAAGAAGTCGTGATTTTAGACCAGTGTTTATAAATAATAAAAACTTTTTTGTGTTTTACAAATAATAAGTGATTTGGGGCAGTGTTTTGAACGGTAGGTTTGCGAGTGCGTTTTTTTTGTTATAAATCGATAGTTGAATTAAAATGTGCAGCGGAGAGAGCAGCATGAGGCAATCTTGTGAGGAAGAGCTAATTCTGTCGATGCTGTTTGTTATTACATTATTTTCAGCTTCGTTGCGTAGATTACACAAATCCACGTTGTACATAGACCATGTTTTTTCAGACACAATAGAAAGCTCCAGTCTGTTTTCACAAATTATCTATGAAATATTAAGACAGAAAACAAAATACTCAATTATATTACAGCGTTCTTTATAATGTAGCTGCGATTGCTGGATATGATGTAGACTGTACAGTATACATTTTTTGCGAGAAAGTATGTGCAGAGTCATTAATATTTTTTTTATAGAATAACTCTACGTTTGACCACCAGCACGGCCGATGAAAAGCTATGCTGTAGACGATGATGAAGCACGTAGAGCTAGAAGATACTTATTCACTCTAAACTTGAAGACACCCGAATTATAGCGTTTAGGAAACAAGGACGGTGGCAAGGTATTCCATTCCCGAGCGGTTTTTATTAGGAAGATCGAAGCAAACCGCTTAGTTCGAGTTGATGGCAAATCTATCATGAAGGGAAGGCATTGTTGTGTTTTCCGGTTTGTCCTGTTGTGGAAAGGGGATTAGGTCATGTAAGCGCACTCAACAAAATGCAGTCTGTAAAAAATTTACATACCGACACCTTACGTCGAAGCTCAAAATTTTGTAGCTTTGAGGAGATCAGGTTTTTATCACATCTCTCATTCATCATTCATCATTTTCATCTTCGCAGAAAGAACAACAAAGCAAGAACGAGTTCTTCTGACTTCAAACCTTTCAGCTGGTGTTTGTTTTTTTTTACATTTTGTTTAAACGGTCATTCTTTACAATAATTCTTGTAAAATACCTTAAATAAGAAGGTACCTATAATATAAGAATTATTACCTATTAATAAATTTACTAAATAAAATTTAGTAGCTTCATCGTAAAACTATTAATATATTTGAATTCAACATTTACCTGACTCCTAAGGATTTTGAATGTTTTCAAATTTGTTTTTACCGACTGCTAAAAGAAGGAGGTGAAACAATTCAGTTGTATTTTGTTGTTTATTGCCGCATAGCTCCGTCATTTAACAGATTTTAAATAAAACATCTTGTTGTGCATTTATTTTGCAATTAGCATTCTTTGAAATTTTATTTCGTGAAATCACTTTTATTATTCAGAAAAGGCGACAAAATAGTAGATGGTACAACAAGAGAGCATAACAGTGGTTTTCCAGCGAGGGTGTTAGTTTGAATTCAGAGCCTAGCGAAGGATTCTAAAGTAGAATCCCGAGCGATGCGATGGATTCTTAGAATCCTGAGCGTAGCAATCCATATTTGCGACCGTGTCATACACACTACTTTTCATCCAACCTAACAAAACTTACGTAAAAACATCCATATTACCACTAGTATTTAGGCCACTTCATGCTTGATTTGTACTTAACCATAAAACTATTTTTTGGAAATCCATGGAGGCCTATGTCCAGCAGTGGACTTCTTATGGCTGGGATGATGAAACTAACAACATTTTATTGCGATTCAAATAATTAATATTTTTATCTAAAACAATTAAACACTTTAAATGTGCAAGGGAACCTCACATAATATTATCGTAGAAAAAGATATATTTTTTTGCCGAAATAAATAGTCGTAGTTTTTTTAAGCAGCCGTGGGTCTGTCCGTGTCCTGTAACTGTTCTAGCCCAAGGAGGTTGGAAACGGCCGTTAACTTTTTTGGTCAACCCCCGTTCTCAGTTTAGGAACATTTTCATATAATACCTATTTTCATTTGACCTTCTTATCACATTATCATGAACGATTACGGAATAAATAGTTTTAAATTCCCACTACACACGCCTATATACCTACTTAGAATGCAAATATCTCTAGCATGCATGAACCTTATTGAGAACCTCGGCTCCTTTTTTCAAGACGGTTGAAAACATTTCCATGCTAAAAGAAGATCATTCTCCATCTGTATACGTAACCCACTTTTTTTTTAATTCCAAAGATAATAAAACCTCTTTCAAGTTGTTTTTCACGATCCGTTCTTTCCTGCCAGTGCGTCTAACAATAGAAGCGGCCAATTACGTCGATGGCGAGCTCCCCCTTTGTTCGGGAAACGGGAGGGGGCCGGGGCTTTTCCTGGACTTTTCAGTTTGTAGAAATGCAAGCGTTCATTTGGAGGTATTGTAGATTTATGTTGAGAACAGTAATAAGGGCTTAGAGCCATGCTGGGCTATACTGGAAATTACAAATAATTTTCAATATTAGCCTTAACTAATATTGAAAAACAAAAGCGATGATAATCCTGTCTGTTGTCTGTCTCTCTGTCTGTTTGTTACTTCTTCACGGGAAATCGGCTGCACCAATTGTTACGAAATTTTTGAGGACCTGTAGAAGGACATAGGGCCTATGCTATGTCCTTCTTTAGATAAAATATAGCCTATGTCATAGGCTATATTTAATCATCATCATTCTCGTTTTTCAACGCTACGCGGGTGACACCGCGGGGTGCAGCTAGTTCATAATATTCGTGAGTGTATGTGTGACGGTTCGTTTTGAGTAAGCGCACTACGTCGTAGATCACAGCATCGATTATTTATCTATAGGTTGCAAATCATTCGTCTAGATCGAGCGTAAGTACCAAAATTTTTAACAGACTTCCAAAAATTCTAGTTCAAAGTATTCCAGTAGTTAGTAAAAAGGTCTCAATTCGACTGTAATTTTTAGGGATCCGTAGTAAACAAGGGACCCTTATAGTTTCGCCATGTTCGTTTGTCTGTCTGCCTGCCTGTCCGTCCGCGGCTTTGCTCAAATCATTTTTAGAAATTAATAATGCAAAAATTATTATAACATATGAAAACTAACTTGAATGAAATTTATTTTTTGTCGAATATGTGTGATGTTGTTTTCTAGTTTTAAGAACGGACGATTTTTATAAGTTCATTAAGTCATTTTATATCTTCAAAAATGTAGCGCGAGCGAGACGAACGATGGTCGAACTCTTAGCTTAATTTCAAATTATATGTCCATATATGGCTATAAAAGACTGAAGCTTTTAACATACTTAAAACATGTGACTCTAGCAAGCGCACTCCATCGTAGACCGCATCTGAGATCCTGTGATATCAAACTGTCTTCAACATTCGATCCCTACATTATCCAACTTGGAGTTTTCCAAACTTTTTCTTTAAACTTCACCAAATTGCATACTAGAGGCCGTCCAAAGTTACACGAAAATCCAAAGTTACCCCACTTGACCGTAGTTTTTGCTTGTTTGAGGAACAAACGTCTCCTAAAGTTTGTAATTTATGAGTGGGTTGGTAGACGAGTAGAATGGAAGTGTGACATAATTGGGGTGAATCTCCATGACAAAGAGAGGGATATTACAAAAGGCTACCGTCCTCGACCAGGGTCGGGAATAAAGCGAAAATAAATTAGCTTGTTGTTGCTTTTTTAAGCGTATGAACATTCTAGCGGAGTCATTAGATATTTTTTTATTGCATGAACGTATAATATGTTTGGCCGCCGACTTGCTTGATGGTAAGCGAAGGTATGACCGAGGATGGAGCACGGAGATTTAAACAAGTATCTATATTAAAAGAAAAATAATACACCTGACTGCAGAAAAGCAGGTTTTGCAGTCTAACTTACAATTTCGTTACACTTGATACGCTGTTGAGTGTACGTTTTTTGTGAGAAAGTATGTGTGAAATCGCTGGAAAATATTATAAATGCGCATTAGAATAATTCTAGTAAAATCACTTGTTTATTATGTTTGACATAAGTAGACATATTTGTATTGATTTTATTCTCTTTCTTTAATGTGTGTAAATATGGATTAATATCTGAAATAAATTATTTGAATTTGAATTACGAAAAAGTTCGTTTGAGGTTACATAAAAAACGCAAGTTTTTTATTTGCGAGAGATGTTTTATTATTATTACAAAAAATTATATGACACTCAGGAAATGAAGACGAGTCTAACGACACCTCACACATCGAAATCGGTCAAGCCGCTTAGGCTGTAAGCTGATAGAAACATACCTAACATTCTTGTACCCAAGTCTTTGATCTAAGCCGCGTACAAACGGACGGATATAATTTAATTTAATATCAAAGACCTTAAATGTCAGTTCCATAATAAATAAAAAAGAAAGGCTGAATACAGTAAAAATAAAAATAATTATGCAATGCTTTCGCAATATGTCAAACATGCCGACATCAAATTCGACCATCCGTCCTCAAACACATCGCATTCAGGGTTAGCCTTCAAGAGAGCGTTGAGCGCTGCGAGAGTGCGAGGGATAGGCGAGTTGGAGTGAGCTGATGTCCGACAACGGGGCTCAGCAAACAACTTGTGATATCTGAGCCGGGAGTAGTTGTCGGGAACGTATATTTTACATATTTTGTCATGTAAATCAGGTGCATCTATATACCCTCGTAAAATTTTACACGTGATAGTCAATTGCTGCTTCTCCCGTCTGACTTGCAAAGAATAAATTAATTGGATATGGCGAAACTAAACCTAAAAACAAATAGATATAATATTTTTTGCACTTTATTCTTCATTTTGGCCATTAATAATAATTAATGTTAAGCTGAAAAACCAGCTTCAAAATGGGCAATTTTGTTTTAAAAACCAAACTACTGAACCGATTTTGATGAAACTTCTATGCAACCAATATGAAAGTGTACTTATATCCTTTCCTTTCCTTTTTTTAACTGACTTAAAAAAAGGAGGAGGTTATCAATTTGTAGCGTATAATATTTTTTTTATAAACTGATTTCAAAAATTTCAATAAAAATTTTGAATTTGAATTTGTTTTTTTTTTAAATCGGTTTTTAAAAGACGTTATGCGGTAACTAACACAAAAAAATACAACCTAATTGTTAACCTCCTTCTTTTTGCAGTCGGTAAAAATATAAAACAACTACTGTACCTATACCTAAACCCTTGACATTTCCCTATTCCGAAGCGTTTTCCTCAAGCTGGATGCAGGGAAGCCTTGTGAAACGCGGTCAAGTGCGAGGCGGGAGGGGAGGGGCGGGTTCCGCACATATTAAAATTCATGGTCACAATTTAATGGGGAAATGACGGGTTTCTCTCTTGTTATATCTGGATAGCGATAAATGTAGATATTAGAATGTGTAGCGCAGACATCGACTTAGTAATTATTGGATAGTATTCTATTCAATTTAAATCTCGGGACGCAGCCCGGTCCTTTGATGGGCATCAGTGGAGCCGAAGCCAACACTGAGAGGCCCTTTACATAAAATAATATAAAAATACAGGATTTTTGTATGTGGATGGATGATGGAACTATTGTACAATATGGAATTTGACATATCGGGGATATTGAAATGAAATGGTTATGATCTATACAACTAGTTTATTGGCTGATGCTCCCACACACAGTGACACAGTGAGTAAGATAAGGTACTTCTGTGTGGGAGCATCAGAATGAGATAACGGCACCTGTCTATTTTGTCTCATTATCGTATTATATTTATTATTTGTAGTAATTAGATGTTTATGTGGCTGTGCCAGGAGAGTTATGTGTTTGGATGTACGAGTATGTATTTATGAATTTTACTAATCCTATAGTTGCTTTGTCGGCAGTAACTTCTTTGTCTCGCTCACGCATTTCAATATTTTTTAAAATATAAAGTTAATAAAGTGACTTACGAAGAGTCAAAGAAAAACGAAATACCTGACTACAGAAAAGCAGTTTTTGCAGACTAACTTATGATTTTGATACGCTGTTGAGTGTACGTTTTTTGTGAGAAAGTATACGTAAAATCGCTGTAAAAGATTATAAAGGCGCATTCTTTAGAATAATTCTAGTAAACTTACTTGTTTATTACGAAATAGTTCGTTTGAGGTTACGAAAAAAACGTATATTTTTATTTTTGCAATAGATGTATTATTATTATTACAAAAAAAAAATATAGCCTACGACACTCTGGACGTAAAGACGAATGTAATGACACCTCGCACATCCAAATCGGTCAAGCCGTTTAGGCTGTAGGCTGTCTTATAGAAACATACATACATATACTCGCAAAACATAGCCCTCCTTCTTACGCGGATGTTAAAATACTCTTTGTGACGCAGTCGGGTAAAATCATAAACAAGGACCCTTATTTGTCCGATGAGGGTCAAACGCAAGTCTATTATTGAATAAAAAAATATTTGTAGGGTAGCCTTTTGTGCGTACACAGGCTGAAATAGGCCTTCACGGTTTTAATATTTATGGATATTAGTAAAGTTACGGTTAAGTATAAGATGTATTTGTAGTGGATGTATGAATAGGTAGATTTATTTACATTATTATTCTGTCCTTTTGTCTGTTTAGCAATATTAATCGGCTTTAAAAAGTGGCCCGCAATCATACTCTATTTTATTGGAGTATGTACCGCGATGTCTTTGGTGGTTCTGAATCCATGCCTGAGACCCATTCTGACTATATTTTTTACTCGACTGCGAAAGAAGGAGGGTTATGTTTTTGGGTAGGGTTTGGGAGGGTATAGTGTATGTAAATATGTATGTATGTACATTTTCTTTGGCACGCCCTAGAGCCTAAACGGCTTGTCGTATTTTTATGTGAGTGGTGTTTTTAGATTCCTCTTATTGAGAGTGACACAAAATTGAGTGACACTGGGTCAAAATTAAAAAAAAAAATTGCGGGCAAAAAGTAATCCTCATAAAATCTGCTTTTCTGCAGTCGGGTGTTTTGTTCTTCTTTTACTTGTTTATTTAATAGTACTAAATAAAATATTTTTTACTACTAAACATTTTCAGGAGGCAGTTATATGTAGGTATATTAAACATTTCGGCAATGGGGCAAAATCAGCATTAGAAAGAATATTGGTCCTTACCTCGTAGATAGTTATACTTAAAAATCATTAAATTTGTCTCTTTTTAATCGACCTCAATAAAGAAGATGGTTGTATTTTCGACTACAAGTTTTTTTAAATATGATATATATGTTTATATATGTATATATAATATATATATGTATTTTGATCGATTAGAGATTTTGAAAAAAAAAACTACGTTATATTCCATATAGGTGGTCTCGTAATTTTTTTACAATATTGCTTCAGTACCTGATTATTTTGTTCAAGTCAAGCGCGAGTCAAGCTTGCATTTATGATATCAAAGGAATCACGTTGGCTGTGATAGTTATTGAGCTGAGACCTCCTTGTAAAGGCACCGCCGGCGGCCGACCTCCGCCTCCGTGTCGACAGCCCCAAGGAAACAGAAGTGACAAGCGAGTGTCAGTTCAGTTTATTGATTTATATAATACCTCTGTGGCGTTTTGGCGGGAACGGAACAGAATCATGTCGCCTCTGTTGTATTTTGCTAAGCTTGGGTTTTATCGGCTGTTAATTACTGAGTGAGCGAAGCAAACAAATTCTCTGCATCAACTAGTAACACCAGCAGCTACAAAATGCTGTAGTAAAATTTAAAAATCATCGTCATCAATCATCACCGCATTTCATCACTTCGAGAATATAATAAATACACAGAATTCGTGGCCCTATTTACATTGAATGTAAACATTTTAAGACAATTTTAGGCAGTTATTAAAGTCGGTTAAAAGTTTCCATAAAATGCCATATTTATGACGTTATGCTCATTTTCAACCCGACTGCGCAAGAGAGAGGGTTTTGTTTTTCGAGTGTATGTAATGTATGAGTGTATGTATGGAGTTCTAAGCGTCCGTCAAATTTACATCCAAAAAGTAACTCTGACAGTACATAAAACTATAATGGACGATAATGACATGAAATTATGCAATAGGATACCTCCCCGAGCAAATGAACCTAGAGTTAGGACAGCCTTTGCCCAACGTCTTCCAAAATTTAGGTTTCCTTTTATCTATAATAAAGTTAATACACATTGCAACATCCGCAATAAAACTCGAAGAGAATGTAAAATATTGCATCGCAGGTATTTTCTTTCTCTGACGTATGATGAAACTGAAAAATTATTATGCATAATGACTTGATGTATAATGCATCTACAGCCACCATTTTATTGCTCTAATGGAAAAAGCTGTTGCTAAAAAGTGGTCTTCAGACATTTCACACATACACTACGACGTCTCACGCACAAACGCATGTAATCATACCCCTCCTTAAACACACCCATACAAACACACACACACACACATTGGCATTTTATTATCCTACTCGTATAAGTACAATGTCCGTTTCTTGTTTTTTTACCAACTGCGTCATTTAAAGTTATCGTTGTAAAATTCCCCGCACGTTCTGTTATTTTCTTTAGTTTAAGCAATATAATATGTGGACGCCTGCGATACAGGTTTCATACCCAGTGCAGGGTTCACAAGAACACTGTGTGGACCTGGTCACCAATTTGTCATCAAATTACTAAGTACTTGTACTGTTTTTCTATAACTTTTAGTTGATAATAAACTATTTGTATTTGTATGTTTCTATATTACTTTTTACAGCCTAAACGGCTTGACCGATTTTAATGTCCGAGGTGTCATTAGATTTATCTTCACTACTTGAGTGTCATAGGTTTTTTTGTACTAATTATGTAGGTAATACTTGCAATAATTAAATGCGCGTTTTCGTAACTTCCAATAAACTTTTTCCGAATAAATGAGTCATTTTAGAAAAAATATTTCAAAGAATGTTCGTTTCAATAAATTTATACAAAGCTGAATACAGTTTATACAATACTTAATAATCTCCATCACAAGTTGCCTGGAAGAAATCGCTTTCAGCGATAAGGCCGCCTGTTGTGTAAGCTCTCTCTTGCTAATTAGTGTTTTAGTATAATTAATAAAGAGTTTATCTATCTATCTATCTACTTTCTCATAAAAAAACGTACACTCAATAGCATATCAAGAGTAACGCAGGCAAGAGTAATTTACAATACGAAAATCACTCTTACACAGTCGGGTATTTCGTTTTTCTTTTAATATTACATACCTTATTTGGTTTAACGAATAAATATGTATAAATACTGTATTAACACTTTTACGGCACGGGTGTATTAAGGTGGTAATAATAGGGTTGAAAGTTTATATGTAATTTCCATAATGTAAATCTACTAAAATGGGGACGGAACCGTACCGGTACGGAAGTGGGGATTAGTTTTAATTCGTATGGGGTACGGAAGCCTCTTTAATCTTTATATATATATATATATATATATATATATATATATATATATATATATATATATATATATATATATATATATATATATATATATATATAGTCGAACTCGTATTTGCCCCAGTATGTCAATAGATTAGTGCTTAATAAAAACTGTAGTCTTCTTTTACTGTATTTGTTTTTTAATGGATGACAGGCTAAACTTGACTACACATTACTTTTTTGTTCAGTAAAGTTTTGATCTTGATCGTTAACACACTCGAGTGGTCAACGATGGAGCACTCTTAAGTACCTAAAAAAAGATCTTAATTAAGATAAATTCACTCCGGATTTAGACACAGATTATATCTTAGAAGATGGAAGTAGATTTCAAAATTTGGCACTAAATTTGGCAATGTGCGGAATGCCAAAGTTTGGAATACAAACGTTTCTTTCGGGTTTTAGGAATATCCACCACGATGACGTCGAGAAGTAATGCTACGGTCAAATGTAAAATCACTAGTTTGTCGGATTCTTACCCGACTGCGTAAGGAGAAATAGTTTAGCCGAATTGAGAACCTCCTTCGTTTTGGAAGTCAGTTTAAAATAACTTTTCAAATCGGACTAATGTAGTAACAAATATAAAACAAAAATACCACCGAATTGGTAACCTCTTCCTTTTTTGGAGTCGGTTAAAATAGCCTAATATCCGGAAACTAGGCTAATTCTAGACAATAAATATGAGGTAACATTGAACGTGTACAAATAGGCTTGTTTGCGCGGAACTCGCGTCGGCGTGAGAGGAATCCTGAATAGCCGGATTATTTACACGTTTACGATCAAACATGTTGGGTTTTCTCGACCTTTCTTTGAGAGAAACCGGCCAAGTGCGGGTTTTTCTCGACTGACAATTCTGTGACAGAAATTAAGAGTCTGTAGTTCGACCATCTTCCTTCTCGTTTGCACATACAAACATTTTTGTAGTTATAAAATTACTGAATTCATTTAGTCCCACAGAACACTAGAAAGCAACATCACAAGTTTTCGATAAAAAATAGTAGATTGTTATACAAGGGGCTAAAAAGACCGTAACGAGGTAGATTTTTACTCTCGAGCTTAAGCGAGGGAGTAAATAGAAACCGAGTTACAATGGGGTTTTAGCGCCGTGTGTTACACTCTACTTTTCACTACGAGTGCGAGAAAATAAAATAATCCAATACAATCATTCAAAGTTTATTTTATAAATAATTTAATGAATTGTACAATTCTGGATATTTGCAAAGATCATGTAAATAATTATGTTTTCAAAAGAGATCGCCGTTTTTAGTTCCATTTTCAAAAATATGATGTTCTTCTTTTTTTAGCGTTCCGTACCCAAAGGGTAAAAACGGGACCCTATTACTAAGACTTCGCTGTCTGTCCATCCGTCCGTCCGTCTGTCACCAGGCTTTATCTCATGAACCGTGATAGTTAGACAGTTGAAATTTTCACAGATGATGTATTTCTGTTGCCGCTATAACAAGAAATACAAAAAAACAGAATGAAATAAATATTTCAGGGGGCTCCCATACAACAAACGTGTTTTTTTTGCTCGATTTTGCTCGATATTGATAAGGGAACAGGTAGACGCTTGAAATATTCACAGAATATAAAGTTATACCTATTATTACCTTTAAAAATAAATAATGAAATTAAAATAAAATGAATATTTAATGGGGATTCCCATACAACAGACATATTTTTTTGTCGTTTTGATAGATAATGGTACGGAACCTTTCGTGCGGGAGTCCGACTCGCACTTGGCTAGTTTTTTCCTATCGTAATTCTAGCGTAATGTTTTTGATTTACTTCCGAGTTTCAAAATGCAAGGCATAAATGGCAGCTATGGTTCTGTACATCAAAAGGAAAACCCGAAACCGTTACAAAATTTCATCAAAACCGGATGTAATTTATGTTTTTTAAAACAAAATAACTGAAAAAAATTCATCTGAGTAAACGAAATTGCGCATATTGAATGGATTGTTTCAGGTTTTTTTATACTATACATTATAATTATTGATTCGAATAAACATATATTATCTCTAACACATGTTCCTGTCATATGTTATTTAACAAGGAGGTCAAAGTTCATGCTTAAGGTAAAAAAATACGTTGTTTGGTAGATAAAGTAGGTCAGGCGTGGGACGGATCCACAAGAATTACCTTCGCACTCATATATAAGTTAGGCGGCTTGTTATTCTATGTTTTCAATCTTTTTACAACTTTTTATTTCACTTTTGTAGATATTTGTACGAAAAGTTGAGTGGAGACCACGTACCGGCAAGCGCAGCGTAGGAAGACCAGCCACGAGATGGACAGATGACCTCATACAAGTGGCGGGAAGACGCTGGATGCAAACCGCGCGCCAATCGACCTTTTTTAGAAATTCTTGTGGGAGGCCTATGTCCAGCAGTGGGATTCTTATGGCTGAGATAATAATAACGACATCAGAAATACGAGAACGATCAGAAAGGGAAAATCCAGGACGACTATCGCTGGCAAACCTAGCATGCGATGTTTTTTTTTATTATACAAGATAGATCTACGATTGACCACTAACTCGCCTGATGTTAAGCGACGGTGTGGCCGAGGATGGAGCACGAGGATAGATATAATAAGATATTGAATTCTGTACCAATTCGGTTCCGACGCAAAAACGACGGGATTTTATAAGTTTGACGTATCTGTGTGTGTCTGTGGCATCGTAGCTCCCGAACGGATGAACCGATTTTGATTTTGTTTGTTTTGTTTGAAAGGTGAATTAGTCGGGAGTGTTCTTAGCTGTACATATGTTTCATCAAAATCGGTTCAGCCGTTTTTTTTGTCGGGGTTTTTTATATAACAGATTTCATCCTGTAATATACTCACGACGCGTATTTGTAGCTTTTTTTCAAGCATCAAATAATATATAATATTGATGCCCGAAGATAGCCCTACATTTTTCAGTCGGGTATTTGTTTTTCTCTATTACGAGTTTAGCAGTTGTTAAAATCATACTTGTTTTTGACGTGTTCATTCCATCAATTAGTTCTACGACGGAATTTACGTCACAACATGCATTGACAAACACTTGTCGACAGGAGGTATAAATACGTCGTACTATGGTATATTAACCTTTTGGATAACTGGTCTTTTTGGCCCACTGGACCTTTTGGAACTTGTCATTTTGTCCCACTGGACATTTTGGGGCTTGCTATTTTGGTCCACTGGACCTTTTGGCCCACTGGACCATTTGACCCACTGGACCTTGTGACCCTAAACGATCGTATCTATATAATAATATGTGTAGAATATGAAGTAAGCCGTAACCCGCAGTTTCACCCGCGTAGTGATGTAAAAAGGTGATGATGGTGATGGTAAAATGTAGGTTACGTCAGTCTCCAGATTCTCAGTCACATTTATACCAAACCTCATAGCAATCGGTTCAGCCATTTTTTCGTTCAGTCGTGAAAATGTAACAAACTGCTAGAGATAGAGTTACTTCATTTTTAACTTAGTAGAAATGATTTATTACTCAAATCACATAAAAATAATTTATATTATTACTCAGTGGTAGTACGACTGCCTCCTGAGCTGCAGGTCGTGGGTTCGATCTCCACCCAGGGCAAACACTTGTGTGATGAGCATGGATGTTTGTTCTGTGTCTGGGTGATTCTATGTATCATCATCATCATCATCTCAGCCATAAGAAGTCCACTGTTGGACATAGGCCTCCCCCATGGATTTCCAAAAAGACCGATTGGAAGCGGCTTGCATCCAGCGTCTTCCCGCCACTTGTATGAGGTCGTCTGTCCATCTCGTGGCTGGCCTTCCTACGCTGCGCTTGCCGGTACGTGGTCTCCACTCGAGAACCTTTCGGCCCCATCGGCCATCAGTTCTACGTGCTATGTGCCCTGCCCACTGCCACTTCAACTTGCTAATCCGCTGTGCTCTATCGGTGACTTTTGTACGTCTACGTATCTCTTCATTTCTGATTCGATCTCGTAGAGAGACTCCGAGCATAGCCCTATGTATCATATGTATATATTTACAAAAAGAAAGTATATATGTATTCTACAAGCTTTGCTTAGTTTGGGCTAGATGGTGTTGTGTGAAATGACCACAAATATTTATTTATAAAAATATGTAGGTAACAGATTTCTCCTATTTGTATGGAAGAACGTGCAACAACGTTTCTCTACCAGAAACTGGCTCTCAAGCAACGCTACCGTTACCCGGGAATTCCATGGTAACAATGAAAAAGTATAAAAGTCATAAATAACAATGTTCTAATTTTAGTACTAATGGTTTGTGTGGGTCACAGGTGTATTTTATCCGCTTCTTACGTTGTTTGTGTAAGAAAAATATACTTGTGTATGTCTCACCCGATTACTACGGAACTACGGAACCCTACTTTGTGCGTGTCACGACACGCACTTGGTCGGTTATTTTACTTTTAAAAAATAAATAATTTTACAAGAATTATTGTAAAGAATGCTCAAGCGGTGTAGCGCATACTTTAAAATCAAGTTTTTTCGCTCGCTCGGTCAATAGATAATTTAAACTTTTATATATTATATACCTACTGCAAGTATTTTTTTCCTTCCAGAAGGCAAGAAAGATCCGTTATAAAGATGACCTCTCAACCAGCTACCTCCGAAGTGTGTTCGGATTTGTTCGGCAGTTTCCGTGGGAAGGGTCAATGAGGATCCAAGATGGCCGACAAAGTCAGCTGATCGCGGGGCGTCAAGCCTAGGCTGAGGAGGCTTAAACAACGCATCATGGTAAGTTAGTTGAATAAAGTAGGTGTAGAAAGTAAACATACTGCGCTGATGAAAGGAGTATAATGCATGTTAAGTTGACTACCCGACTGCGCAAGAAGAAAAGTTGTTTTTCGGGTGTATGTATGTATATTTCTATATTGCTTCCTACGTTATTGGACTAGGGCGACTGAAACCCCCCTTTCTCGAAGTAAAACTAACACGAATTCAAGAACTCAGAACTCTAGAACTCCAGAACCCCGAGCTCCAGAACTCAGAACTTCTTGTGTAATAGAAACGACGGGTTGTGGTAATGTTGGTCCCTCCACAGCAGGTGTTCGGAGAATGGGCCCAGGTGGAGGTGGTAGAGCTGGTCAACGATGGCACGGGGCTCGCGTTCGGCATCGTGGGGGGGCGCTCCTCGGGGGTCGTCATCAAGTCGGTGCTGCCGGGGGGAGTCGCTGACAGGGTGAGTCCTGTTCTAAACATACTTTTTTTCTATTTTTATTTATTCACAGAAAGAACATGCTTTTTTATATTACATAGATCTACGATCACCAAGTCTATTGATTGTAAACGATGGTGTGGTAGAGGATGGAACACGTTGATCTAGAAGATATTCACTACGCCTCGTAGCTGTGACAAACGGACAGACAAACAGATATGACGAATTTATAAGGAGTACACGTATTTATTACGGAGGTCCTAGAAAATTTGAAAATTATCATTTAACTCACAGATAGTCTCTGATTTAACTTATTAGTGGTTACCTCACACGATTATTAATTTTTGTTATTTCAAACGTGGTTGCGTTTTTGTTGGTCATTGATTTTTTTATTTTGTTGTCTATGTTTTTTTTTGTTGATTGCGACATTGTGGTAATTCCAGCTAACGTCAAATAATACCACTAGTTGTTAGAAAGAGACGGCGTTAGTAAACATCGTTTCACGGGATATTAACTCCGCTCGTAAGATGTAGGAATCTAATGTCAGCGCGAGAAGACTAAAGGTCGACGCCCACTAAAACGTGCCGTACCATGACCGTGTTTGCCCTTATTCCGTATGACCATCGGTTGCTTTACTTGAATTAGACGTGGGTGAGTTGACAATGAAAATTACAATTTAAGGATTCGCTCAACGCGTGCAACTATCCCTCTCGTGCATCACGACCTTTTTAAGCATATAAAATCATTGATAGATAGATAGATAGTCTTTATTGTACACACCTTAAAAGTAATAACAAAGTACTTAAAAATACTATTGCAACAACAGGCGACCTTATCGCTAATCGCATTGAATAGAGACATTAGAAAAGTGAGAGAAAAAATTGTTTATTTAGATAGGAGAAATATTTTAAAACACATTTTTCTTCGATATCTTTTAAATTGGCTGAGAAATGAGAAAATATATGTTTTTTTCTAATTCCGTCGCCAGTATAAATGATATCTGGTTAAAACTTTTTTTTAAATGTTTCTCTTCTCTAAATAAACAAATTTAGCTCTAACTTTTCTAATATCCCTAATCAATGATTGTATATACTTAAAAATGTTGTGATGCGAGAGAGAGATAGCTGTGCGCTTTAAGCTCGACCTTAAGCTTTTAAGCTTAAGGCCAGATTAAAGCGCACAGCTAACAGTCTGGTCCAATTTTCATTGCCACACAGCCATGTCAATTTTACGTAACGCGGTCGCTGGTCATACTGAATCAGGGCCCCGTGAATATATCAGACACGACACGGCTCTGCTTTGTCCGCTAGAAAGTGTCGACAATGCATCATGGCCGTGAAGAGAGAAATACTGAACTTTATATAAGTACTAATTAGGTATAACCCGCCGTTTCATCCCTGTAGTAATGAAAATTATGGTGATAACGGTGGCAAAAATACCCTTTGTCCGTCTCCAGGATCACGTTATCTCTATGTCAAATTTCATAACGATTATATTATAATATATATTTGATAATTTATAAACCGATTTGGTACTATTTTGTTTTGTGTGAAGGGATATATTATATATTGGTTCCATACAAATTTCATCAAAATCGGTGCAGTATTTTGGTTTTTACACCAAAATAACTGGAAAAAATATGTCATCCATGTAAACGAATTGCGCATTTTGAAGTAGTTTTTTTAAGTTTTTTAAACAATTACTTGTATAAGTACTGAGTGAGACTGAGCTGTCACGCTCGACTATGTAAAGCTCGTTATGGTAAAGTATTTTTTTGCATGCTCTCGTACGGTCACGGTCATGGTATGCGCCGGTCCAGTGGGCGTCTACCCTAAACAAGCATTTTATTGTGTTGTTCTTTTTCATGATATTTCACAATTGACGACTGGAACTTGGTATTACGTTTGTTACATTTTTTATTAGGGATGTTAAAAAGCAATGAAAGAATCTGTGTTTGCTTGGCGTCCAACGAATTATCTTTTATAACTATACTATTTAATTTTTAGGGTTCCTTAGTCCCGGGAAGCTTTATAGTTTCGCGATATATTTCTGTTCCAGCTGTAATTTAGATTATATATATGTATTTATCAAACCGATGAATAATAAAATAAAATCTAGAACACTATTTTTAGTGCACCTCCCGTACAAGTAAAGTTGGGGATGATTTTTCTATCCCATCAATTATGTTGTGTTGTTGAATAGTTCTCAGAAATATATTGCGATTGTAGTATCAATCTACCATCCCTCTTCTTATTGAGTGAAACGCAACTACGGGACCCTACACAGCGCGAGGTCCGACACGCACTTAACCGCTTTTATTGTCGTTCTTCGGTTTTATCTTATATAGTTTATCGTCTAGAATTTGTAGGGAGGCTAAAAATCTTTAATTTCAGACAAAAAGTTAGAAAGTTAGTATGGGGCCATTCATTTATTACGTAACACTATTTTTGCTAGTTTTTGACCCAACGTTGTCAAACGTTGCCCAGCCGAGTTGGATGCGACGATTGACTTCTTTGATTGCGAGTTTGACTGTTTGTTTCATACGTCAATATTTTTGTCCTGTCCCGAAATGGGTATACTGTTATACTAAGCTAATTAATATCATAAAAGATTATATTCTGCGTGTGCGCAGGACGGCCGCCTGCGCAGCGGTGACATGCTCCTGCGCATCGGCGCCGTTTGTGTGGTGGGGATGTGTGCGCGGCAGGCGGCCGCCGTACTCAGGCAATGCGGCGCGTGCGTGCGGCTGCTCGTCGCACGGCCGGCTACACACACCGAACAGGTAAACAATTCTCTATTATATTAAAAGTAATACAAACAAAATACCCGACTGCATAAGAGCGAGTTTTGTGATGTAACTTATGCTTACGTTATTTTACGATTTACGGAAAAAGTAATTTTTAAGTTGTACGAAAGTTCTATTAAGTATTAATATTGTAAAAAAAAAACTATAAAACGCCTATAATTATAAGACAGGCAGGAAGTAAATACGAATGAAACGATACCACATCTAAATCGGTGAAGCCGTTTAGGATGTAGAAGTAGTATGGTAACATACATACCTACCTACCTACATACCTTGCCTGGAAGAAATCGCTCTATGCGATAAGGACGCTCAATTACGATTATTATCTTTATTTAAGTTACTCTGTATGGATCTACAATAAAGTTATTCTATTCTATTACCTACATACAGATATACATAGACTCGAAAACATAATCTTCCTTCTTGCGCAGTTGGGTAAAAAAACTTCACTTGTCCGGTTTCATTACAAGTAGGTTGATTGTTGAAAAGGAGATTCAATTTGCCTACACCTCATTTAACTCCCACTCCAGTAAGTCGTACTCGGAACACTCCCCCCCTCCACCTATTCAGTCCAAAGTTACCGTCTCATCAGCCTACCCTCATTAACGGCAGACAAATGCCTTCCGCCGCGTCACTTCTGGTCTCTACTGGAGGACGTGACGTCACACGGAAGTTGATTTGATTGCGTTCTCGGATGTGACGTAAAATACCAATTTTGAAGTTATGTTTGTGATATTCTTAACAGACTTTAAAAGAAGAGGTTTTATGTTCGACTGTTTATTTTCTTATAAATGTTTATCGATTGAAGTGTTTCGGTTTAGAATCGCTTATTTTAATCTGATACATTTTTCTTTGTAAATGTGTCAAATATTGCGGATTGTCGAATTAACATCTGCACTTTTATTTATTTTCGTGGATTATTTGTCAATCGGTGACAAATTTCAATATCGACACCAGGGAAATCAAATGTGTGTCAGTCATTTTATGGGAATTTTATAACCATGAATAATTTAAAAAGTTTAAAAAGTAAGATTTTCTTACAAACACTTGTCCAATAAAAGTAAATAAATAAGTATCTGTATTAAAAGGGTTATGGTTTTCGAATGTATGTATGTATATATGTATGTATGTGCGTATGTAAGCAGGTTTCTATATGACAGTCACCAGCCTAAACGGCTTGACCGATTTTGATGTGCAAGGTGTCGTTAGATTCGTATTCACTTTCTGAGTGTCAGTGGCTATATTTTTTGTAATCATTATAATACATCTCTCGCGTTTTTTTTGTAATAAACAAGTGATTTTACTAGAATTATTTAAAAAAATGCGCATTTATAATTTTTACAGCGATTTTAGGCATACTTTTTCACAAAAAACTTAAACTCAACAGCGTATTGAGCGTAACGAATTCGTAAGTTAGACTGCAAAAACTGCATTTCTGCAGTCTGGTATTTTGTTTTACTCATAATATAGATACTTGTTAAACTCTGTTAAATTAAAACCATAAATGGATACGCCTACAATTTCCTTGTTTTGAATTTCGTTATAACTTTGAAGGTAAACAAGTACTTTTGTGAAAAATTAAAAATCTCCGATGTGATAAATGGCTGTACCGATTTTAATGAAACAGAGCTAAGAACACCAGCGCTGGTTCGCAGCCAGCTGTACCTACGTATGCGAGTCTGTGGCGGACACAGTATTTTTGTTATGTTTTATGTATTTTTGTTGTAAATATATATATATATATATTATGTATGTCTATGTCTAATACTCTCGATGAAGTCTTCTTTAGCAAAATCTAGATCAAAATCGGTC
Source organism: Lycia hirtaria (assembly GCA_947563715.1). Classification (NCBI taxonomy): domain Eukaryota; kingdom Metazoa; phylum Arthropoda; class Insecta; order Lepidoptera; family Geometridae; genus Lycia; species Lycia hirtaria. The sequence continues at coordinate 30,247,407 of OX387377.1, read as the reverse complement.
TATCCATACATCATCGGTCTATCGGGGAACCGCCCTAAACCGCCTTAAACTGAAAAGGTAGATCACCTTATCAATTTAAGGCGGTAATGGCAACATGTCTCATATTACCGTAATTTCATTTCCGGTTTCCGGCTACCCGCAGCCATTCGATCCGCACCGTCCGCACCGGACATCGTTGATCACGGACGTTGATTTGATTTAGTTTACTTTGTTTTTACTGCCCGGAATAAACTATTTTAATTTTAACACACTTTTATATTAGTTTCACTTGTATGTATGTAGCAAAAGCTATTTAATAAATAATAATAAATAAATATATCTTTATTGTACACCAAAGGACACACGTTTAAACAAGTAAACAACAAAAAACACAAACAAAGTTTAACAAGTTTAGTATTTTTTTCATTTTTTAGATTTTCCAATGTTAGTTTAAAAGAAATACACGATTATTACTGATTAGTATAATCGTGTATTTCTTTGAATTATACATGTAATACTAATATGTAGTATAGATTAGAGTAATACATGATTCATTTATTTTTTAATTTAAACCCTTTTTCATTTTACAAAAATGTAAGTACACGAAAAAGGTTAATACAACAAACTTACTAAATTACAAAATTACTATAAAAATATTGTTGTTAGTATGTAATACTTGCGTTGTAATAAAAAGTAGGCCTAGCCTATATGTTATTATTATTTATGGATCTTAGTTAAAATATTATCACCGACATATTTCTATGCTCCAGTCTCTAGGCTCTTCACCAGCACCCATCGTCCCGTCGCGTCTTCTAGCAGACCCAACAGAGCTGGAGAGGAGGCTGTCTGAAGCGGGCCACGACGGGTTCGGGGCGCTGTGTGACGAGCCCACCCCACCCTCTCCACCACCTACCATCATCGAGGAGAGGCTGCACCATCGGGTAAGAAGAACTCACCCTTTCTTACGCAAGGTCTACGATTGACCACCAACTCGCCTGATGTTAAGCAAAAGTGTGATCAAGGATGGAGTTCGTCGATCTAGAAGATATTATCTATTCACTCTAGCCTTGACAATTCCAAGATTTTCAGGAAACAGAGATGACAGCAAAATCTGTTGCAGGGAGATTGAGGTCTTTGGCTTCTTTGAAATTGGTTGTTTAAAATTTTGCAACCTGACGTGGGCAATGATAGGTGGAATGAGGTAATTAGTCTAAAAAGGCTTACTTAAAATTGCTTCACTGAGAAAGAGGCGCATACTAAGACATATAATTTCTAAATATTGTGATTGTTTGTTGCAGCCAGTGGCGTCCATAGTGGCGGTGGTCCCTCGTGGTGCTCTCACGCCCTCAGTGAAGCCCCCACCTGTGTACATCCCTGTACCACAGCATCACCCTCCACCACCCAGGTTTCACTGATCTTCTACATTCACATTACTATTATGGATCTGAAAATAATAATTAAATCTCATTCTCAAGCTGTATGACATAAGCTACTTTGACCTCGTACAACTGAATTTCCGTTTTGGGACTTGTTTTTTGGCCCTCTGGACCTTTTGATACTGAACTTTTTGGCTTACTGGACTTTTGAGGACTTGTCATTTTGGCCCCATAGACTTGTGACCCTGAATTATTGAGCAATTTTTATTTTGCATTCACATTTGATTTGTATGACAATGCATGGTTAATCTATCTTCATCTTATTAAATCCAATAAATCAAACCAACTTCAGCAAATGAAGAGGTTCTTAATTAAGAACCTCTTCATTATCGTATTTTTATGTATGTTCCCCGACAACTAGAAAGCACCTAGACCGATATGAAAAAAAAAATTTTTTGTTTGAAATGGTTTAGGTTACGTTAGGTTGCCTACTTCCCATGTGGTCCCATGAATTTTATCAAAATCGTTTCAGTATTTTAGTTTTTATAGCAAAATAACTAGAAAAATATGTCACCCAAGTTGGATGTTTTGAAGACGTTTTTTTTTAGTTTTTTGAACGATTAGTTTTATGCACCCCACGATATGGGCATATAGGTATCAAATGAAATATTTTCCCTCATGTAAACGACAGGAAGACACTGGATCTAAGCCGCTTTCAACCAGTTTTTTGGATATCCATAGATTGGATCCATTTTGGATATTCATATAACCTATGAAATTAGTGGACTTCTTGTAGTTCTGTTCATTAGGCTTCTTTTTTTTTAGGAGGGATAAATTTTCGAAAGGTTCTCGACTGCGTTATACGTTGGGGATAAAAATGGGTTATGTGGAATTGTACCCACGAAAACCCTCCCGGAAACCAGTCCTAGTACGGAACAGAGGACTCCGGGTTTTCGTGACGAATAGATACCGGAGCCTTGATTAGCCTTCTTATCATTTATGTGTCTCAAGACACTCTTGGCTAGTTAAGCGTATAATATTTTGACGTAATAACGTCGTATAAATCAATGAACGCCGGCGTGTAGCCGGCGAAAAAGCATAACTCATTGTCACGTTCCGCCTGAGCCGAGCGTGCAAGCGAGAGCGCGGAACAAGCGATAGAGAGGCACGATCGGCCTAAGCGTTCGGCTTGTGACGCATCTATCATGACGTTATCACTTAAAATTAAAGCCGACTTTACAGACAACCATTTTTTTGCAAGATTTATATGTAGAGTTGTAACATTGGTTCATCACCCCAGGTTACCACTGGACATGGCGGTGCGAGGGTGCTCAGAGCCGGAGACCCTCAGCTATGACGTCCAGCTCACCAAGAACCAACTTGGCCTTGGCATCACCGTCGCCGGATATGTCTGCGAACAAGGTTAGTTACCTTTGGCGATGCTAGCTGATTTTGCAGTTTTAAATAGCATGTTTATATTTCTGTTAAGATAACTATTTTTACGCTATCGCTCGTAAAAATAGGAAAAAACTGTGTTCTACCCCTAAAAGATAATAAATGTCTATGCCTCTACGGTTTGTTTTTTTTCTAAATAACGTTATATTTCCAAAGTTTAGCGACTCAGACTCGCCCACTGAGGATTCCGTACAAACTAGTATTAGAAATCATATATATTTTTTATATTTTTCTTCATAAACCGAAAAATATTTAAAACCCTGTTTTAGCTTAATATGCTAATGAAGCTCTTTCATAATTATGATACCCCACATGATACGGTTAAAGAACTTTATATTTGGACCTTCATTCCTTGCATAAAGACACTGTTTTTTGTGATTAAATTAAAAATGTCAGTTTTCGGAATTTTTCCCATACGTGTAATGCTTAAAGAGTCGTCAAAATCAATGCACAATTAGCTGAGTAATCGGTGAACAAATATGCAAAAAAAACATACAGACCGAATTGATAACCTCCTTCTTTTTGAAAGCCGGTTAAAAACCAGAATACAATCGTCGATTGACTACGTTTTACTATGAATTTTATTTCATAAAACAAAAATGAAAGCCACATTTCATATAAAAGCAATGATTCAGTGGAAACAAGCACAATAACTTGAACCGATGCTTCCTTCCGATCTATTGTTCCGTCGGTTGTATTATTTAGTCTGTGATTCTGTTGTTTCACCCTCGGTAGGGGTTTGTAGTCTATGTAGGATTATATTCGGGTGAGGCCGGAAATACGGATAAAGTGTGTAGGATTCGCATGTTAGGTAGGATTATGTAGGAATGGGTAACTCTGCGCGGGTTTGCTTCCTTATGTAGGTACTGGAATCGTCTTTTTTAACCGGTTTCCAAAAAGGAGGAGATTCTCAGTTCGTCGTCGTTCGGATATTTTTATGCATGTTCTCCGATTAGTCGGAGACGCCTGGACCGATTTGATAATTTCTTTTTTGACCGACTTGAAATACTATACCTACCCAAACTTCCCAGGGAACCATACTACCCATACGAATTTTATCAAAATCGGTTCAGTAGTTTGATTTTTAAAATAAACTTGCGTGTTTTGAATTCGGTATTTTCTGTTGTTGAACTATAATTACTTGTTGAGACTAAAATTCCATAATACTTAAGAGAAACAATAAGTACTCAATATACCTATAATAAGTACAATACTTGTAGTAATATTTAAGAGTCCGTAGTCCGACCATCGTCCGTCTCGCTCACGCATACCAACATTTTTGAAGATATAAGATGACTGAATGAAGTTATAAAAAAAATCGTCGTTTGTAAAACTAAAAAACATCACACATATTCGAAAAAAATTTAAATTGGTCCAAGTTAATTTTTTCAACAATAATTTCTAAAAATGATTTTTATGTGTCAACATTAATTTGGATCAAATTGAATTTTTGTCGAATATTTCTGATATAATTTTCAAGTCTTACAAATGACGATTTTTTTATAAGTTCATTCGGTCTTTTTGTATCTTCAAATATGTGATTTTTACAATGTACAGCGCCTTAATGTAAGCCTCGATGTAACACGCAAGCTTCATCCCCCCTCCCCCTTATTAGCCCAGCTCCGATACCGATATCTGCCGTTACCTAATCTTATCTACTAATAGCCGGAGCGGCCAGACCGACGGGACACAGTGCAACCAAATATACAGTAGCCCAACTTACCGGACCGGACCGGTTACTTACTGGAACTTATTGTGATTTTATACTTAGGCAGATGGAAGGAGAGGGTTTTATGAAATTTGAAAGAAAGGAGACTGTCTCTTTCAGATGCCGATTTGCCTTACATGGCGTTGTCCGACATACACCTTGCGATAGAATTTGGATCATCAATAAATAAATAAATATTTGTGGACATTTCACACAGCACCATCTAACTCAAACTAAGCAAAGCTTGTATTGTAGAACTAGATGGCTGATAGAATACACAAATACTTTTTTTTTATTTGGGCTTACTATTATTTTTTATCTATGAATCGTATATTATTAATAGTAAATTAAAAGAAGATCAACTACGTAGTCGCGCCAACCGTGCTGCATAAAATCTCCTTATAACACCTCTCTTTTTGGGTCGGATATTAAAATGGTACTGTTAGTCTACTGTATAAATTAGTAGACTGTGTGCCCTAGTATTCCTTATTCTGTGGCCATGCTAGGGCGACCGTAGGAGGATACAATCACATAAGAGCGTGATCTATTCCGCCAAGGAGGGGGTGGGATCAAACTATTTTATTAGTTCGGCCAGGCTAGGCATTTGACTACAGCTCGTATAATGTGAAATGATGTGATTCAAGATAATTATTAAGTGCTGCTATCGTTTGGAATAGAAAGTAACACACCTTTAGTAAAATCTCAAAAAAATACTTACATAAATAACATATATTGAAAGAAAAACAAAATACACGACTACAGAAAAGCAGTTTTTGCAGTCTAACTTACGATTTCGTAACGCTTGATACGCTGTTGAGTGTACGTTTTTAGTGAGCAAGTATGCGTAAAATCACTAAAAGATTATAAATACGCATTCACTTTTTTTTTAAAATAATAATATTACATCTCTCGCAAAAATAAAAAAACCGGACAAGACCGAGTCAGACTTGCCCACATTTATATGGCATTTATTTTTATTTTTGCGAGAGTCTATTATTGTTACAAAAAATATAACTTTTGAAACACGGAGAGTGAAGACGAATCTAACGACACCTGGCACATCAAAATCGGTCAAGCCGTTTACGCTTGTAGGCGCTCATATACATATATACCCACATACATACATACTTACATCGGATAAAAATAAACTTAGTTTTCGGGGAAATTGTGAAATTCGGTATTTCACTATTCGGTTTGTTTTCACCATATTTTCGGTGGCTTTGTTACATTCCTTATTCGAAACTAGGATAATAAATATAGATAATGAAATGTTTATGTTTTGTCAACAGAAGAGCTAAGCGGGATCTTCGTGAAGAGCATTAGCGAGGGAAGCTCTGCGGACCTCTGCGGGAAAATACGAGTCAACGACAGGATCGTGGAGGTAAGCTGACACAGGATACACTAGCAGTTCCACGAACAGTGGACCTCGCGAGAACAACTTTTTAACCGACCTCAAAAAAGGAAGAGATTCTCAATTCATCGGAATCTTTTTTTTTATGTATGTTCCCCGATTACTCGAATATACCTGGACCGATTTGAAATAAAACCAGCTAAGTACAAGTCGGACTCGCGCACGAAGGGTTCCGTACCATTATCTATAAAAAAGGCAAAAAAAACATGTATGGAAGCCCCCTTAAATATTAATTTTATTTTAATTAATATATTTGTTTGTAAAGAGAATAATATAACTCAATATTCTGTGAATATTTCAAGCGTCTACCTGTTGGTAAAGGTTCATGAGATACAGCCTGGTGACAGACGGACGGACGGACGGACGGACAGACAGCGAAGTCTCTGTAATAGGGTCCCGTTTTACCCTTTGGGTACGGAACCCTAAAAAGCTCAATTTTTATTTTTGCTAAAATTTTAATATTGTTACAAAATATGTAGCCTATGATGCTCAGGGAGTGAAGACGAATCTAATGACATCTCGCACATCTAAATCGGTCAAGCCATTTAGGCTGTATGTATACACACATACAAGCATACATATATTCAAAGACATAGCCCTCCTTCTTGTGTAGTCGGGTAAAAAGGAAATGGTGTTAAATTGTGTTTACCTGTCGTGTGTAGCGACGCCAGACTTGCATTCTAATACTCAATACTTACTGCCTTACCGAAAAACGTTACTCAACTTTAAGCAATGCTTAACATATTTTGTCAACTTTTTGTCTGGCTGACACGTAATGACACTTGCGGAAAGAAGACAGAGAACTTAAGATGTTAGTTAAAGTTAAGTAACGTTTTTCGGTAAGGCCCTTAGTTTTTAGATGAATATGGTCCAAAATAGTCTCGTTAATAATAATAATAAACATCTAAGTGTAGACATCGGAAAAAAAGAAAAGAAAAAATGCCGTTTTTTCTAAGCTTATTACTTTTTTTTTTTTGTTTTATAGAATTATGTTTGCGCTTGACCGCCAACTCGCCTGATGTTAAGCGACGTTGCGGTCTACGATGGAGCGCGCTTACCTAGAAGAAACCAATTTATTTATTACTAGCCTAATAATGTTATTATTACATTAAGCTTATTACAAGCTATAGCCTCGTTTCGTACATTTCCGAGTTAAAATTTCACACACAGCATTGTCGTAAAACAAACAGAAACGTTTTACATATTTGACAATAGAGGTACAGTTCTGTACAAAAGCGTACAACCGCAATAGTGTGGTGACGCGTTGTACTGGTAATTTATAACTAACCCTTTTGTGTACGAATGTACCTAGTTGCATATTCATGGTACGTAACTGGTGAATTTAGCTCAGGGTCCTTTGTTATTTTTTTACCGACTGTGCAAGAAGGAGGGTTATGTTTTTCGAGTGTGTGTATGTTTGTTTGTGTGTGTGTTTTATATTACCTCCTAAAGCCTTGAGTGGCTGGAGTGATTTTGATCTGCAAGGTGTCGTTAGATTCGTCTCCATTTCCTGGGTGTCATTTTTTAATCCCTGACTCAAAAAGAGGGGTGTTACAAATTTGATAAGTGTATCTATGTATCCGTGCGTCTGTCTGTGTGCTCGTAGCTCCTAAACAGAAGGACCGATTTTGATCTAGTTTTTTTGTTTAAAAGAGGATTTCATCGAGAGTGTTCATAGCTATGTTTCATCAAAATCGGTTCTGCCGGTTTTTTGTAGGTTTTTGAGTTTTTTAAGCTTAATCTTATATAATAACTTGTGTAATAATAATAATACAACCTTTGCAAAAAAAATGCACTTATTCCTACACTTTGACGAACTTTTTCGTAACAAATAAATTATTTTACTTGAATAATTATAGAGAATGCACATTTAAATAAACTTTACAGAGGAAATGCGCATACTTTCTCGCAAAACGTACATCCAAAAGTTTTTTACAAACCATGTTTCAAATTTAAAAAGGAATCTATGAAACATGTGTGGTAAAGACGAATCTCTCGCAAGCACATCAAAACCGATACAGCCGTTGCAGCTATACGAGATACAGAGATATACATATACACCGAAAAACGTTACCTGCTTTCTCGAGTTGTGTAACAAGTAAAGTTATAAGTATATTTTCCAACCCTCGATGTCAAGGGTTACATTGCAGGTAAATAACAGGTATTTTGTACTGAACCCGACGCTGCGTGAATTTATAATTATACAGTAAACGTGACTGTACTTACGCGTACGGATAGCAAAAAAATATGTTTAGGATAATATATTAAATGTAAATGTTTGTGAGTGTGTCTTTCCGAGTGTCATAGGCTACTGTTGTTTTAGATTAATAATAAAAACACAACTCACACAAAAAAAAAAAAACTCTTTTGTATACTTTTTATATTTTACAAGAATTTATCTAAAGAGTGTTCAATTAAATTCATTTCGCAGTGGCTTTGCGCATATTTTCTCACAAAAACATCAACTCAACATAAATCAAGAGCAACTCAAATGTACGTTACACTTAGCTCGAAAATTCATATTATGACGTTGGGTATTTAATTTTTCTTCTAATTTAGATACTTGTAACGCATTAGTTTCACTTTTACTATGCATATCGAAAAAATTACATGAATAGATACAATTTTTTGTCTTCAATTTACAATTGACTAGGTTCTTTCTAGAAAAGCGCGCTCCATCGTAGACCGCAATAATCCCTTAACATCAGACAAGTGATCAATTGTATTTTATAATTTAAAAAAATGTGCGTGTTACACGTCATAAGTGAAAACTTCAAGGGGACGTCATAATATGAGATAGCAGTATAGCAATGACGTATTGACTCTCTCTTTCGCTCCCTTAATCGACTCAAGCCGAACCCGAACGAGCGTTACATAGCCGATTGTGACGGTTTAGGTTCATTCAATATCCACAAAATAAACTGCTCAGCACGCCTAAAGAAGTTTTCACTTCCAAAATCATTAAAAAAACTTCAGTTGTTTTGCTGTCCCTACACAGGAAGCAGTCACGCGCCGTCCTATCGTACAAATCATAATTTTATTGACGGTAGCTACGAAATCCTTTCCCCGCGCCGCTCGCGTGATGAACCAGCCCAATTCACTTTATTTACCATTTTTATTCATCATAAATTATCGTAAACTAGCATTTAAAGAAAGTTTTGGCTTCAGACGTTTGCCTATTTAGACAAAGTTAAATTTAACTTGTTAACACGTCTTATACAAATTTGAACCAATTACGTTATAATATGTGATGAAGTCTACTGCTGGATATAGGCCTGATTTCCAAAAAGAACTGATGTTCTTTTTAATTAATACGTAATTGGAATTATTATCTGGTTATCTTCAAATTTGTATAGATATCACGACGTGTTAACAAGTTAAATTTAACTTTGTCGCTGGACGCAAGCTGCTTCCATCAGGATCCAGCTTGCGTCCAGCGTCTTCCTGACACTTGTACGAAGCCGTTGGTACAACTTGTGGCTGGTCTCCTTACGATAAGGATATACGTATCTATATATAATAATTTGTGAATTTCTAGGTGGACGGGGTGTCTTTGCATGGAGTGACGAATCACAGAGCTGTGGCACTGCTGAGAGATGCCAAAGGACCTGTCGTCAGGTTGAAGGCTTTGAGGTAAGACTTTAAAAGGGCCGCCGTACGAAGTTGAAACTATAGTCTGTGTTATGGACCCTTTAATCCTATCGATATTATAAATTAACATCAAATATAATTTTATAAAAAAAGCGTTTTTCGTAACCTCCAACGGACTTTTTAATAATACATATGTGATTATGATAAAATTATTGTAAATAATGTGTATTTATAATTAATTTTTCACATAAATACTAGTTTGACTCCAAAAACCATTTTACTGCAGTCGGGTATTTTATTTTTCTTTTAATATAGATACGTACTTGTTTCCGTTATGATAGATGATTGGTTATCTGTTGTTTTCAGGTATCTCCGTGGTGCGGGGTTTGAGAAGCTACAGAAAGCATTAGCAGCTCAAGATGGGACCCGATTACCGGTGGCGCCACCTAGCCCTTCGGTTACGTCGCTTGCCAAATATAGCTTTAGTGTGGTAAGTTTATCTTTTAAAAAAACCGGACAAGTGCGAGTCAGACTCGCCCACCGAGGGTTCCGTACAAACTAAATAGAAGGGGGAAATCTTATATTTTTTCATATTTTCCTTCACAAACCGAAAAATATACATCGTAAAAATATTTAACACATTTCTTGCTCACCACTTTGATCCGAGTGGGGCGGGGCTATAGTAGCGGTGCCTCACAACTCGCATCCGAGCGAGCGAGTCCTGTTCATTTTGTAGAAGTTAGTAAACTGCCGGCGTTTGAGGTAGTCAACATTGCTTTGCGCGGCCACTCTACTTAATCAAAATTCGCCTAAAAAGTTTTGGTTCCCAGCTGAAGTGAAGGGTCTGTAGGGGGCGAAGAATGTGTTAAAAACCTGTTTTAGCTTATGCTAATGAGGCTCTTTCATATGATACCCCACATGATACGGTTAATTCACTTTCAAATTTGGGCCCTCATTCCTTGCATAGAGACACTATTTTTTTGTGATTAAATTAAAAATTTCCATTTTTCGGATTTTTTCCTATATGTGTACTCTAACACAATGCTTCTTGCCAAATTTCAGAGTTCTAGGTCAACGGGAAGTACCCCATAGGTTTTGATTCCTCTGTGAGTGTCGAAACGTGCGTTTTTTACGACATATTCGGCTGTAACTTTTTTTTACGAAAACTGAGAAATTTTATTTTTCTTTCTGCAGCAAGATACTATAGATCTGCGTATATGGTTTTAATTTCAACTCGATATCTTTACGCGTTACCGAGATAAAGGACTTGACACCCGGACGGACGGACAGACGGACAACAAAGTGATCCTATAAGGGTTGGGTTTTTTCTTATTGAGGTACGGAATCCTAAAAACTAAAAAAAAAATCGACTTCAAAATACGCATATCTAAATAAATAAATCTAAATAATTAATTAAGAAAAATGATTTTTATGTCTACTCGGTTATTTTATAGGTTTAAAAATATTTTGATGCGCGAGAGAGACGAGCAGCGCGTTCTAAGCCTAACATTAATGTTTCAGTACGATGAGTCAACAGTAATAGAAACAGAGGTGGACTCGGAAGCCCAGCCCCACCTCCCCTCCCCGACTTCCCCCTCAGAAGAGAACGAGATCGTGATAGGGAGGGATGACAGCTCGGAGACCAGACGGATCCAGGACAAGTGGCGAGATATACTGAGCAGGGAGCAAGACTGGCCGGGGCATCCACATGGCTATGACATTATTGTAAGTTAAATACATCATCATCTGCTACAAGAAGTCCACTGCTAGAGTTTTGACGCTTCCCCCAAGGCTTTCTAAAAAGCCCAGTTATGGCGTGGCTTGCATCCAGCGTCTTCTTGCCTCTTGTATGAGGTCGTCTGTCCAACTTGTGGCTGGTCTTCCTACGCAGCGTGCGCTGATGCGTCTCCACTCGATTTTGACATTCATTATCATCATCATCTGAGCCTCGAGATGTCCACTGTTGGACTTACGCCTGCCCTATGGATAACCAAAAATAATTGATGGAAGCGGCTTGAGACAAGCCTCTCAAATTATTCTGCTGTATTCTGATTGGTCGACCAACTTTCTCCGGGAGGCGCCCTGATTGGCTGTAACACAACGAGCACAAACATGCTGGTTTGTTGGCAATTAAAGGAAAAGTTGTGTTGCCATTTCAAAAATTTAAAACAGATATATTCCACCGAATACAAAACTAAAACCGATGGTGTTGCTACACTGCCATTCTGAAAATATCGAATACCACAGACTACTTATAGAATTTTTAAAATCATAGTGTCTGCTTAAATATAGTTCTATCGTCGCAAAAACACTGTGGTCTCGACTGAATAAAATAATGAAATAAGAACAGCAGCGCCCTCAATGCTACATTTTAGTTCTCTAGCTGAACAGTCTAGTAGAGCATTGTCGTTTCTTCCTCAGGTGGGTACAATAATGCGCGACGCAGCGTGCGGGCTGGGGATCTCCCTGGAAGGCACGGTCCGGGTGGTCGGGGGCAGGGAGGTGCAAGCGAGACACTACATACGTGCTATCGCGCCCGGCTCGCCTGTTGCACGCGCCGGTATCTACTGTAGGGGGGATGAACTGCTTGAGGTGAGTAGTGTATCGAATCGAAAAAAAAAACAACGGGTTGCACTCTGGGAGTGCCGGCAGATGTGAAAACTAAAAAATAAAATAGAAAAAGACTGACTCGTGAATTCGTGATTTGAACCTCTGCCCTCCGATCGACAAATTGAAATTTATATCTGTGCTCTAACCTATTGAGCTAACGAGTCTTACGTGCATGTGTCGAAAATAAGCATTCAGCGCAACGAAATGAAGTCATGCTAGAAGGATAAACTTGTACATACAATAATGAACTTTAAATGCAGAACGTTAGAATAGGTTTCTGACTAAAATAATGACGTCATGCTAGAAGGACAAACTTGTACATAGAATAATGAACTTTAGACTGGCCGTGTGGCTCAGTTGGTAGTATGTCTACCCGCTAAGCTGTAGGTCGTGGATTCGATCCCCACCCAGGGCAAACATTTGTGTGATGAGCATGGATGTTTGTTCTGTGTCTGGGTGTTTCTATGTATCATATCAATGTATTTACAAAAAAAAGAAAGTATATATGTATTCTATCAGCCATCTAGTTCCATAGTACAAGCTTTGCTTAGTTTGGGCTAGATGGTGTTGTGTGTAATGTCCACAAATATTTATTTATTTTATTTTAAATACAGAACGTTAGAATAGGTCCGTCTTACAATATGACGATCTGACGCGAGTTTAACATTTTTTTACGAAGTTTTCACTTCAAAAATTTGAACCTCAATTTTAAAAGTTTTTACTTAGTTTTACTTGTTCCGGTGTGTGAGCGATTGAGCTGATATTTTAGATGCTACGTAAATCAGATGATAACTCAATATTATTATGACATGAATGGAGCCGATCTGATGATGGAGCCTCATCAGATCAGCTCCATTCCGGAATCACAAAAAGTGATAAGACAGTTGAATTTGGGCTCGTTATTTTTGTTGTCTTGGATATCTTCCATTGCACATGGTAACGAGGGTCTAAAGATGGAGCTGAGAGATTGCAGTTAGAATTTTTCTAGGGAAAGGGGTAAAATAGTCAAGTTTATAGTTTTTTTATTCCCTTAAATACTTTTCATTTAATGATAAAATCAATTGAATTTGACAACTGAAATGGGGAATATGCATGATTTATTTTTATTTAGTCATAAAAAAACTAACCACAAAATAGATCCATTTCACAAAAACAAAATTAAAGTACCTCCAAAAATAAGAAAGCTACAAGCATTTCAATTTCATGTTAGACAGAACTTGAACTTGAACCATGACGTCATCGTTCGCTTTCGTATGAAAGTGAACGAAGACGTCATAGTTCAAGTTCGTCGTACAAATTCAATACAAACTGTTGTTTCAAGATCAAGAGAGCACCCTCTCCTTAAAATTTAACGTTTAACGGCCTTACCGAAAAACGTTACTTAACTTTTATGTATCGTCTTATATTCTCCATCTTCTTTCCGCAAGTGTAATTACGTGTTAGCGAGAAGTTGACAAAATATGTTAAGCAATGTTTCAAGTTAAGTAACATTTTTCAGTAAGGCCGTAAATGTTTATACTTAGTCTGGCCATAAATACTGTTACAGTTAAAAATAAGAAAGATATTACATTTGAATTTGGAATCTGTCATTTTTATACGATTGTTCATTGAGTTTTCTAATTTTGGCGCCAATACATTGTACAATATTTTGCGATATTAAAATGCAGTGGGGTGATAAAGAGAACCGAATCGCTGTGATTGCATTACACAAAGTTGGTATGGAGCCAAATGCAATTTTTAAAACTCTCCATACTCTTGGTATTAGTCAAATGTTTGTGTACCGGGCTATTAATAGGTACAATGAGACCTCCTCTGTTTGTGACAGAAAAAGATCTGGCCGTCCATGTAGTGTTCGTACGAAAAAGGTGGTCAAAGCAGTAAGGGAAAGAATTCGAAGAAATCCTGTCCGAAAGCAAAAGATTTTATCTCGGGAGATGAAGATAGCACCCAGAACCATGTCGCGTATTTTAAAAGATGACCTATGACTTGCAGCCTATAAGAGACGCACTGGTCATTTTTTAACTGATAATTTAAAAAAGAATAGGGTGGTAAAATCGAAACAACTACTGAAGCGGTACGCAAAGGGAGGTCACAGAAAAATTTTGTTTACGGATGAGAAAATCTTTACAATTGAGCAACATTTTAGCAAACAAAATGACCGTATTTATGCTCAAATCTCTAAGGAAGCTTCCCAATTAGTCGACAGAGTGCAACGTGGGCATTATCCGACTTCAGTGATGGTTTGGTGGGGTGTTAGCTATGAAGGAGTGACTGAGCCATATTTTTGTGAAAAAGGTATCAAAACATCGGCACAAGTGTATCAAAATACCATTCTTGAGAAGGTAGTTAAGCCCCTTAATAACACCATGTTCAATAACCAAATATGGTCCTTCCAACAAGACTCGGCGCCAGGTCATAAAGCTCGGTCCACGCAGTCTTGGTTGGAAGTGAACGTTTCGGACTTCATCAGAGCTGAAGACTGGCCGTCGTCTAGTCCTGATCTTAATCCGCTGGATTATGATTTATGGTCAGTTTTAGAGAGTATGGCTTGCTCTAAGCGCCATGATAATTTGGAGTCCCTAAAACAATCCATACAATTGGCAGTGAAGCATTTTCCCATGGAAAGAGTGCGTGCTTCTATTGATAACTGGCCTCAACGTTTAAAGGACTGTATTGCAGCCAATGGAGCCCACTTCGAATAAGCTTTTATATTTTAAATTGTTTTATATTTATGTATTAAACTAACACACTGTAAAAGTAATAAATATTATTTGCAATAAAAAAATATTTTTTTCTTCGTGACAATATTTATGGCAAGACTAGGTATATCGGAAGTTTATTGACCGATTGTTTTTTTTTAAGTTTTCGTATTACATTTTAGTATGTTATAATAAAATTCACGCATATTCCCTATTTACCAAATGAATTAATTTGGCTGTTTTCAGGTGAACGGATGGCGAGTACTAGGAGCTCATCATGTAGATGTAGTGACCAAACTGCGAAGCGTGACGTCACCGTGCGTGCTAGTGTGCGTGAGGAAACGAGAAATGCTTGCTAGGGTGAGTGTGGGACAGAGAACTTGACGAGGAAATGACTACATGTTAGCTAAAAAAATTATTTGCATAGATGAGAACTTATAGGGTACTGTATTAGAGACAAAAATAACAGGCCGTCAGAAATTAATAAATATAATTGTATATAATAGATATGGAGAGCAACAAGCTATGGAAAGGGCTATGCTTGGAATCTCTCTATGCGAGATCGAATTAGAATTGAAGAGATCCGTAAGATGTACGAAAATCACCGACATAGCACAACGGATTAGCAAGTTGAAGTGGGCAGGGCACATAGCAAGTAGAACTGATAGCGGATGGGGCCGAAAAGGTCTCGAGTGGAGACAACGCACCGACAAGCGCAGCGTAGGAAGACCAGCCACGAGATGGACAGATGACCTCATACAAGTGGCGGGAAGACGCTGGATGCAAGCCGCTTCCAATTGGTATTTTTGAAAATCCATGGGGGAGGTCTTCTTATGGCTGAGATGATGATGATGTTTAATACACGGGTCCCCCTGGCAATGTTCATTAACGATAGGTTCCGTTTTCTGTAGAATTCTACATTCGGCGGGAGCTTGCAGCAGCTAGCGCCTCCTCCTCAGCGACTGATCAAGGCAAAGTCGGAGAGCTCTGTAGCATCACTCTGCAGCACCAACACTGTCATCTCACACCAGCACTCAGGTGAAGTACATTACCTTTAATAACCTAACTACTGGAATGCACCATACTTGCAGTTAAAAGAACAGACCGAGCACGAAGCATAGCTGCGTTCCAGAGCAAACGCCTCAGATGTGGACAAAAAGTCTGCAAAACTGAAGTGGGATTGGGTGGGTCACGTCTGGCGAATGCACCCAGGCCGGTGGGAAAGGATATTACGTATTGCGTGCCCGAAGGCGGTAATAGAGGAAGACCGCAAAAGTGTGGGTGGGGACGATTTGAACACATTTTGTCGTGACTGATCCCAAACAGTAAGGGAACGTAAGAAATGGAAGGAAATTGGGGGAACCTTTGCCCAGCAGTGGGATTATTATTATTATTATTAAGCATTTATTCCCTTAAATTAATTCAAACATAGTTTTAGTAATCTACATATTATGTTAATATATTATATAATGCTATTAATTTATTTGTGATTTTGAATGAGAGGGGCCGCTCTTGGCGGTAAATGCCTCCTCCATCTGTTTCCATAATTCCCTGTCCCTGGCTATTCTACTCCACTCTTTTCCAACTACTTTGGTTATGTCATCACTCCATCTTTTGTGTGGTCTGCCTGGTCTGCGTTTTTTATATATTGGATACCAATTTGTTGCTTTCTTTGTCCATCTTTCATCTTTTAGCCTTTGTACATGTCCAGCCCACTTCCATTTAAGGTGAAGTACTCTTTCTGCAGCGTCTTGTGCCTTTGTTTTATTTCGAATTGTGGAGTTTTTAATTCTATCTCTTAGTTTCACTCCTGTAAAGCTTCTTTCTATTCCTCTTTGACATACTTTAATTTTTTCTAAATTTTGCTCAGTTAATGTCCATGTTTGACAAGCATATGTTAGACAAGGAAGGAGGCATATATTCATTGCTTTAGATTTCAGTTTTATGGGTAGCTTACTCTTGAATATTTCTTTCATCGACCAGTACTTGTTCCAAGTGCTTTTAATACGTCTCTCTATCTCCCGTTCTGAACATGCTTTAAATGTTATGGAGTGTCCCAGGTAGGTGTATTCTTCTACATATTCAAGGTTGGTAGATGAGAGGGATATTGGTACCGTACTTCTATTTGTCATCAGTTTTGTCTTGTCTTTATTTGCTTCTAGACCTACTTTTTTGCTTTCTTTGCTTAATTCCTCTATCATCTGTTGCATGCATGGTGAATTCTTGTCTAATCTAAGGTTTGCTGATGACATAGTGCTACTCTCAGAAGACCCACAAGAAATGCAACAGATGATAGAGGAATTAAGCAGTGGGATCTAACAGGTAAATATCTAACTACGCGCAGGTAGCATAACTATGATGCGAAATACATTTGTTCGAATCCATTCTGAGTCCATCAGAATCCATTATTCCAAGCAGAACTGTCTGCTTCCGGATGTGACGTTTGACACGATTTTCTGATCCGATAAGTTAATAACTTTTTTTTTATTCGACGATAGGCTTGCGCTTGATCGTCAACTCACCTGGTGTTAAAAGACAGTTACGGTCTACGATGGAGCGCGCTTGCCTAGAAGAAACCTATTCACTCGCGATTTGAAGACACCTAGATTATAACTACAATTTCCGAATTACTTCCAATTTACTTATAATTCAGAAGTGGTCCCATATAAATTTTATAAAAATCGGTTCAATTCTTTGGTTTTTATAACTAAACAACTGAAAAATATTCATCCAACTATACGAAATTGCGTAAATAAAAATTAATTTTATTACAGAAATTATATTTTTACGATAGTAAAAAGAGTTTTTGTAAAAACATACTTTTTATGCAAATATAGTTTGCATAAAAAGTATGTTTTTACAAAAACTATAGTTTGTAAGAGCTATATTTTTACAAACTGTTTATTTAAAAAAAAAACTGTATTTTACAGAAACTATATTTTAACGATAAGTATATTTTGTCCAGAGTTCTGTTCGGAGAACCTGGACGCGCGCTCTCGGTCGCTGGAGCCGCTGTCGGGGCTCGCGATGTGGAGCGACGCCGTCGAGTACATCGACCTCGTGAAAGGAGACGGCGGCCTCGGCTTCTCCATACTAGACTACTTGGTAACTACTTGTTATTTATTACACTATGCTGGAAAGCTTATTCTCACTACATTATTCTTTATGTATGCTACGATTATGTTCACAACTAAGAGGGCGTATGAATTTTTTGTATGTTTCCATTTAATAATTTTAATTGAGTTTCTATTGTTTAGGTTATGTCCAGTTTTGTAAACTAATAATAATTTAAAAATATATATATATATTTTTAACCCCGCCCCAAAAAGAAGGGTGTTATAAGTTTGATGTTTGTTTCTGAATAGCTGTATATGTTTATCTGTGTATCTGTGTGTCTGTCTGTGGCACAGTAGCTCTCGAATGGATGAATTAATTTTGATCTAGTTTTATTGTTTGAAAGAGTATTTTGCCTATAGTGTTGTCAGGTAGTAGTACGTTGTCTGTGGTGCGCAGGACCCGTCGGAGGCCGGCAGCTCCGTGATAGTGGTGCGGTCGGTGGTAGCCGGCGGCGCGGCGGCGCGGCACGGCCGGCTCGCGCCCGGCGACCGGCTCGTCTCCGTGAACGGGCTGCACGTCGCCAACACGCCACTCGCGGCCGCCGTGCACGCCATCAAGACGGCGCCTAAAGGTACACTACTATACACTACACTGCACTGCATTGCACTACACTGCACTGTATTGCACTGAATCGCACTACACTGCACTGTATTGCACTACACTACAATACATTACTATACTCGTATTAATTTTTCTAATAACTTTTGTTGCAAAAATCTGTACTTGCGGGGTATGCTGCACATTTTTAAAGATTGGATGAAAGTATGATCTATACGCTAGTACTAACATCCGGACAGAAGAAAAAAAATTAGGGTAGTTGATAAAGAGACTGTTGTTCGCTTCGCTTACTAGGTCAATAAACGTGAATTTAACATTAAAAGCGAGCGAGATAACTACCGTCTTCTGCACCTTGAAAATAAGATAACTTTTTATATAGTGTTTATTTAGACATCTCGCAAATGTATCTCATAAAGGCTGGAAGGAAACAGAATAAAAACAAATACAAAAATGTTATCTTATCAAGAAACGAAAATAGATCTCTCAAACGACAGCAGTCTGTTTAGTTATTTTGCAATAGCTTGTAGTTCTGAGATTTTGTCAGATGTTAATTTACTATCATTAGAGTGAATTAATGATTTGACGTTAGTATTTTTTGTTTGTGACTCTGAGAATAGTGCTTATTCTTTTCATAACCCTTCAGATGCGCTTTTTTTTTTGGTATCTACACCCTTTTCCTCATCGCTAGATATAATTTTTTCTCTCTTTATCTCTCTCTCTCTCTCTCTTTGGTGACGATGTTTGCTTAGTTTTATGTAGTAGTCCAGATTTGACCCGAATTAATGCCAGTTAAGTCGAGACTTGACCCTAATAGTACCAGTAGAGTCCAGGTTTGGCCGGATGTAGTGCCTTTAAAGTCAATTAAGCACCTTATTAGTGTCAATGAGGACGGATTTCATTCGGTGTAGTGTTATTAGATTCCATAATTAACCGTAACAGTACCAGTGCAGTCCGAGTTTGGCTCGAGGATTGTAAAGACCAGTTTTGACCCATTAGTTAGGTGGAGAAATCTCTCCAGTTTTTTTCAAATATTCAGCTCGGAGGATGCACAAAAACATATACTAAATGTTGTTCAAAATAAAACAATTATATAGGATAAGTATACATTTTTTTAAATTTTATTACAGGAATAGTAAGGATTGGCATATCGAAGCCTCTACCTTGCAGCACCGTGGTTGGAGGCGAAAAGGCAAATGGTCATAGCATGCAGAGCAGTCAGGTGTGTACAATTTGACATAATGAGTTTTTTTTTAATTAAAAACATAAAGTGACAGATGGCGGTGGCAGATGAGATCTTGCCAATAGTTTTTTTTTACTGAGACATTAAAACCTATTTACTACCAGTTTGTAAAAAATAAACTAAAGTATACGCGCTGTTAAGAATTTTGTTCATTTGTAAGTGTGAAGTTATTGTACACTGAGGGGAATAATATCAAAAAGTAAGTTATCCATTTCTTTTTTTTTAATAGCTTGTCTATGCTTAGAGCAGTATTTGTAATAATACTTTTAAAATATTTAACAGCATGCAATTTTTATATTAATATTATGATTTATTATTAAAATTTTGTACAGTAAAGGGAATAGATTTACCGCTCTAAGAATTTTGTTTATTTAACTATTTTCGAATACTTTTTTTTTTTAAAGTGTAATGCTTTAGTATAATATTTCCCTTTAGTGTACAATATTAAAATCTGCATGCTCTTATGAATTATCCTTAAGGATCGGCACATTTAATCAAAAAAATAAATACAATATTTAAATTAAATACAATATTTTATTTCTACTAAGCTATATTTATTATATGTTAGCAGTTTAAGAAAATGCCTAAATATTTAAAAAATAAAAAATCCCAATAAATCAAAACGACCACATAGACTAGCCACTTTCCCTCACCAATCTATTCCCCTTTCTCTCTCTTCCCCTCCTTCTCAATCCTCCCAAACTAAGTCGTGAGCTCAGTTTGCTAGTTTTCTTACATTAATGTATAATCCAAGAAGAGAAATATTCAAACAACTATCTTCAATATTATTGTATGTAGTGATTTTTTTATATAATAAAATATTTGTTGATAATTGATGAAATATAAATGAAATTGACTCCGCCTGTCAGTAATAAATTAAACCCTTTTTTCCAGAAATTAGAATACTTCACGAAGATACTACGTCTCATCATGTCTCTTCACCGAGACATAATGGAGCTTCAATTGCAATGCAATCCGGAAGTACTCGAAACCATCCCCCCTCCAGCACCCTTCAGAGTCCAGCCGAAGATAAAAGCGGAGATCACGATGAAATGACAGTCAGACGGGTTGAGATGCTCGGTGACATTGGACGTGCCAGCGTTTAGGAATAGTATCGGAGAAGGAAATTTGAAAAATAATCCATTGGAATTATAAATGCAAAAGATGGTGCCAAGCCTATTGAAGAATATTGAAGTTGCTACATAAAATTTGGCTTTCATTTTAATGCGAGTGAAAATAAAGTATATTTAAATAAATTATATTTTATCTGGCCATAAAAGCAACGGCGTTGTCGCAGTTTTCCTGTGCCATTTACGCAGTGATGGCATTTTGTCGCAGATATTTTTTTGAGTCGCTTATTAATGCTATTTCAGTAAATATATGTATACTACGGGGTAATGTGATTTTATATATAGAGATGTTTGAATGAAAAAAAGGAAAGTTTTTATTCACAATAACATAATTTACATATGAATTGACGCACTAGGCCTGAGCCTGTATCGCGAAAATTCGGTACGATTCCTGGAACTCGAGTATCACCTAATATGAAGCAAAAGTTTAGCAAATCTCAGTTCTCAGTACTTTCGAGGGTAAGACGTATCCTAAAGGCTAGCGCCAGTGCTAGGCGCGTCACCGACCGAGAGTGACGTGTGTGCTGCTCCTTTTGAAAAAGACTGCCGAATGCGGTTGAAACTATAGTCAGATATTTCGGCTCAAAACAGACGTGAGTGACCCGTAGTTTTTATTTAAAAAATATCCTAAAGGCCTTTTAGTATATTGATGTTGCACTTTCTAAGCACAGGATGGCATTGTCACTGTTCACAAGTCACGACGATTTTACCATCTCCTTTCTACCACAGAACAAGTAGAAAATCAGCATACTACCACCCTTATATTGTGGATTTACCCAATATTCGTACAAAACGGCTTAATTCTACGTTTCTTATCGGTACAGCGAAAGAGTGGAACAAATTGCCGGCTTATTTGTTCCCTGACAATTACAACATTGGTCTTTTCAAGGTCAGAGTGAATAGGTATCTTCTAAGTCTGCGTGCTTCATATCCGACCACATCTTCGCTTTCCAACAGGCGAGTTGGTGGTCAAACGCGGACTTATTCGTGTTAAAAAAATACGACACAAGCAGCGTTGCCCGACGTGTCTCGACCGAAGACGAGTCAGGCGATTTTCTTACTTGAGGCTTGCCACGTACTCGTATAGCCGGGGAAAACTTAACTACTTATCTGATCCGATCTAATTGGCAGTTTTTTCATCTTCATGTATACAGAGATATATTAACGGTTGCACTTGTTCTAAATTAAAAATCTCTAAAAGGCATATTCAAACTTCATCTGATACTCGGTCCGTTTAGCAACTAATTTTTAAAGGTTTCAATTTGATATTTACACGTCATTATTGAAGTAGTTATTTTGTGTAATAACTGTAATAATATTCTAATGATTCTCTTGCTAAAGGTCTCGACATATTCTGTGAAAATACATACATACAATTTTTTTTCTTCTACAAGATAGATCTACGATTGACCACCAACTCACCTGATGTTAAGCGACGATGTGGCCGAGGATGGAGCTCGTCGATCTAGAAGATAGATATCTTCTAGATCGATCACTCTAGCCTTGAAAATTCCAAGATTGTAGGTCTCAGGAAACAGAGATGGCGGAAAAGAATTCCGTTCTTGTGCAGTGCCCAACAGGAATGTGGATCGATATCGCTGAGTACGGATTTTTGGCATTTCAACGAGAAATGGGTGGTAATTCGCCGACTTTCTGCTAGTCCTGTAGTGAAAATGGGGAGGGTGGAATTAGATCGTGAAGCTCTTGCGCACATTCCCCGACATGAATCCTGTAGAAAATAGACAGACATGCTACTTTACGGCGGTGCTCGAGACTAAGTAGCTTCTTGGCAGCTAGTTTATCGTCACCGATTAACCTCACAGCTCGCCGGTCCACTGATTCCAAAGCTTCCAGCTGATACTTGGCTGATCCATAAAAAATCACAATCACGCTTATTTTCCCTTGCGGGGTAGGTAGAGCGTCAAAGACCATGAGGCCATTTGACGCCATATTTGACCGTGGTTAAACGGTTCGATGGAAGGAAAACTCTCTAATCCTCTCTGGATTAGAGAGTTAGAGAGGATTAGAGGGTAAATGTAATATTGGCTTGCAGTGACAGGGGTCAGCCTATCGTCTACATAAACAACAATTTCCCACAAGTTCCTTAACTGACTTTTACAGTATGCCCGGGAAGAGAAGCAGTCTGTGCATTCTATGTGTTTCTTTTTCTCCCTGTCCAGCATGTAAGAATGAGAAAATGACCGACTGAAATAGCATTTCTAAATACGCGGCCGTTTCAGAACTAAATGAAAATGGAAAATTTCGTTGAGATTATTAGTTGAAATTTAATTAATGTCTTACAAAACTAAACTTTATCCCTATAGGCTTAAAAATGCTCATTGTAGATGTTAGAAAATTTATTCTTAATAATATTGCTTCTACTACAGAAATTATGTGACTAGCTTTAGACATTGTTAATATTTTTGTAAAAGATTTTTCTCTTTGTCATGTTCCCATTCTCATCTCTTCCCACTTCGTCTAATACGCACTGTATTTAAGATACTTTTTATAAACTAATGCCCCAATAGTTATAAGATTTACACTTACTACCCATCACTTTACAGCTATTTCTCTCAACAATTTTAATCTTTTTATAAAGGTACCCTATCTATGATCCGAAATCTATTTGTTCGAATCTTACTTGCCCGAATTCGTGCTATATAACTGTCTGATTCCAGATGTTTTATTTGACACAAGTTTCTTATTCCATAAGTTTCATTAAACAAGTATTAGCTTAGGTTCGCTATGTTCTGTTTTAATATATCGAGATTATTATTACTTACAAAAGTTTGAATATTAGATACTTACATTAATTATTAGGTTCGTTAAACATAATAGTAGTCTTTATACACAGAAACTTTCGTATTACAAAGATTCAATTTTATCAAACGAGTCAAATGAGCTTTTGGAATTTTGATAGTGTCTTTTGAAAACAATATATTTCATTTTCGGGGAAATTGATATTCTATATTTCATAATTCGGATCAAAGATAGATAACCAAATGCTCCCATGAAGCGCAAGTACATAGTACATAGTAAATCAATTTTACGTAAATATCGCATTTACCAAGTGTCTATTTTAGTATTATTTTATGATATTGTATTGTTTTTTATTTCTAGCAGTTATAAAGTTGTTTGTTATACAGTATAGAATCTATATATCTTATAGAATGGCTATAATGTATGTTGAATAACACTTACATGTATTGAGTACTAAATTATCAATTCACTAACTTTCAAATATCCACGACTGAAGAAAATAGGTCTTAATAAATTCAGATGGGGTGTTACAATAGATCTGCAAAGGTCGTGACTTACTTGGGCTGCTTTGATACAGTATAGATAAATTCAAAATACGCAGATATGATACGTCCATTTTGAAAAAATATATATTATGAATAGTAAGGCAAACGCGAAAATATTTTATGTTAAATGAAAATTATTGGTAAAATATAGATTGGTGTCTATTTATCGGGGCTGTGTAGATGTGGAAAATAGTAATTACAGGCGCTGCGGTGGATTCTGCTTCTGTCTCACTCACACGCAACTTCTTCTTATTGGATATTAAATTAAAATACCGAATACATTTTTGATAAATAAGGTAACATCAGCTTCTTAAAAAAGGTATAAAAAATGTGAAGGTCAATAATTTTTTTCAGATTACAAATTTTCTATTTGTAACTATGATAGATTTATAAATAAACGTTTATTGATATTTTTTTACGATTGTACGTTTATATTGATTGAAGTAATATTATATCGTATTAAAAATATTTTAGACATATGTTATTAATATTTTAATTTAGCGGACGTTCGTATATTTATCAAAAGTACTTTTATTTTCTAAAAAAGGTGTTTTGTGCGAGCAAGACAGCTACGTCATATACCTCAGCGTCTTAATATTTGTAGTCAATTTGATGAATGTGATAGATATTATTGTTTAAGAATTTTAGATACTATTGATCGTTACAAAATTAATCGCAGAATATAAGCTTATCTATAAAAATTCACAAAAAAATATGAGAGAGATTTGTAATACCTATAGTTGATTTGCGAAAAATATTTTATTGGGTAATTTATCAATGGCTCGAAATCTTTTTAATAGAATTGTATTTGTCCGAATCTCTTCGAACTGTCTGTTCCCACATGTTTTAATGAGTTTCTGTTTACAAAAGTGTTTATTTAGCCTTTAGTTTCATGTGCACGAACAACTATTACTTAGATAAAAAAATGAACTCGGAACCTTTATTTACAAATATTTAGTTATTAGAGAAATTTTCGAATAAGCGTTTGTAATTTCAATAATGTCTGTTAAAAAAAAAGATTTCGGTAATATGATATTCTATGTTTTATATTTCGGATCATTGATAGGTAATCATTTTATTTAAAAGGCATTACATACAGGTATCTTTTAACATATCATAGATTTAAGGATTAAATATTATTAAATTTATGGTAAAGTTTAAGGGAATCTACAATAAGAATGACTGCTCGTCGATATGTGAGTAAGCTTTTGACCATAATTAAACAAAAAACGCTTTGCTACATTATTTGAAGAAAATTCGGATAAAACTTTAAGCAGTGATTGAAATTAAATATCGTAAATATCTTTTAATGAAGTTATCGCGCATGCTTTACCTACATTTAGTTTGCCTTACGCGCATGTTTGCGGCGTAAGGTAAAACTAAATTTCAGACGAAATCATACAAGAAAAGATAAAAATAAATACAGATAAAGATATTTTTTGTTTAATACTGGACATAAAATAAAGTTTCTGACAAGTTCAATTTATGTAGGCCGCTTATGTTAAAATGTTTTTAGTTTAATTCTATATTTTAGGTAAACATACAGGTTACTTACTCACGTCTTTCAACCGGAAGTGACACTTTCGTTGCTCTTTTGAAAAATACCGTTGCATGCGGTTGAAACAGTTTTTGCAACAAACATAAGTGACAGTATTTTTACTTAAAACTGTGTGACAATTAAGATAGATCGACAGTAAATTAAAATTTTTAAATTTGCTGAAATGCATTTCGTAAGTGTAAAACAATAAAAATACGTGAATAGGAATTGTTGTTAGCTTAAATAATAGAATTGATGTCGAATGCTTTAAAGAATCTGTGTTAAATGTTGAAAAATGCTTTGTTACATTGTGTGTTGCAATAAAATATAAAAAATATACTTGTTGTTATTTTGTCCTTTCTATAAAAAGTACGAGTATAAATAAGTGTTCTTAGATATTTAAGGCTTTCGGGTATTTATACATAATTAATCTACGTTTGACCACGAACTCGTCCGATGGTAAGCGAAGGTGTGACCGAGGATGGAGGACACAGACGTTGATCTTTATATTTTTATAGTTATTCTGTTATAAAACCTAAAGTACTAAACTAACTTTGATAAAAAATATATGGGACTACCTTTGAAGTATGATCTACCAAACAAAAAAGAATCATCAAAACAATTCATAGTTGGCGAAGTAATCGCATAACAAAATACAAATAAAAACATATAGTTGAATTGAAAACCTCCTCCTTTTGTGGAAATCGGTTAAAAATCAACATGAGTTTTTAATATACAATTTATCTACCAGGAATGTATCAACTCTTTGGCATCAGACGACCACACCGGCCTGGACTCCTTCCACGAGTGCCTCCAAGAGTACGGAGAGGGACTAGAAGTCGTACAAATTTGCTTGGAACCAGAAGAACCATCCCTCAGAGATGACCTCTCAGCATTAGGCGATCTCAGCTTAGAAGATTGTAAGAAAGTTAACGAAATAGCCAAAATGAATGGAATCAACGAAAGAAAGTCATCAAAATCCGATTCAATAGATGAGCACGACGATGACATGACAATTACGGAAGATGACGTTTTGACTGCACCTAGAGATTTACCGGATTTGAGAAATAAAATCGAGAAAGGTGACTTGATAAAACAACACAGTAAAGATATTTCTACGTCCGATGAAATGGTTTTTGCTGTCACACCAACAGGTTTAGAAAGAATCAGCTTTGATAAGTATTGGAAAGGAGAGCCTAACAGAGATAAAACTATAGAGAAGGTAAAAAGCGACGAAAGTTGGAAAGAATGTCTTAATTCGCCTATAACTGATAATACTACTTATCAAGATATATCGACCAAAGTTCCCGACCATGAAGATAGTAGTCTGTTGTATATAGATCACGAAATAGATGGTTACGAAACATGCTTGGATGACGATGAAACATCGCTCAAAACTGGTCATAAAATCGACATCAAAGAAACAGATAAACAAATTAAAATAGACAAAACAGACTTTGAAAACGATGAGCCGAACGACAGTCCGGAGGATGTCCCTCACTACCCATACGTACAAGAGCACATCATTAAACAAATGCAATCGTTAAGGATCGAACCGATCAACGTTAACATTACAAGAAAAAAACCGAAAGAAAAACAGACGAAAACAGAAAAACAAACAAAATCAGAAAAACCAACAAAACCAAAGAGCATACAGTGTGTAGAATATTACAACGACCAAGCGGAATGTCTAAAAGAAATCCGTCAGCAAAAACTTAAAGAAGAAGAGCGGAAACACAAAGCTGAGCAAAAGAAGATACTCCAATCTAACATCGCTGTTATGGAAAAAAAGTTACATTTAAAAAAGCAAGAACCGAGCGAAGAATCGACAGACTTAGAAAACTGCGTTCCTGGGTGCCACAAATGTTTTTTAGAAAATTATGCATATGCTATAACCAAAGCCTACATCGCAGAGGCAAGTGCTTGTAAGTACTGTGAAGTGATAAGGGATATGCTAGAAGTTCCTAAAGTGATACCTTCTAGAAGAATGTCCGCGCCGGCGCTGGTGAACCTTGAGAGTACCTCGGAGACTGAGGATGAAGACTTGCTGATGGTGCCTGTGGTGAAGGGAAGAAGGAAGTCAGCGGGACCTTTGAAGTTTGTGGTGCCTTCTAGAAGACCGAGGTAAGTTTATCATAGAGGTATTATATACATATATAAATTCTATGCTCGAAGATTATACCTACTTATTTAACTAACTGGTAACAAACACTGAATTAGCGAATCGTAGACCGCAACATCACATAACATCTGGTCGACTGACGGTCAAGCGCTCCTGTATGAATAAAATTATTAAAAATGAACCAAAGTGAAGGCGATCAGTTTAGTAGCAATCAAGTATGATTTTCGTAATTTTAGGGTTCCGTACCTCAAAAGAAAAACCCCTTATGAAGAAACCCTGATATGATCACTTTGTTGTCCGTCTGTCCATCTGTCCGTTCGTCCGGGTGTCAAGACCTGTATCTCGGAAACGCGTGAAAGTATCGTGTTGAAATTAAAACCATATACGCAGATCCATATAGTCTCTTGCTGCAGAAAGCAAAATAAAATTTTTCAGTTTTCGTAAAAAAAATTACAGCCGAATATGTCGTAAAAACGCACTTTTCGACACTCAGAGCAGTCCACACGGCGCGTTGCGTCGGCGTTGCGTCGACCTAGCGCTGTTTTACGTTTTTGCGTCGTTTTACATACAAATAATCATAGTGTTCACACGGTGCGCTGCGTCGACGCAACGCACACACGACTGAACTGCAGCCCCCGAGACGAAACGGGCGGGGGTGTACACATTGCGACGCCGGAACGGCAGCGCTCAGTTGTTTGTGCGTTGATAGGTAAGACACACACAAGCTCATTTCGTTTTACGATATTTTACAAACTGCTCGCCGCAACTGTGCGTCGCCACTGCGACGACGGAATGTTACGACTGCGACGTAGTAACACTGCGATGGCGGAGCGCCCGTGTGGCCGTCTATGCGTTAAAATATTTGCGTTGCGACGACGCAACGCGCCGTGTGGACCGGCTGTCACAAGGGAATCAAAACATATGGGGTATTTTCCGTTGACCTAGAACTATGAAATTCGGCAAGAAGCATTGTGTTATAGTACACATATAGGGAAAAATCCGAAATCTGGACATTTCTAATTTAATCACAAAAAAATAGTGTCTTTATGCAAGGAATGAGGGTCCAAATTTTAAAGTGCTTAACCGTATCATGTGGGGTATATATGAAAGAGCTTCATTAGCACTAGCTAAAACAGGGTTTTAATTATTTTTACAATGTGTAATTTGCGGTTTATGAAGAAAAATATAAGAAATATATAATTTCCCCCTTTCATCTACTAGTTTGCACGGAACCCTCGGTGGGCGAGTCAGAGTCGCACTTGTCCGGTTTTTTTTATTTTACTAAATGTGTGTTTCATAACGAAAAATATGCTATAAATTTAGTGCTAGGCAGATTTCTTTTTGATTACGCTATTGGCTATGGAACCCTGTTGCCCGCACACTGGTTGAACCCCACATACATGTTTCGACACGTTCTTGATCATTTATTCCTATAGCAGTGGGATAGTATCGATCGAATGACACTGCTTGTTTAAACAGATCAGTGTGTCCTCGCGTACGGCTTCCGTCATCGTATTAATGTTACATTATAGAGAACCGTCAGTCTGTTTGTACGCTTAACAGGACACTCGGCTGTCGAGCGATATCCCACACGATGGAGGTAGATGAGAAAAAAAACCGGTCAAGTGCGAGTAGGACTCGCGCACCGAGGGTTCCGTAGAAATTTACCTATGTAAATATTTCGATTTCCGAAATAATTACTATAGGTAACTAATGATAGTATTAGTACCGAACATTCCTGCAACGAAAAGATAAATTGTGAGGGACTAATTTTACCGTTAGAAAATTGTTGCCCCTATACATTGACATTCGCGATTTGTTTACCAACTGCAAATGAGTTTATAATCGCAAAAAAGTAACTATTTTTTATTTAACTATAAATTTACAGTCTTCGGATTTTTTCTTTTACTTGTGCTATATGCCTTTTCCAAATTTAATGGATCTAGGTCATAGAGAAGTATCAAAACCTATAGGGGACTATAGGTTTTGATTCTCTTGCGAGAGTCAAAATATGGCCATAAACGGAGTATAAACGGCCTGCGTTGACTTATAAGTTTGATTTTTTTCATTACTCCAAGGAATATTTGAACTGAGGATTTGATATTAATTTCAGCTTGATACCACCACGCCTTATTAAGAAAAAGGATATTGACAGACGGATAGACGGACAACAAATGTATGATCCTGTAAGGGTTCCGTTTTTGGTGATTGAGGCACGAAACCATAAAAATAATTCATACCCACTTTACCTGTAGACCTCAAAATAGTTTTTTTTTAAGAATTTAGACTTGGTGTAACTATAAGAGTTCCTTGTTTAATAGGGAACCCTTCTTATTTTAAAAATTCAACCGAATTTAGAATCTCTTTCATTTTTGAAGTCATAAAAAAAGGTCTCTTAACCTTTTGTCCGAAATACAGGTCATCTACGTAGGTAGCTAATTCAATAGAGTGCTCTTGTGATATAATCGAATCTAACTCCCGGAGGTACAATTTAATACATAATGCTTTAACAAAACGTACTTATTCACCTGGAGCAGGCGTATAACCCAGTTTCATGGGAGTAAATAAGAAATTATGTTGATTAAATTGGTAATTTTCCTGATGTTGTATGGCTAGAAACACGAAAAGCGATATCGTGGACATTTCTAAAACACGAACGAAGCGCTTCGATCCTACACTGATTTTGAGATTGTGTTACTGATGTTGTGATATTATATGATTAGCACCTGGGCGACCAAGCTCCACTCGGATTTTTTTATGACTGAAAATACGAGAAAATACGGGTTCACTAAAAATGAAACCTAGCAAGATCGATTTATCGTTCTCTAATCTACCTACAAATTGATTTCATTAAAATCGTTGGAGCCGTTTCCGAGATTCAGATTATATATATAATATATATATATATATATATACAAAAATTGCTCGTTTAAAGGTATTAGATAAACCCCGACGCAAAAACGACGGGGTGATAAAACTTTGACGTGTCTGTGTGTGTGTGTGTGTTTGTGGTATCGTAGCTCCCGAACGGATGAACACATTTTGATTTTGTTTATTTGAAAGGTGAATTAGTCGGGAGTGTTCTTAACTATGTTTCATCATAATCAATTCAGCCGTTTTTTTTGTCGGAGTTTTCTAAACTTATACTTGTATTTTGAAGCAATCGTCTTCAAAATACGTAATTCCGTTTAGTTAAATGACATATTTTTCCGGTCATTTTGTTATAAAAACCAAAGTCCTTAATGTTTTCTCGATTATTAATAAAATCTCAGCCTCAACACAGATCTGCGATACCTGTTGACACCGTGAGAGACTTCTGCGTGCATAGGGAACGGAGCGCGTAATAATAATTATAACTTAAAAAACTGAAGCAACCGTCCAACAGCGTTGCCAGCCGGTCCACACGGCGCGTTGCGGCGGCGTCGCGTCGAAGTAGCGCTGTCTCTCCGTCGTTTTATATACTAATAATCATAGTGTTTACACGGCGCGTTGCGTCGACGCAGCGCACACACGACGGAACTGCAGCTCCCGAGACGAAGCGGGCGGGGGAGTACTCACTGCGACGATGGAACGGCAGCGCTCAGTTGTTCGTGCGTTGCTAGGGAGGAAGGACATACGCAAGCTCATTTCGTTTTTTCTCTCGTGACGTTCCGGCGTCGCCGCTGCGACTACGGAACGTCACAACTGCGTTGTAGTAACGCTGCGATGGCGCAGCTCCCGTGTGGCCGCCTATGCGCTAAATATTTGCATTGCGACGACGCGACGCCAACGCAACGCGCCGTGTGTACTGACTCTAAGAGTCAGTCCACACGGCGCGTTGCGTCTACGTGTCGCGACTGAAAACTAGTCGGGCGATTACCTTACTTGAGGCTTGCCATGCAGAGCCGGGGAAATCCTGTCTACGTATATAGTATAATATATATATATAATATAATATGTATAGTAATAGATCATTTAGTATATGTATGAGCGGTATAAACTGTGCGTTGTCTTAGTCTATCTTATGAAAAAGCCTAAATAGCGTTAACAAGGTCTTCATTGTCTCAATCTAACAAATCAGAGTAAATACATTTGTATGTAAAGTTAATGAAGAATACGATGGTCCACCCTCTGGCAGGCTTATGAAGGATTATAGAAATCAGTCGACTAGTGATGTGCTGCACTCAATCGACACTCTAATATCGATATTTGCGAGACATTTGAAATAACATTTTAGGTCTATTTAAAAATAGCATTTGGACACTTTCACTTCAAAATTAAATGAAAATATTGGGGCTTTATTGTGATTCTAGTATAGGGGTAGCTAGGTATATTTCGGGATGGGAGAGATATACATTTTGATATTTGAAAGAAATTTCAGTGTGTTAAATACAATTATTATTATTTTTTTGCTTTTTTAATTGTAAAGATATAACTATAAAGTGAGTAAGGAAGTGGCAAAGACCGTAGAGACACGCATGAAGAAGAGTTCCATAGTTAATGCTGTAATCTAAAACAATACCACTTGGCAAGTATTCTTTGTTAAGACCACTTTGCAAAAAGATTAAAATCCTAAGATTTTCCTAGATTTCCTTTCATTTCTAAGATTAAAATTAAATTAATTACATTAAGATTAATAATTATAATCCTAAGTAGGTACTTAGTATAAAAACTTAAATATTTAACATGTCTATCACTATAATTACACATAAGTAATACATCTGAGAACAAAATAATATGGAATGTTACTTTCATGTTAAAATATAATTGACGTGACAACGTCTAATAAATCGATGAACGCCGGCTGAACGTACGAAAAAGTGTACCGTTACGCTCATTGTCGAGCTAAATTTTATTCATAAAGTATGCAATCATTTCATCAATGTTTTGCTATGACGTTGTCACGTTAAACTGTCGTCCGTAAACCGACTTTACAGACAACCCATTTTTTAAAGATATATTCTAGATCGAATTTTATCCTCGGCTACACCGTCACTTACCACCAGGCTTGTTGATGGTCCATTCTAAATCTATTAAATGTAAAAAATATATGTTAGGCAACCGTAACTCCGCAACGCTTCACTAGTCGACCTCGTATTTCCACGGATCATTGCGTCCAGAGATCGGACAATTGATAGCAAATAAGGTCCCCAGCTAATCACTTTAAAAGCCACCCGTGGCACAAAATGTTAATTAATTAGCCATATTTGTGTACTTGATGGCAAGGCTTATTAAATAATGGTTTATTAGTAGGTAGAGCTAGGTGTGTAAAGTTGATAATAAGCTTCTTAATATCGAGTGTCGCTGTGAAGTAGCATATCTAACTATATTATCATTATCATTTTAACCTATAGGTTTTAGGTCTTCCCATGGATTTCCAAAAAGACTTGACTAAAGTAGCTTGCATCCAGTAACTGCTACTTGTATGAGGTCGTCTCTCCATCTTGTGACTGGTCTTCCGGTGTTCTTGCCGGTGCGAGGTTTGCACTTGTGAACTTTCCAGCACCATCGACTATCAGCTCTACAGCTTTGTGGCTTGTCCACTGCCACTTCGATTTGCTAATCCACTGTGCTATGTTGGTGATTTTTGTACGTCTACGGATTTATTCATATCTGTTTCGATCTCACTCCGAGAGGGACTACGAGTGTGGTCTTCTTCATAGTTCATTGTGTGATTTTGAGCTTCCTTATCAGGCCCATCGAATGAGCACGTTTCTGCGCCTTACGTTATCACAAGGAAGTATGATAACGCCACTAGTCATACACTTTAGACTTAAGTATATTAGGTTTATTTTAACGAGAGGTTCAGGAATTTATTCAACCCTTCTTTACTACCAATATGTACAGAACAAGCTGAAAGTCCATACACTTGCAACAATTTTTCATATAAAATGGCAATACACGATGTATTTTAAAACACTATTATTATTAACGGGATATTTACCGTGGTCGCGTTAATTTTGAGCTTCGACGTGTGCCGAAATATCGGGATATATATTTAACGCGAACCACGGTAAATATCCCGTTAATAATAATAGTGTTTTAATGAATGACCGTGATAGTTTAAGAACTATGTATTTTGTCCAAATTAGTTTTTTTTTGTATTTTGGTATTTAATTTTGGGTACTTTTGTTTTGGTACGTACTTTACAGAAGTTGAACTTTTTCCCAGTTATCTTGTTTCCTGATAACTATAATCTTAGGACTGGAGTACTTAAGACTGAATAAAACTAGACGAGGTTGATAAAAAAAAAAGCCTTTCTTTAATTACAAATTTCTAAGATTTAGCAATGAATGATTAACATTTTAGGAACTTTTTTTAAAATTGTCTTATTATCTATTTTAACATAATCATTTTTTACTATGGTATTGCTACTCTAGCATGCGCGTAATTTCCCACGTTCTTGGCCAATTATTTATTTTGTGTTTTATTAAGTATACATTTCATTTTCATGATCTTACTGTCACCTGCTTTATCTAATATCAACATTTAGAAGTTATAAGCACGAAAAAGTAAAATTGACGTGACGAATATCCCAGACATCCTATAATGCTTTGATTAAATATTCATCATTTGTACTGAAATAAATAATAAATTATATTAATTTACTGTTATTTTCTTAAAATATGGTCAAAAACACGTATTTTTCTTCTTGAATGGGTGTTTTTAGTTAAAAAATATCGATATCGATAAAACCGCTTACATCCACATCCCATCACTAGCAGAAAATTGCTAATACCCATAATTGAGTTATAGTAGTGAGCCCAAGCTACTGCGTTCAGTCAGACAACGGCCGAGTTTCGTATACCTGCCGTTATAGTATTACACTTTGTTACACTAATCATTGAAAAAAATAAACAAAAAAAAGAATATTTTAAAGTTGCGAAAAAATTTGCATGTTAATGATTAAATTAGCAAGTAAGTGTTAATAGCGTTAGCAGTGAAGTGATGAAGGTTATTTGTGATTGAAACGGTGAGTTTTCTAATTAGATTATTGCTAATTGAGTTTTCTGTTTGTTCTTATTATGACACTATTTGTGTCTCGCTGGTTTACCTCCTTTTCCGTATAATCTATATTTTAGTCGCTTCTGTGTATATCATAAAAGTATTAAAGTATTTTAACCAATTCGACTGTGTTTTTATTGTGTGTTTGTTCAGTTATTACTTCGCCAATAATAAATTGATTTTATTTATTCTTATTGTTTGGTAGATTATATTTCAGAGGTGATATCAAGTAATTCTCATCGAAATAGGTTTAGTACTTTCGTTTTTATAACAAAATACTTAACTGGAAAAATATGTCATCCAACTAAATGAATTTCGTATTTTGAAGTCGGGTTTTTCAGTTTTTAAACTCTATTTATTATTATTGGAAAGAAGTGCCAGACCTACACATACTCTCTCTCATTCTCTCTCTCTCTCTCTCTCTCTCTCTTTCTCTCTCTATGTGTGTGTCACACACAAATACACATATACATACACAACCCTAGTAGTGCAAACATGTTAGCAACGCAGAGCCTGAGTTACTCGTACTATAGAGTTGAAATTTTCAAGACTTTTTTACCTGCAATAGGTCTACGTTTGACCACCAGCAAGAAGAATCCTGAGTAATGTTTTTGTTAAATATTATAATTATTCTTTTGACAATAATGTTCACAAATAAAATTTTATAAGTTTCTTACGCCATTTGTTGACCAATTTATATAATATTTGACTGAAACATTTGATAATCAATTCTAAACAAGAATTTTGAATATGAATAATATACCTCGTGAGCATAGACTTTTTGACACGACTTGAAAAGAAATTGTGCTCGCGAGGTCTATAGATTGTAGAACTATTTAATACCTAATCGATCAATCGAAATTAGTTAGTCATTTTCGCAATTCGCTTTACTCTATAGGCTGTAGAAATTTCCGCCGCACGCGCAGTTTGGAAGTGTCGAGTGAACAAGTTTCACCGATCACACTCTTAATTTGTATTATCTGTATCTGGTATCTGTATTTCAGATACGTACCTGTACTTATACGAAAATGTTATATTTTCATTAGCATGAGTATTCAGATGGTTGCTAATCTAATTGTCCACTCAGCAGAGCACACAGCAGATCTGTGAATACTAAAACTGCATCAAACAGCAGCTTTCTTTGGTATCGTTGAGTACACAAGTCACATCTATATTACTCATCCTTCATCATCATCATTTCAGCCATAAGAAGTCCACAGCTGGACATAGACCTCCCCCAAGAATTTCCAAAAAGACAGATTGGAAGCGGCTTGCATCCAACGTCTTCCCGCCACTTGTATAAAGCCATCCTTCTTTTTTAACCGACTTCTAAAATAGGAGGTTATTACTCAATACAATTTAATAGGCGGTATTTTAATTAACTAACATAAATAATATTAACTAACATAAATAATATTAAGTAAAACTAAAAAATAAATATTAGTAAAACCGAATAATCGGAAATTATTTAAAATATCGGCATTAAAAGCCTTGGATAGTTCAAACAATCTCCAGTTTCAGTCAAAGTGCCCAAAATGCTGCCCGCGATTTCTCGCTGTATGGCAATGTTCATTTCTTGTCCAAAATAAAGACTAGCATTTTGGGCACGCTAAGAATCCTTCATACTCCCCGAAAAATCTTTAAAAAATTCCATAGCACTCGGCTCCTACTGTCCAAGAGTTCCTACCCCAAGTTTACATTCCTTATTTTTTTAAATAAATATAACGTTGTGCTAGTGAATGTTGCACTTTGCCAGTTTTTAAAATGATTATTTTATTCACAACTGTACCTCATCTTTCCACATCTATTTAACCTACTACAAGCAGTTGTGTTGATACACTAATGTGCAGCGAGCTGGCACTATTTCCCTCATTTACAGCCCACTGGACA
Source organism: Lycia hirtaria (assembly GCA_947563715.1). Classification (NCBI taxonomy): domain Eukaryota; kingdom Metazoa; phylum Arthropoda; class Insecta; order Lepidoptera; family Geometridae; genus Lycia; species Lycia hirtaria. The sequence continues at coordinate 30,210,695 of OX387377.1, read as the reverse complement.
AGCAGATTAGATCTGGCACACTACTGCTAGCTCATTACGAGGTTATGCTTGTTTTTGGGTTCCGTAGACAACGAGGAATCGTTATAGACATAGACATGGGTTTTATCGTGTCAAAAATATACAACAGAAAAAAATATTAAATAGTACAACTCATAAAACTAAATATAAAAGAAATGGCCAAGTGCGTGTCGTGCCACGCGCAATGTAGGGTTCCGTCGTTAGATATCATAATTTATGTGACCTTAAAACAGGGTATCTTGTTTGATACACATATGAGTTAACTTATGTTATAATGCAATAAAAGTAATTCAAAACAATCTAATTAACTGAAAAGGGATAAATAACACGAAAATAATCAAAACTGGGCGTCTACCTAAGTTCATATAGGAGTTACTTGATGACAGTTTCGGTCCTGAGTCCGTCCTCAAAAATTTGTTGGTTTACGTACCTACTTAGGTAGACGCAGTTTTGATTTTTTTCCGTGTTATTTCTCCCTTTTCAGTTAATGAGATTGTTTCGAAGTCAGTTTAATTTTTAAATTACATAAATTGCGTTATAAAGTTTGCCAGATCCTTTTACATAGTATGAGTGATAAACCTACCGAATTTCGTTCAAATCCGCCCAGTAGTTTGTATAGCGTCGTTGAACCGCTCATATTTTAAAATTAAAAAAGTGCTTATCTTGAAACTACTGAACCGATTTTTATAAAACTTACAGTGACTCCTAAGTTGAGAGATACGTTATTCAATACAAGATTTTTTTGCAATACGACTCCTAGTTTCTGCGTAAAACGTGGACAAACATACAAATATACATACACTTATGAAATATGGCACACAGGTTTAGAAGCTGGTATAGACTAACATATACAAAAACTGTGCAGTTCTGATAATATTACATATATACAGGCGGGATTGATAACCTCCTTTTTTTAAAAGTCGGTTAAAAAGAACTTTACACACCCCATTAAACATATATCAGTCATTTGTCGTGTTTGAACATGGAACGGGCCCCGGGGAGTACGGGACGCCTTGTGTAATGAACGCAATTACCCTGTAATTAATTTAGCCACACCCTTTCCAGAGTTCACTTTGAGTACCTACTTAAAATTTGCGAACGAAAATGGGAATACCTTCTAATGTACTATAATTATGAATTATTACCTACTTAAGTCCCCCAGTTTCACTATAATTATGAATTATTATCTACTTAAGTCCCCCAGTTTCACTATAATTATGAATTATTACCTACTTAAGTCCCCCAGTTTCACTATAATTATGAATTATTACCTACTTAAGTCCTCCAGTTTCACTATAATTATCAATTATTACCTACTTAAGTCCTCCAGTTTCACTATAATTATGAATTATTACCTACTTAAGTCCACCAGTTTCACTATATTTTTCTCGAAAATAGGCTTCCACTTGACCGCGAACTAGCTTGATGTTGCGGTCTACATTGTACTCCTATTGTTTTGAATCTCCATCACAAGGTTACCTGGAAGAGATCGCTTTCAGCGATAAGGCCGCCTGTTGTTTTCGCTAGTGTGCAAGCTCTCTTGTTAATTAGTGTTTTAGTATAATGGTGTAAACAATAAAGAGTTTATTTATTTGAATACACCCAGATTATATCTATTCGGAAAGGCCCATTAAGTGAGCGTATTCCACATTTAGTTTTATTAAAAGTAATTTAAAAAAAAAAAAAACGACTTCAAACTGAAAAGAGAGAAATAATTTTGTTTATAATTTTTTTATAGTATTTACTCGTTTTATTGCAATGCGACTTCTAGTTTCTGCGTAATGCGTGAACAAACATACTAACATACATACACTAATGAAATTTGGCACACATGTTTAGAAGCTGGTATAGACTAACATACACAAAAATTTTGCAATTCTGACAATAAAAAGGAGGTTATCAATTCGACCTGTATGTTTACATACAGGTCGAATTGATAACCTCCTTTTTTTTGAAGTCGGTTAAAAATACATCACTTACAAAATGCCTTTAATCGACTTCAAAGAAGGAGGAGGTTATCATTTCGGTTGCATTTAAAAAAATGTTTGTTACCTCATAAATCTATTATTTATAAAACACTAGCTGCATCCCGTGGTGTTCCTTGCATAGTGATAGCTTCCTTCATAATATGCAGTCGGATGAAAATGAAAATATATTTTTTATTGAACTTGTTGGTATTGCATTACAATCCTTATATCTATCACTTTAAAGGTCAACATTGGCCAATATGTAGTCCTTGGCTGACGCCTGGTCACATATCACTCTCAATTGGATAACTGGGTAGTTGATTGAAGATTTCACGGCGTGCGTGTCGGTCGGGTAATCTTTTATGATTATACTCATACTATACAGGAATGTATGCATGTATATTAAAAGTCGTATAGTGGCACTGCATAAACATACTTTCTCACGAAAACGTAATAATAAATAATAAATATTTTGGGACATTTCACACAACACCATCTAGCCCAAACTAAGTAAAGCTTGAACTATGGAATTAGATGGCTGATATAATACATATATACATTTTTTTATATGTAAGATACATAGAAACACCCAGACACAGAACAAACATCCATGCTCAGCCCATAAAATATTTGCCCTGGGTGGGGATCGAACCCACGACCTACAGCTTAGCAGGTAGACAAACTACCAACTGAGCCACAATGTCAGTCAATAATAATGTACAGCATAGAGTAACAGTTATAGAGTACTTACGAGTATGTGAGCCTACTTTTTCTAATTTCAAGAATCTCAAAAACACAGACTTGTAAAGAACCCTAATCCTAAGAACGAGGGTCTTGACTCGGGATACGAATTCATCTTAAAAGGTTTTTTTTTCGTTTGGGGTTCGGGACCTTCACAAAAACATGAGAATGGGGTGGAGCTAACGGGGAGAGGGAGATGTAAAAGTATATTTTTTTAGGTTTTCGTAAATAGCTCCAAAACTGCGGCCTATAGCAAACAACGTTCTTTGCTAAAACTTTTTTTTTTGTGTCAAAATTGGCCTTTACACGAATCGTTTCCCCTATTTTTGTTTCGTTGTTTTGGCTAAATAACAAACCGGAAACCTTTCCACAAGTTTTTTATTTAATATAAAAATAATGAATGTATTTATTTGTATCCAGCTACGCACCCCAAGCAAGCATGACAGTGACGGTATCATCAGAGCGGCGCGGCGAGGCCCTCGTAGCCCAGCGCTGGGGCCCGCCGAGAGAGGTCACCCTGCAGCGGACCCCTGGCTCGCCGCTTGGAGTCAGCATCGTCGGTGGGAAGGTACCTCATTATATTCTAATAGGTTTTTTCTAGGCAAGCGCATTCCATCGTGAACTACATCGTCGCTCAATATCAGGCTAGCTGATAGTCAAGCGTAAGGAATAAAAAAAATATTTACCGAATGAATAAAAATATAATCAGGCATAAATGTGTAAGATTTGCTATCTTCACATTAGTAAAAATATCATGATCATCGATTTCAGCCTGTTATTGCCCACTGCTGAACATAGATCTCTTAATGAGTACATATGATTTGTCGTGAGTACATTCAGACAACAAATATTACGTGAACGAGATAGAGAAGTTATATTCGTAAAATTGACAGTTTTTAGCAACGCTACGAATGTTACAAGTGCTACGAAAATCGTAGCAATATCCAAACGTTTTTCGTAAGCTAGTAAGAAGAAGCTTTTACTTTTGTTACAGGTAGACATTATATCAAACCGTGAAGGGGAAGAAGGTGAAGAAAAAGCTATTTTCGGCATTTTTATCAAAAACGTTGTCCCTGAGAGTCCGGCGGGGAATTGCGGGGAATTGCAGGTGAGGAATCTCTAATTCATTACATTGTTTTTTTGTGCTTAAAAATTATTTTGATCAAATTATATTTTTATAGCATTGTGATGAGTAGGCCTCATATATTATTTATTACTATGAAAATATATAAAATTTTCATAGTACTTATTTAGATCTACATTATTCTACATGGTTATATATCAAAGATTCAATGAAAACATTTTTTTCTATGTTGTAATAGGTTTGTGCTTGATTAATAACTCATCTGACGTAAAGTGACATATATAATGTAAATGCACCGGTAAGTGCAGCATAGGAAGTCCAGCCACAATGTGGTTGGGAGAGAATACCTCATACAAGTGGCATGAAGATGCTGGATGCAGGCCGCTTCCAACCGGTCATTTTGGAAATTTATAAGGAGGCGTGTCTAGCAGTGGACTTCTTGTGTCTGAGAAGATGAATGTGTTGTTTCAGACAGGAGACAGGATATTGGAGGTGGACGGCACGTGTGTGAGATCAGCGCAGCACGAGCGATGTGTCCAGCTCATACAAGCAGCTGGGAGTACTGTCACACTCACCGTGCAGAGTCTACTCACCTGGGTAAGTGGCTCCATTACAGTCTTCTGGACGGTTCATACATATACGAGCATTTCTGAAATATCTTAAAATATTTCTACTCTGCGCTTCCATCCCGGACTGGGAGAAAAAGAAAAACATAGAATGCACCAGCTGCTTTTCTGCATACTGTAAAAGTCAGTCACCTACCTACCTAGCTAATCATGCCTACATCAGCTGTCTTATTCCGTGATCGCGCACAACATTGGTCAATGTTGTAATTATAATTTTCAGTACTTAGATACATTTAGTTAGCCAGCCCTGCCATTCTATAGTTAGGTACGCCACTGAGTAGTGGATCGATAAAAGTGGACATTATGGTGATCTTCTGAATTGTAAAAAATATTTATTTGTATTTTGTTGTTAGAATACGGATTCTTCCGACATTGAAGCGTCATCCCCGACCGCATCTCCCGCCGTCGCCAGGAAGTCCCCCGCACCCTCGCCGGTGCAGCACACCCCTCATCATGAGATCACGGTATGTGGAGTGACGATTATAGTCAACATGCGCAGTGCTAAAATGGCTAAGAAGCCAGTTGCCAAAAAGCTGCTTACTCTCGAGCATCACTGTAAAGTAGTATGTTTATATTATTTATTGTATAAAGATTATTTACTTATTTTACCTTGAATGCGGACAACTATTTGAATATATTTTACGGTCACAAGATCAAGTGTGAATCAAAAGTGCATTAACCCAAAAGGTCCAATGTCCCAAAAGGTCTAGTTTGAAACTATGTTGTAAATCAAAGTCTCACAAGTATTAGTCTTTTCTTTCAGAATGTATTAACAAAGAGAATAAAATCTTCTCAAATGTGGCTTCTTCCGTTCTCAGATAACAGTGACATCAGAGCCGGACCCGCCCCCAGAAGATCAGCCCGAAGAGCCCCAACCAGAAGCCGCCCCAGCACCAGCCGAGCCTGAAGCCAAGCCTGTGTACAGCGACTCGGAGAGCTCTGATGAGGAAGACGAGAGGGAGCTGCAGGGACGGACCTACTCAGATAAGGGAGTTGAGGTCAGTTTGTACTAGGTTGTAGTAGTATGTACTAGCTGTGTTACCCGCTGTAATAATATATCATTTATCAAATGATATATTATTTTTCGGCATAAAAAGCCTATGTGTTAATCCAGGGTGTCAGCTATTTCCATGCCAAAAATCATCAAATTCGGTTTAGCTGTTTGAGTGTGAAGAAGTAACAAACATAAAACACACTCACAAGCTCGCCCTTATAATATTAGTGTGATAGCTGGGTGATTTTGAATGGCATCGCAGCTCAGTTGGTAGTATGTCTGCCTGCTAAGCTGTAGGTCATAGGTTCGATCCCCACTCAGGGCAAACATTTGTGTGATGATCATGGCTTAATTCATGGATCATTCTGGGTCTCGGTGTTTCTATATATATCATAAGTATGTATTTAACAAAACGTATTACAACAAAAAATATGATGTATTCTATCAGCCACCTAGTTCCCATAGTGCAAGCTTTAGTTTGGGCTAGATGGTGGTGTGTGAAATGTCCACTAATATCTATTTATTTGTTTATAGCTGTGCAGTAATGAGAAGCTGTGATAGATAAGTAACTGCCTATGTCAGTCTCCAGATTTTCAGCTACCTTACCGAATTTCACAATAATCGGTTCAGCTGTTTGTTCGATAAGGTAACAAATAGACAGAGACAGAGTTTCTTTCGCTTTTTATTGACTGAGTGAGCGAACCGAACAGAGACATCATTATAGCCATTTTTTTTCTTCGGATTTGAAGATCTTTGAAAGAATTAAGTTAGAGAGGCTAGAAGATTCGAATATAAAATACCAGTTATAAAAGTTCCATAAAAAATATTGATCAATAGTGTCTTCTTCTGCTTTCTAGATCGACCGAGCATCAGCCGGCGCCGTCAAGCGCAGCAAAGAAGAGAAGGAAGCGGACACAGAGCAAGAAGATGACTACGGATACACAACCAGTGAGTGGAAAGATACATTATTCACTATTGTCAACTGTTTGTTCTATTTAGTACACGTGTACTTCTACGCGTGTCTCATGGAGCACAATGTCAGATAACAATACTTAGAATTACTTTAATATGAATTGCGATACTACGATATTATGATATACCGTCACGTATCTATGGGACGTAAGAAAAGATTGCGTATGAAATTTATTCTATAGTAAAAACCACTTCAGCAATAGATAGCAGGTTACACCATGATCTATTAAAATCACTTATTGAATTTATTTAGAAAAATACTTTTTTTTCAATTTACATGTGATATGAGATTTGAATTCAGCACCTTTGGAACGTTTTTTTTATTTTGTAAGATTTGATACGTTCAGACCACTACGCCACCAGGCAATTAACTACGTTGACGAAATTATTCCACATATTCGAAATATTAAAACTGACGGGTGACATATTTAGGACTATTTTACTATCTATACTAATGCCCTTGAACAAACTAACAGAAAAACATGAAGGAAAGTGAAATATATGATATAACGCGCAGAAAACTACTGAAATGTGCAATCGAGGCATTAGCAAGTATGTGGAGATCGTTCACTATACAATTGAATGTCTCTCCATGTCTACAACACTATTTTCTCGTTCTTTCTTTCGGAAATCTAAAAGCGCTGTCTCTTTCTACTTTGTAGTGGAGCATGCATTTTTAGACTAAAGGTACTACCTACTTGTAGCATTGCACCTAAATTGCAGAGTAAATGTTGTAATACAAAGTCAAAGTCAAAGTAATTTTATTGGTAAAATCAATTTACACGTCAAACAAAAGAATTTTGTACACAATACTATAGATTGCTAGTGAGAAACATAGCAAATAAGCGGGCTGGCACATTTTTAATGCGTACTATACAGCAATGGAAGTAATTGAACTACCCACCAATAACTGTGTTTCATGAGAATTATAATCATGGAATTTTTAAAACTAGAGTTAATAGATATCATCTAAATTGCCGTGCTCCATCCTTGACCAAATCATCGCTCACCATCAGGCGAGTTTGTGGTCAAACGTCGATCAGTTTAATTAAAAAAAAAACGACAATAACAAAAAATGTATGCCTGTGTTCAGGCTTAAAATGTAAACACGCGCTATATTTCAAGTGATATGGAAATGACACTTTTCCAGCATCACAAATAGTATTCAATTATTTGCAATTCAAATACTTTCCAAGCAATCTGACGACGAGTCAATGCATTCTGTTAACTCAACGTCGGTGAAATCAAAGTCAAACAATCGGTATACGAATGAGCACAAACTTATATTTGCTGCTGAGTAAGACTTGTACTTACGATGTTTTGATGGAAATCTATCGAAACATTATTAAAGATAGTTTATTAAAGAAATTTTAACATCCCGTATTTTTACCGACTTCAAAAAGAGGGTTACAATTTGGTTGTATTATATATATATATATAAGAATATAAGTTTAAGGACTTAATCCTTTTTTTGTTTGAATGTATATTCTTTCAAATTTGTCCCATATAAATTTCATCAAATAAGGTTCAGTTGTTTAATTTTAAATCAAAATATATGAAATAAATATGTAATTCAAGTAAACGAATAGCGTATTTTACTTTCCTGTTTTGAAATTTCGTTTTTTTTTTATTTATTAAGTACTTAATTAATTAACTAACTTAACTTATTAATTTTCGTACAAGTTTGCAAAACAGTAATTAATTATATTTTATGAATTTTATGCTTGTGAAAATTATATTTTATTTATGTTCCACTATTACGTTAAATACATTAGGTAAGTGGGTAGATTCATAAATACTAACCGAGGGAGCGAAGTCCGCGTCTCTGCATCAACTGTTTTTTTTTACCCGACTGTTTAAGAAGGAGGGTTATGTTTTTCGAGTGTGTGTATGTTTGTATATATGTGGGTATGTATGTATGCATGTTTCTATATGATCGCCTACAGCCTAAACGACTTGACCGTTTTTTATGAGCGAGGTGTCGTTAAATTCGTCTGTACTTCCAGAGTGGCATAGGCTACATTGTTTTGTAATAATAATAATGCATTTCTCGCAAAAATACAAATATGCGTTTGTTTGTAACCTCCAACTAACTGTTCGTAATAAACAAGTGGTTTTACTAGAATTATTCTAAAGAATGCGCATTTATAATCTTTTACAGCAATTTACGCATATTTTCTCACAAAAAGGCCTATAAGAAGTTGCTTCACTTAGCTAGAGGCGACTTGCATTCTATTTGTATAGATTAGCTAATCTTGAAGCCAGGATATTAGCCCATGTGCATTCAGAAGCTTCGGTGTTCGAATTGAACTCGTATTTGTCTGGTTGAATTAGTGAGAAAAATCGATGGTGGCGCCACACCACTGGATTAAATAACTTTGTAGTAAAAGTCAAATATACTCACTGAGCTATTTTTTGTGTTTGCCCGAACCTTTTACATATTAAACAGATTTAGTATGGAAATGTTATACAAAAATATGGCATAAGTAACTAGGGACATAGAGACAAATATTTTGATTTCATTGAAAACTGTGACATTTTTTTTCGAAAATAGAAATTAATATTTAATATAAATTTTGGCGGTCAATGCTGAATATTAGTAACTGGACAAGAGAATATTGGATCACGCAAGGTATAGGGTCCTGTACACGACCTGAAAACTAGGTCAAAATCAAAACTTCATGGGGATTTTCTTTATCTTTATTATAACCGAAAACAGCTGAGCACGATCCAAGAAAAATAATATTAATAATAAAAACATCACAATATGAAATATTTAATTAAAATAATTATAGAATAACATATAAACCAGAATCAAAAAAGAAAAAAAAATCTATAAAAAAGGTCGGTCCACAACAGGGTTCCGTAAACGAGGGGAACAGTTTAGGCAAATTGAAATAAATATTAATTGATAGGGTGAGCAAGGCGAGCAAAGTTTTCTGCATCAACTAGGATTTTTTTTCAATTTTTTTCCGGATTGCATACATGCCGTATTTTTACAGACTTTAAAAATAACGAGTTTAACAATTCAGCTGTATTTTTCTTTTTCTTTTATGTTTATTACCGCATAAATGCTTCATTAATAAGCCGAATTGGAAAATTATTTTTGTGTTTGAAAGATATACTTTCGGATTAATCAAAATCGGGGTTTTAAGATTTTAAAAATATAATTATTTATCCGATCTTTACGAAACTTCGTATGTACGGGTTCTTTAATTTTATAGATTATTTGTCATCAATAATTTTTTATTAAGAGGGTATTTTTCTCAAAAAGGGTAGAAAACTTGCTGTGGTATCATTTACATACAAATTCAGATAATATTTCCTAGAAACGTTTACCTACTACTCAATTTTAAGCGTAAAATGTAAATTTTAGCAAACTCGGTCAAGAGGTTGTCGCGATGAAAGGCTCTGAGAAGAGGAGAAGTTTGCTACAAGGTAGTACTTGGCAGATACATTCCATAAATCAATTTAGAATAAGAATTAAAAAAAAAGCAATAGATCTCGTGAACACAGACTATTTGCAACAAACATTTTTGCAAATGTGTGTGCTCGTAAGGTCTACTGTTCGTAGAACAACTAATTATATTATTAAACAATATTTTATGACTTAGCTAATAATAATATCTTATAATCTTTATTTGATTTATAATAATATCTTTAGTTATTTAGGTCATTTATAGAAATAAAAGTTATATCTACATGTCACATTATAAATAAATAAAATTGCTAATAATAGCAAAGAAGTATCTTTTTGACCGACTTCCAAAAAGAAGGAGGTTCTCAATTCTACTGTATGTTTTTTATATGTTTGTTCAGCGATTACTTCGCCAATTATGAATTGATTTTGATGATTCTTTTTTGTTTGTTAGTCAAATTTCAGAAGTGGTCCCATATAAATTTTATTACTTTGGTTTTTATAACAAAATAACTGGAAAACTATGTCATCTAAGTAAACAAATTGATAATTAAATGAAATAATTATTGATAAAACTGAGCACCACAGACTCCGGAGTCCATACCTTTTATAAACTAACGTGTTACTGTATTTTTTAACTACAGTAACACGTTTACACAGTAACATGTTTGTTTTTGTATATAATTAGTATTAAAATAAATACTAAAAATACTATAAAAGTTAAATGTGTATCTCTGATGACGTATACGTACGGAACCCTCGGTGTGATACTCAAGATTGCGCTTGACAAATTTTTAATTTTGTTATTTTGATTTTAATTTTATTTTAATGTATCTTTTCACACTCTGATCCTATATTATTTACCAATTTTGTTTTGCATGAAATGCATTTTGACAAGTGAATTATATGTACTAATTACATTTTATTATTATTTATTTTGACATTAACAGGATTGTTTAGGACAGGACTATAAACATTTTAAAGATATACATTGCTTCAATGTAGCCATTTTTACATATTTATATGTAAAGAATCTGTACAATTAATATTACAGTTGTTTTTTTGACATTCAGATAAACAGACAGACGGACATGTTACTTTATAAGGATTGTTCATAGTACGACCGGCACTATTTGAAAAAGCTCGCGTCGGTCGTGATCGGAAACATCCGAAACATCCGAAAATATGCGTAAACTTCCGATCATGAATTCATGACCGACCGCATCCTAGTCTTTTCAATTCAAAATGTCCCCAGAATTATTATTGTCAAGCTTGGTAAATATGCAAAACTTTAGCAGAATGTTCCTCATAATGTTCTCCGAAGTTAGCCGCACAATATTTGTTCTGAAGTAGTGTACTTATAACTGTTATAGCGATATGAAAGTTTTATATCGAAATCGGATCGATGGAATCTATTTCAGGCGAGGTCGAGAGGTATAAACAATGCGAACAGGTGCCCTCTACGTATGTGTAGGTATGTAGGCCAGTGGTTCTTAAGCTGTGCTCCGCGGACCATTGAGAGTCCATAATAATGGAGGGCCCATTCAGTGGGTGGCGAGTCATCACCTGCCTCAATATTTTTGGATAATGAGACAAAATAGGCAGGTGCCGTGCTCTCATTCTGATGCTTCCCACATAGAAGTGCCGCATCTTACTCACTATGTGGGAGCATTAGCCAACAAACTAGTTTTCTAAGTCATAATCATTTCATCCCAGATAGCCCAGATTTGTGAAATTCCATATTGTACAATAGTTTCATTTGGTATTCACACACCTAGTTTCTGTATTGTCTTATATCTAATGTAAAAAGGGCTTCTCAGTGTTAACTTCGGCCCTACTGATGCCCACCAAAAGACTGGGCTTGACCCGAGATTATAGTTAAATAATGGGAATAATAACTCATTTCGGGGAGTACGAGAGCTTAATGATCTGATTTATTACTCCCCATTTCACTACAGGACTAGCAGAAAGTTGGCGAAATCACCACCCATTTCTCATTAAAATACCAAAAATCCGTACTACTCAGCAATATCGGTCTACGTTCATAATGCGTACTACACAGGAATGGAATTCTTTGCCGCCATATCTTTTTTCTGAGGACTACAATTTTGGAATTTTTAAAGTGAATAGATATATCTTCTAGATCGATGAGCTCCAACCTCGCTCACACCGTCGCTTAACATCAGGCAAGTTGGTAGTCAATTGTAATATATATCTTGCGTAAAAAACTCCGTGAGTATTAGAAGTATTCTGAGTGGTCAGTGCTAAATCTGGACTTGCCTATAAAATACTAGCTGCCCCGCAGTTTCTCAATGATTTAATGCTACAAAATTTGTTTAAGATCGGTCCAGCCGTATGATCATTAAAGGGTAACAAAAGGACAAAAAGACAGAGTTACATTTTGTTTTATAACGTTTGTTGAGATATGTATTGATAACATCCTCCTTTTTTGATGTAGTTTAAAAAAAGCTTCGTTATGATCGACTCCTTTATTTGAGTTAAGCGACGTTGTGGTCCACGATGGAGCGCGCTTACCTAGAAGAAAATTATTTAGAAAGCTTTCAATATTAAAGATTATATCTGTCAAGAAATACCTATCCATATTGGTTTATTTTATTTTGTTTAATTTATATTTACGCGACCACCAAAGGAGGGTTATGTTTTTCGAGCATATATATGTTTAATTCTATGACATGTTCTACCGCCTAAGCCGTTTGAGGAATTTCAACCTAAGAGGTGTCATTAAATTTGTCTCAGTGTGTTTTGCCAAATGGTCTCTCATCGCAAAAGGTTGAGAGCCACTGGTATAGAGCAAATGTAGAGCGGAAGTCGTTAAAAGGAGCCAAATGTGTTACTTCTGGATGCTTTGACTCTATCTGTTTATTTTTTTTGTGGTAAGACTCAATTCCAGAGTCCGCTTGGGGAAGTGCTATACATTTGCTAGTTATTTCACCGGCAAGCATTAGCGTGCAAGCATTATTATATTCTGAACTAAAAGGCAATGTTTTCAGACAAACTGGACATAATTAGATTTAATATTTAATATATAATGCACAGGAATGGAATTCTTTGTCGCCATCTTTGTTTCCTGAGACCTTCTAGATATCTTCTAGATTGACGAACTCGAGCTCCATCTTCGGCCACACCATCGCTTAACATCAGGCGAGTTGGTGGTCAATCGTAGATCTATCTTGCGTAAAAAAAATATCACTCCAGTCTCACACAGACACTGAAGCATGGTCACTAGCTATGGGACTATAAGGAAACTCCAAACCACGCAACGAGCTATATCGTGATATATCGTGAGAGGGCTATGTTAAGAATCTCTCTGCGACATCGCATCAGAAATGAAGAGATCCGTTCTAAGGTCCCCGACATAGCACAGCGGATTAGCAAGTTAAAAGTAGCACTGGTTAAGGTACGAATCATATAAAATTGATTGTCGATGGGGCCGAACAGTTCTCGAGTGTAGACCACGCACCGGCAAGCGTAGCGTAGGAAGACCAGCCACGAGATGGACAGATGACCTCATACAAATGGCGGGAAGACGCTGAATGCAGGCTGTTTCCAACCGGTCTTCTTAGAAATCCATGAGGAGGCCTATGTCCAGCAGTGGACTTGTGGCTGAGATGATGATGATGATGAAGTCGATATTATAAATGTAGTAGGTATAGTTAGTATATACATTCCGTATAATGTTGTTTCGTGTAAGTTTTGTTCGCTCACCTTGCATCAATAAAGATGTTTTATTGAACGGTAAAACAGAACGCGTGTAAACACCCGACTCACGGTATTTTTGTGGCAACACACGGGTGCAGAGTTTGCCGAGCTTGTTCAACATTACGGTTCGGTATCGCGGTTTTAAAGAACTTGAACAGAAAGCGGAAAAAAGAAACGAGTACAATAAATTTAGGCATATTCACTGTTTTTAATTTCTGGAAAATACGCAATTTCGTTTAAGTACTTGGACAGTATATTTTTGATGTGATAACGTCTTAAAAATCAATGAATGCCGGCTGCACGTACGAAAAAGCATGACTCATTGTCACGTTCCACTTGAGCGGAGCGTGCAAGCGAGAGCGCGGAACAAGCGATAGAGAGGCACGATCGGCCTAAGCGTTCGGCTTGTGACGCAACGTTATCACGTAAAATTTAATATCGTCCGTAAACCGACTTTACAGACAACCATTTTTTAATGGTTATTTTGTTTTAAAACCAAACTACTGAAACAATTTTGATGAAATTTCTATGAGACTAATTCGAAAGTATTACATTTGACATTAAAATAAAATAAAAATTGCAAAACAGTTTATAAATGACGAAGTTATGAGATAACAAACATTATTTTTAAATCAATCGAATTGAGAACCTGTTCCATTTTTGAAGTCGGTTGAAGAATTGCAGTTTTTAAGATTACAAATAATATACAATAAATACAATAACACACTACTTGTCTAAGTCCAGAATGTAGAGTTCTTTGAGATCTTTGAGCACACACCGCGTGCTCAATGTGCGTTTTTAGCACACGTCGGACACTCCATACAACGCCGTTCTATTCAGTAACACGTATGAAAGTTGACGTTTCTTTATAACGCATATAGATGCATGAAGTTAAGGTCGTCGTTTGACTGCCGCTCACTCGTGGCGATAAGGATATATTTTCATCAACTACATCATCAATATTAACAGAAGACAGGGAGTGTAGTATATACTATTAAGGTATCTGTGTAAGTAAATAAAAAGTGTTTTGTGTTTGATTTTTTTTTTCAAAAAAATGTCTTTTGTTATATTCATCCGATAAGGATATATAGTATAAATTGAATTTATTTTATATATCTAACTTATATTACAAATAAGAATAATTTCAATCATCAAAATCGATGCACAATTGGCGGAGTATTCGGTGAACAGACATACAAAAAATCCTCCTTCTTCTTCATTAAAAAAGTATACAAATACAATAGGGAAGAAAATACGAATCTAACTACACCTCACTCATCAAAATTGGCCAAACTGTCTGGGTGTAGGACGTAATAAGATAAACTCTCTATTGACACCAGTACAAAAGGAAATAAAATAACACTAGTGTAACAGCGGGCAGGCCTATTTCTAAAAGCGATAAGGTCGCCCGTTAATATAGAAAAATACTAATATAATTATATACGCAAACCAGAAAAATATTAACCTCCATTTTGCACACACTTGTGTGCCAACTCTACCAGCAGTGTGTCTCGGCTAAAGAAGTGCGAGCGCCAGACACCGTGCATATTGGAATATTCTATAACGCGGGCTGAGGATTGCTTCCTACTTGTATTATTTATTTATTGGATATTTTCTTATGTTCGCCAGCTGTGTTGGCAGTGTGTCTCGGCTAAAGAAGTGCGAGTGCCAGACACCGTGCATATTGGAATATTCTTTATCGCAGGCTGTGGATTGATTCCTACTTGTTTTATTTATTTATTGGACATTTCTTATTGAATTGTACCTTGCTCGAGGACAGAAAATAGCTACGTAGACGTGTAACCATGTCGACCCTTATTGACAGAGCGAAGCGAAGCGTTTAATTATTTAAAAGAAATCAGGAGGTCATAGATCATAATAAAAATGTAAAAATCATATGTAGGTACATCATAATAAAAAAAAAGCGAAGCGACTATCTTTAACAATTTTACCCGACTGCGTAAGAAGGGCAATGTTTTTCAATTGTGTATATATATGTGGGTATGTATGTATGTATGTTTCTATATGAGCGCCTACAGCTTAAACGGCTTGACCGATATGTCTCTCGCAAAAATAAAAAAATGCGTTTTTTTCGTAAACTCCAACGAACTTTTTCGTAAGAAATAGGTGATTTTACTAGTGTTATTGTAGTGTATTGTATTTATTATGTATTTTACATTGCGCATGGCACGACACGCACTTCATTTTTTAAAACCGACTCTATTCTACTGTATTTTTTTTGTATGTTTGTAACGCAATTACCTCTCCAATTATGACTTATTTTAGTGATTTTTTAGTAAGTAATACCTGACAGGTGGTCCCATATGAATTTTATCAAAATCAGTTCAGTATTTTGGTTATTATTAAAATAAATAACTTTTTAAAAAAAAACAAGTAAACAAAATTGCGTATTATGAAGTCTGTTCCTTCAGTATTATTAAATTATAATCTATATATATATATATATATACGTTTTACGTATAAGTTTAGAAAATTCAAACTTCCCGACAAAAAAGGCTGAACCGATTTGGATGAAACATAGCTAAGAACACTCGACAAAATCATCTTTCAAACAAAAAAAAACCGGACAAGTGCGAGTCAGACTCGCCCACCGAGGGTTCCGTACACACTAAATAAAATGGGGAAATCATATATATTTTTATATTTTCCTTCATAAACCGAAAAATATACATCGTAAAAATATTTAAAAACACGTTTTAGCTTACGCTAATGAAGCTCTTTCATATGATACTCCACATGATACGGTTAATTCACTTTAAAATTTAGGCCCTCATTCCTTGCATAGAGACACATTTTTTTTGTGATTATATTAAAAATGTCCAGTTTTCGGATTTTTTCCTATATTTGTACTCTAACACAATACTTCATGCCAAATTTCATAGTTCTAGGCCAACGGGTAGTAGATACCCCATAGGTTTTGATTCCCCTGTGAGTGTCGAAATGTGCGTTTTTTACGACACATTCGGCTATAACTTTTTTTTACGAAAACTCAAGATACTATAGATTTGCGTACCTATATGGTTTTAATTTCAACTCGATACCTTCATGCATTCCCGAGATAAAGGTCTTGAAACCCGGGCAGACGGACAGACGGACAACAAAGTGATCCTATAAGGGTTCCGTTTTTTTCCTTTTGAGGTACGGAACCCTAAAAATACTAGATCAAAATCGGTCTAACCGTATGAGAGCTACGATGCCACAATCAGACACATATACACAGATATATAGTATAGAGAAACAGATACACACGTAAAACTTATAATATCCCTCTTTTTGTAAATATGGCAACAATCTTTTCTCATATTTTTATCCAAAACAATAGAAATGTTCTTCCCACCACCATACATCACGCGCGAATATTTTCACTTCATTTACCTGTCTCCCATTCTTACAAACTTTTTCCTGCACCCGAAAAAAAAATCAACCATTATCAGCCGTTGCAATATTGACCTTAACATCATAATCATAAATCACAATTCTAATGTTAATACGACGCAAAACATGAATTGGCAGGCGCAAATCCCCTAAATTACGTGGCGGGAAAACTTCCAAGTCAAGTTTTCCATATTCGAAAGCTCGGAGCCGTGTGTCATACGATAAACGACTTTAGACCTTCGTTATACGGTTCAAAAAGCATTTAAAACTTTTTGGGGAGGTTCAATTATATTATTGCTTCTCATGCTTTTGAATTTAAGCCTTGAATCTATAGTATTGTGGTAGAATTTTGTTTGTATAGAACGTCAGAGGTTTGATATCGTTAGATATTTTTCTACCACGTGGGCAATTTTCCCTCAGTGCCGCCGTGGATATGCTAGCGTCCGGACGTTGCTTTCGTGCGATTTTCACATTTTCGCGACAAATTTCACGGAAAATTTACGTGTTTCATTGACAGTGGTTGAACTAAACGTAAATTTCATAATTGTGAATTTAAATTCATCGTTATCTAGTTTCTTTGACAGTGGTTGCGGTGAAAACGTAAATTTCATAATTGTGAATTTAAATTCATCGTTATCTAAAGCTAAAATTGGTATTTTAAGATATTCTTTTTTATTTCCTGTGTACATTATATTTGACAATTACATATTACAAAGATTACAAACTGAAGACAAAAATCGTCGAAAATTTCGGTAAAAATGTTGTTACTGCAGTTTATATTTAAATAAATCTTTACGGATGTTACTTTCGTACTCGTATTTGTGTGTGTTCTGCGTCGTCTCCAATACATGGTATCCTAATTAAGAAAAAAAAAAATTGAATTATTCAGCTGGAAAAAAAAAAAAAAAAAAAATTTAATGCATACATACGCTAATATATCAAATCAAATTTGTGTTTAGACCGTGTCTTAGCCTATATTTATAATCTGGGTGTCTTTAAATCGTGATTGATTCTTCTTTTTGGTAAGCGCGCTCCATCGTAGACTGTAATGTTGCATAATATGAGGTAATATCGCTTAACCATCACGAAGGTCAAGCGCAAGACTAATTATGAAGAAGCGTACATTTTTATTCGATATTTTATATTTCAATAGTTGATATGATGTATAATGTACATTTTAGCGAGAAAGTATGTGCAGATGCGTTGTACAATCTGTGAAATTCTCTATAAATTCATTATATAAGTACAAATTTAGAAATCTCAAAAACCCCTATAAATAATAACGGCTGAAACGGGGTATCATATTATGAAAGAGCTTCATTAGCATAAGCTAGAGCAGGTTTTTAAATATTTTTTCGATGTATATTTTTCGGTTTATGAAGGAAAACATAGAAAAATATATAATTTCCGCCTTTTATCTACTAGTTTGTATGGAACCCTCAGTGGGCGAGTCTGACTCGCACTTGTCGGTTTTTTTAAAATATTGGTGGACATTTCACACAACACCATCCAGCCCAAACTAAGCAAAGCTTGTATTATGGAAACTAGATGGCTAGTAAAATACATAGATACTTTTTTTGTAAATATATGCTTATGATACATATAAACACCCAGACACATAACAAACACCCATGCTCATCACACAAATGTTTGCCCTGGGTGGGGATCGAACCCACGATCATCAAAACATCAGTCTTCTCGCAGCTCAGTCGGTAACCGCGCAGTGTGTCTTTGACAAGATTTGACTACTTATACTGGGAAAGTTGAAACTAAGTAAAAGCTAAGTATTAAAAAAAAGTTAGCTTAGTTTAGTTAAGTTAGCTTAGTTAAGCGTAAAATTCATCAAGGCGAATGTTAATATTACGAAATAGCAATATAGCAGTGACAAATTGACTGTATCTCTCTCGTTCCCATAGTCGACTCGAGCCGACTTCACTCGAATGAGCGTTACATACCCGAGCGTGATGGCTCAGTCCCATACAATACCCACAAAACAAAGTGTTCAGCGCGCAAAATTTTCACTAAGAGAGTAAGTAAATTCGTATAGACTGTTTTTTTTTAGAATAAACATCCGGGACCTAGAATTTAACGTGTCATCCCACCCACGGTAGCGCTCAGAAAGAAATATCACTCACGGTCACCCATCCGAAGAGTGACCGGTCTTTCCGTTGCTTGACATTAGTAGTCGTTCGAGAACACCTAGTCAAGCTACGTCAAAATGTTCACATCAGAAAAACGTAACTTTTACTAATCGAGCTATAAAATACAATGTAACAACATGCTGTAAGTGATAATATAGAGACATAAATATAAACTAAAAACCCTCAGAACCCTCCTTCTTGCGCAGTCGGGTAAAAACAGGTAGCTTTATACCAGGAATACATAAAACGGCAGTATAAATAAATAATAAAATAAGTACAAGAACTTGAAACTTCAACTGCGACTGACTCCATAGACTTGCTAACGACTCGCCACTCATTCCGACAGTTTGACCCCTTTGACCCCTTTCTAGGGGCTCTTTGGGACCGCGAACGGTCCAGGACGGGCCGTCAACGGGACAGATGAGTATAAAAGGGGTCTTTTGATTTAGGATGGAGTGATCGAAAGATGTGATGGAGTGGCCTGGTTACTCAACCATTGAGTTTTTAGCTGGGTTTGAACAAATTGGGGGTTTTTTTTTAAATGAAATAACTAGGTTGTGTTTAAGAAAAAAATTAATGTGAGTAAAAATAACTACATTTATAACTGCGGTCTTGAATTTAAATAAATGTATTATGAGTATTTGTTAAATAAAAAGTACGGGTCACTCAAGTCCGTTTCTATAAACTAAAAGAAGGAGGTTAACATTTCGGCTGTATTTTTATTTATATGTTTGTTGGGACATAACTCCGATAGTTACAAATCGATTTAAAAAAAATATTTTTTGTTTGAAAGAATATAATCTCAGAACGGTCTTATAGAAATTTCATCAAAATCGATTCAGTAGTTTGGTTTGTATAACGAAATTGCGCATTTCTTTAAGTCGGGTTTTCAGTTTTTTAAACAAATATTTTATAAGTCAAAATATCCGACTATAGTTTTAACCGCATTCGGCGGTCTTTTTCAAAGGTAAGTGTAAACGTCCTTCTGGTCGGTGACACATCTTGCACTGGTTGCGCTTCACTAAACTTTTGTACATTTATCAACAAACATCCGGACAGAAGAAAGAAAACTTCGCTAGTCGATGCAGAGACTTTCGTTCATTTCGCTCACTTGCTCTAAAACGCTACTAAAATTCTGAAAATAAACTCCCACGGACAGAGTAGACACAGTAGACTTAGTAACAGGCTCCGTCATGGGCGCGGAGCCCTAAAATCTGCCTTACTAACTTATAGCTAAGTAAGTAACTTGTAAGTTTCCGGCAGCCTAGTCGGAAGACTTGCGATCCGCAGGTCCTGGGTTCGAATCTCGCGGCACGCACCTCTGTCTTTTCGACGTTATGTAGGTATTGCCGCCAACTTCAAACGGTGAAGGAAAACATCGTAAGGAAACCTACATGTCTGAGAGTTCTCAATGATCTTGAAGATGTGTGAAGTCTGCCAACCCGCACTTGGCCAGCGTGGTAGACTATGGACTTACCTTTCTCACAATAAGAAGATGGCCCGTGCCCAGCAGTGGGACATTTTGTACAAACAGGACTGATAAAAAAAACGTAGCTCGTTTATGAGTTGTAAAAAGTTGAAACGTCCGATTATACGAACAGTGCCATAACAGCAAGCAATACACTGAATTAAGGGCATCCGCCGCCGCGACTTTGATCTGCCTACTTCAGAACCGACTGTCTTAAGGGTTAACGCACAGCGCATCACTCAAATTATAGTTTAGACAACTGAAGCAACCGACTTCTTATGGATGCCATTGTCAGAACTGGACCAAATTGAAATGGGACCACACGGGAAGCACCAGCTTTCAAATAAAAAAAGAATCATCAAAATCAGTTCACCCAGTCGAAAGTTATAGATAGATAGATAAACTCTTTATTGTTTACACCTTAACCAAAAAACAAATTACACGGCTTAAATGCTAGTGAAACAACAGGCGGCTTTATCGCTAATAGCGATCTCTTCCAGGCAACGTTAGGAAGTTATGAGGCAACAAACAAACAAAAATACAGTTGAATTGAGAACCTGCTGCATTTTTGAAGTCGGTTAATATTTTCCACGGATATATTTTCTAAGGTTTCTGCGCGTATTAACGCGATAAATCCGTTAAAATGTGTTTCATTGAAAATTTAAATATATTAAGACATAAATTAAGTTAAGCAAGTTTAATTTATAATTTACAAATACAAGGAAACAAATCACTTCTATTTTATTTATTTATTTATTACATATTATTATACATTTAAAGTAAGGTGAGAAGCCATATGCCTCCCCGTCACTGCGACTCTTGCGGATCTATTGTAACAACCATAAAAACATAAAATTAGTAAAAACTTAGTAATTCACACACACCGTACAAAAATAATTAAAGTATAGCTTGATTTTGAGTGACTCAGGAACGACTCGTCGCGTTGAGTCGTGTGCTGTGCGATGACCTTTACGCTCTCGTCGTCATAGCTTTTGATCTACTGACTCATATAGCAGACTGGATGACAACATCTGTCATCTTTCGCTATTGATAAGGGGAATGCACTATTAATAAATTGTACACCGACATTTTCTCGTCAAAACGTACAGTCAACAGCGTAATATCAAGAGTTACAGTTGGACTACAAAAAATGCGTTTATTTTTTATTTATTTGTGTGAAAGTCTATTTTCACGAATTTTGCCAAGGGTTATAACCGTTTGATGGAACAATATTAGGTATATTTTTATTTGTTAAGTTTTATCGAAATCGTTGGAACCTTGAGATTTTTTTGGCAGCGACCCTTACCAGCTCAGAGAAGTGATTTATCATATTATGCATTACAAATAGTCAGCAAAGTCATAAATAAAAATTAAATTCAAATAACAAAATAATATATTGAAATAAGTACAGAAGGTCACAATAAACAATAGATTAAGGTTGTCTTAAAATTTCTAAAGGGGATTTATGGCATATTAACCCGAAGCCATCTTTTAGGGTTCCGTACCCAAAGAGTAAAACGGGACTCTATTACTAAGACTCCGCTGTCTGTCTGTCCGTTTGTCACCAGGTTATCTCTACTGTACTATCTCATGAACCGTGATAGTTAGACAGTTGAAATTTTCACAGATGATGTATTTCTGTTGCCGCTATAACAACAAATATTTAAAAAGTATACATTATACGTGTTTTTTTTCGTGATTTATTTTTTATTTTAATAAATCTTTACAAAATGTATTAAGTGAAATTCAAAACACATAAATAAACATTTTTTCTTAATAAAATGTTATTAGATTTTATTAATTAATGAGGTGGCGCTTTGACTTCTCGCGTCGGCCGGGCTTCAGAAAACTCATAAATTCAACTTTACTTACTTATTTTAATAAATTGCTTTTACAAATAACTTACTTATTATTCGTGACTTACTCACCTACTTTTGTGATTTATCGTAATCGTCACTCTTGTAAGCCGACTTCAAAGAAGAGGAGGGTCTCAATTCAGTTGTATTTTTAACCGACTTCCAAAAAGAAGGAGGTTATCAATTCTGATAATTCTGATTTTTATGATTCCTTTTGTATTTATAGTAGATCATTCAGAGGTGGTCCCATATAAATTTTATCTAAATCGATGCGGTACTTTGATTTTTAAAATAGGTAAAATATAATCCAAGTGCCTGCAGAAAAGTGAACTGCAAGTCGCGTATGTATTCTATTGCGTATTTTCAAGTCGGTTTTTTTGTTTTTTTTAATTATTATTATGTCAATTTTATTTAGTTAATTAATTAAATTAACGTCCTGTGACCAGAGAATAGATACATTTCTTGAAAGCTATCTTTTCAACCGACTTCAAAAAAGGAGGAGGTTCTCTATTCGACTGTATTCTTTTAATGTTTGTTACCACCTCATATCTTTCGACTGTATGAACCGATTTTGATGATTATTTTTAGGGTTCCGTACCTGAAAAGGAAAAAAACGGAACCCTTATAGGATCACTTTGTTGTCTGTCAAGACGCAAGGGAATCAAAACCTATGGGGTACTTCCCGTTGACCTAGAACTATGAAATTTGGTAAGAAACATTGTTATAGGTTATTGTTATAGGAAAACACATATAGGAAAAAATCCGAAAACTGGACATTTTGACGTGACAACGTCTAATAAATCGATGAACGCCGGCTGCACGCACGAAAAAGTATGTACATTGTCCCGTTACGCTCATTGTCCCTTTACGCTCGTTGTCCCGTTACATCATCATCATTTCATCAATGTTTTGTTATGACGTTGTCACGTTAAACTATCGTCCGTAAACCGACTTTACAGACAACCAATTTTTTTTAAAATTTAATCACAAATAAATAGTGTCTTTATGCAAGGAATGAGGGTCCAAATTTTAATGTGAATTAACCGTATCATGTAGAGTATCATATGAAAGAACTTCATTAGCACAAGCTAAAACAGGTTTTTCATTATTTTTACGATTTATATTTTTCGATTTATTAATTTAAATTGATAACTTTTTTACATGCTTTTAAAATTGTTAGTTAAATATAGAATTTCAATGTTCTTATAATTGTAATGGAGTAGTTATTTAATTAATATAAATTCAAATGTCATTTTACTCTATATATACCTAGTATAATAAAATTTATGAAGGGAAATATAAAAAATATATAATTTCCCCTTTTATCTACTAGTTTGTACGGAACCCTCGGTGGGCGAGACTGACTCGCACTTGTCCGGTTTTTTTATTTAAAAGCTGGTGCTTCCTGTGCTGACATACGCCATCCAAGAGAATCGATTTGAACGCAATAAAATCTAATAATCCTTAAACCTAAGCTACATGGTACAAATTGATGACGTATTTAAATTTGAATATTTATATTATTTAAATAAACTAGATAGGTATTCAAATTAGATATTTTGAAGATGAACTTCCGTAATAACACCAGATATTTTTTTATACGAGATATTTATACATTTAACCACCATCCGTTTGATCAGTTGTTTTTTTTTTATGTAAAAAAAAAAACTAAAAAAACGCAGACATTAGTCATGACCGACTGAGAGAAGCGAAGGAAGCTCTCTGCATCAACTAGCACAATTTGCTTTCTTCTAGTCGGCAAATTACCACCCATTTCTCGTTGAAATGCCAAAAATCCGTGCACAGCGATATCGATCCACATTCTTGATGCGTACTGCACAGGAATGGAATTCTTTGGCGCCATCTCTGTTTCCCAAGACCCACAATGTTGGAATTTTCAAGGCCATAAAGATGTTGTCTTATCCTCGAAAGTGCTGAGAACAGAGATTTGCCATGCTTTATGCTTTTACTTCATATTCAATTAGTATAATCTCTCTAAAGATAAAATCTCATTGACTAATATATGTTTTGGTCATCAAAAATAGTTAAGAGCCTATAGCTATGGACGCGGCCAAAGCGATTGCCTGCCTCTGGTCACAAATATTTATAAACGCGCTAAAAAGAAAACACTATGAAAACAAAGAAAGCGATGGCGATATTTAATAGATATTCCCCGGGAGTATTATGCTAAGTGGCTATGGTTGGTTATTAGCCGCCATAGCGAGTATGGAGGGACCCAATCGACAAATAACACTTAGCGTAATGGACAAACTGAAATACTAGTTGTGTTCCGTTACTTTACTTTTTTTACCCGACTTCAAAAGAACGACATTAACAATTCAGCTGTATTTTACTATGGAAATTAACGTGGTTTTCACACATTTTTAAATAAAAACTACGGGTCACTCACGTCTGTTTTGAGCCGAAATATCCTCCTCAATAAAATGCTCCTTTGAAAAACACCGCCGAATGCGGTTGAAACTATAGTCGGATATTTCGGCTCAAAACAGACGTGAGTGACCCGTAGTTTTTATTTAAAAATTCAGCTGTATTTTAAAGGATTCCGTAGTAAACAAGGAACCGTTAAGTATAGTTTCGCCATGTTCGTCTGTCTATGTGTCTGTCTGTCCACAGCTTTTCTCAAAGATTATTAGTAATTTAAAAATAAATCTGTAATTTGGCATGGATATGCAAATTAGTCATGCCAAGAAAGATTTAGAATAAATTTTGAAAAAATCTATATTTACTTGCTCGATACGTAGGTCCCATAACAAGAAAAGACAACATATATACGTATATATATTAATAGTTGATTGTTGAAATTTCATTCTACCAGCAAGAACTCACTCTCTCCCGTGGAGTTCGAAAGAACTGTTCCTAAAACATGTGTGATTAAAGAAAAGATAAGATGTCCGTGATTAAAGAAAAGATAAGATACTTTTGTGATGGAGGATGAATTTTTTCGAGACATTTTGATATTTTGCTGTCGGGTTCTTCTGCTCATTTTATTCTACAGCTACATTAACATTGTAGACATGGCAATCTCTTTCCTTCTCGCAAAGTAAATAATAATAAATAATAAATATTGATGGACATTTCACACAACACCATCTAGCCCAAACTAAGCAAAGCTTGTACTATAGAACTAGATAGCTGATAGAATACATATAAATATACTTTTTTTTTGTAAATATATACATATGATACATAGAAACACTCAGACACAGAACAAAATATATCCATGCTCATCACACAAATGTTTGCCATAGGTGGGGATCGAACCCACGACCTTACAGCTTAGCAGGTAGAGCCACAAGGCCAGTCAAGTACTTGTATAGATTGAATATTTTTTATTTTTTGATTTGATGAATATCTCTTATATTTCAATCGTGTGTTCCACGTTTTGTAGTTATAATGTTTTTGTTATTCAATATTTAAAATGAGGGTAGTTACAAATGTTCTATAAGTTTTTGGAAATAAATGTATTTGAATGAGCGCGAAGCGAAGGCTATAAAGAAGATAATTATACAATCATCTTCTTTATAGCCATCGCTTCGCGCTCATTGCGAGCGGTGGGACAAGTGTGTAATGAGACGCATTCTTGCTCACAGCAAATTGGGAGCATTCTTTGTACGTTCTATTAAAAGTTTTGTTACGTACTTGTGTGTAGTTTGGCATAGTTAAGAGCGAGTTGTTTAAAGCTTTTAGATAGGCATCCCTAATGATTAGTTTGGTAGTATTTTTCTACACTTTACATTAAGAGCACGGATTTAATATGTCTTCTCTATATAGACAAGAACAATTAGTTTTAATTTTTAAAACTATTTGATTATAATAATACCTATTGTAATCTAAAAGTTAAAAAATATAAGAAAACACGTTTTTCATACAAACCAGAATCGGTCAAGCCTTATACCCTGACGGAAGTACCTAATATTGACACATACATACGTAGGTATGTAATCATAACCTATGTATGTAATCACACGAAAAACATTACCTTCTTTCGCGCACCAGATCCTACATATATAATATTCTATTCAATTCATAGATCCTGTTATTGCGTAGATAAGTAACTTAATTTTACAATTTATATGAGAATGAGACTCACAAGCTGCTTCTCTTCCTAAGAATACTGTAAAAGTCAGTTTCAGGCGATGGGCTGACCCCCCCCCCCCCCCCTCCCCCTCACTGCGAGTTAATATTACATCTTACCCTCTTATCACCTGTTACCCTCTCCTTTTCATTTAACCTTCTAACCACGGTCAAATGTGGGGTCATAAGCCCTCATGGTCTTTAAAGCTTTGCCTACCTCGAAAGATGTGTATTTATGTATGTATAAATAATTATTGTTTAAAACACTGAAACAACCGACTTCAAAAGCCAGTTCTAAGCCCACAACATTGACATACCTAAACAACTTTCTTGAGTCTTCAGTTGGCTGTCAACAGGGTGATCCTTTTGGACCCGCCATTTTTAGCCTGGCCATTCATCCAATTATTCAACGTCTCCATTCTAAACTAAATGTTTGGTATTGGATGACGGAACCCTGGGGGGTGATGCGGGCACTGTTCTTAACGATTTACAAATCCTGATAGACGAATTTCGTCTTATTGGTTTAGAACTAAATTTTTCCTAATGCGAACTTTATGTTTGCGACTCCTGTCCTGACAAAGATTTGGTTATTAATAAATTCAATGTTTTGGCACCTAATATCAAATTGTTGGACAGCCGTTCTCTTCGCCTTCTGGGTTCACCGATATTAGATGAATCTTTTTCATGTTTTGTTGAAGAAAAAATTCAAAATTTTAAGAGTGCCTCTTCTAGGTTACTCAAAATAAACGCCCACATGGCGTTTACAATTATCAAATATTGTTTGTTCGTTCCGAAATTTATGTATTATTTACGATGTAGTCCACTGTGGAAACACGGTGAGCTCCTTTTTGAGCTTAGACAATGTCGTTAAAGGAAACTCTAATATCGGTTTTGAATGTTGAGATGAATGACAGGATATGGTCACAAGCCTCACTACCTGTACTAGGAGGCTAGGAGGCTTAGGGGTCCGCAAAATTTCGAGTGTTGCTTTACCGGCTTTCTTGTCTTTGGTTCATAGTACTCATAAATTAGTAGAAAAAATTCTCGCTCCATCTTTAGGCCATTCTGTAGTCGTTGCTTATTTGGACGAGGCCCAGATTGCTTGGAGGCTGGCTTGTCCAAATACCGATTTTCACAGGACGTTATCGTCGCAGAGACTGTGGGATCGGCCGATCTGTGAATTAGCACGGAATTCTCTTTTAGATACGTGTACTAGCGTCGCAGATCGTGCTCGTATTCTTGCAGTTTCTGTTTGGGAATCGGGTCTTTGGTTACAAGCTATGCCGTCTTTTAATACCGGCTGCCTTTTAGATCCAACTGTATTTCGTCTAGCAGTCAGCTTGCGTCCTAAACGCAAGCTGACTGCTAGACGAAATACAGTTCCTAAAGCAAGGTGTTGTGAGGCCCATATCTGCCAGTGTGGTTGATCAACTCGGACACCACGGTCTCTCATGCTCGAGAAGCTCTGGTCGAATTGGTCGTCACGCGAGCCTGAATGATATCATCCGCCGGGCTTTTACCACCGCCAATGTTGCAGCTGTGCTCGAACCGAGCGGTCTTGCGCGTGACGATAGTAAAAGGCCTGACGGGATGACGCTTGTGCCATGGAAGTTCGGACGGCCCCTTGTGTGGGACGCCACGTGCGTTGATACTTTGGCACCGTCTCATCTTCCTGAGACACGGAGTAGGGCTGGCGCTGCGGCTAATTCGGCGGAGCAGCACAAGCGGCGTAAATATGTTAATCTCGGTAGAGGTTACATATTTGAGCCGTTTGGTGTCGAAACTTTGGGTCCGTGGGGACCGGGAGCTCATCTCATTTTCAAAAAATTATCTGAGCGCCTGATCGATGCGACGCGTGACCAAAATGCTGGCGCGTATCTGGTCCAACGCATAAGCATTGCAATGCGGCCAGCATGCTGGGTACGTTGCCAACTGGTAGTGGGTTGAGCATTTGGATTATCTTTAGACCTTTATCGGTCTGGGGTGATCGATGTGCTTTTTGTGTAGTAGTTTAGTTAGTTGAGTCTGTATATTGTTGTGTT
Organism: Lycia hirtaria; assembly: GCA_947563715.1. Lineage (NCBI taxonomy): Eukaryota > Metazoa > Arthropoda > Insecta > Lepidoptera > Geometridae > Lycia > Lycia hirtaria. Next base: position 30,182,157 of record OX387377.1, on the reverse strand, counting down.
GTAGTTATACAAATCACTATTTGATAAATAAACAAAATGCAGCAAAACAAACCACCCTCGTGCCGCCGAGGCGGGCGCAGCTGCCGCGGCAGGCCGTCCGGTGGCCTGGGCGTTGGCCTGGCAACTCGTTAATATCGGCTATTTTTGTACCGTCTTATTAAACTTTCAGAGATTCGCGGTCCGCATGCTTTATACGAACGCTTTTTTGCCAGTGACCTTTGTCTCGCACAACAATAATAAAAAGAGGGTTATGTCCAATATAATTGAAAACCACGTTAATAAATTACGAGTAGTTCTATGTTTCAACTCGCCTGATGGTAAGCAGCGGTGTGGCCAAGGATGGAGTACGTCGATCTAGACGAAATCTATTCACTATAAGCTTTAAAAATTCCAGGATTGTAACCTTTTACGAAACAGTAGAGGTAATCAGAACTCATTCGAATTCGGAATCTATATCTCCGTCTCTGTCATTCTCTATGGAAATGACAGAGACGGATATATAGAATTCCGAATCGATTCCGAATCAGAATGAGTTCTGAATACCCCGACAGAAGGCAAGGAATTCTTCTCTTATTTGGTGCGCATCAATAATGTAGACAGAAATTGTTATGTAAGAATTTTGGGCATTTTAATGCGAAACGGTTTATAGTGTGCCATTTTTTGATCGCGCTGGAATGGAATCAGAACAAACATCCATGCACATCACATCAATTTCTGTCCTGGGTAGGAATCGACCCCACGACCCATATCTTAGAAAGCAGACGTACCCCAACTGATCTTTGAGGCAATCAAAACAATTAGAACAAAACACTTTTAATTTATTATCATTCAATTCCATCCTTTCCCCATTATGGCGGGAAATCCGTTTAGCAAATGAAATGGGTCAGTCACGCCCCTTGTCAGTTCACGGAGGCATCTGGGGGTATATTTAGAAGGACGTCGGGGCTAAAACAATAAACAAAATGCTGTTATACTAGAAAATAATTACATTGTAATAAAATAATAGCAAAAGTGTTATTAAAAATATTCTTATCTTTACGTTGTGAAATCTGTCCGCAAATGAGGCTAAAAATTACTACCTTTCTCGGGGAAAATATCTACTTAATTCGAAAACTCTGAGGCCATTTTTTTTTAATAAAATTGTTAAGCCTGTGTAGCAAGTTTTGTAAAGAAAACTTAGCTCTCCTTATTACGCATTCGGGTTGAAATAAAATAAAATAAGAGTTGTACGCGAGTACCAAACCAACAGACATCCGGACAGAAGAAGAAATTGTTTGAATTTACTTTCAGATTGGTCCCACAAAACTTTCATCAAAATATATTCGAAATCGGATTCAGTAGTTTGGTTTTTAAAATCGAATCAAAAAAATAAGTTTCGAGTTTTTTTTACTATATAATTATTGGTCCAATTGAGTCCAATGCCAAAAAAACTTATAAAATTATAAAACTTTTATAGGTACCTAATTATTGTAAAGATTATTTAGTTGAGAAATACGACTTACGCGAGTACCAAGTTATGGAAATGCGGACTGAGATAAGGAAATTGATTTGAATAGATATACTTTCAGATTTGCGTTTGTGTTTCATGAAAATCGGTTGAGTACTTTGATTTTTAACACAAGACTGCACAGTTTACAGTATTTTTTATTTTTTTTTAATTTTTATAATATATTCTGTGAAAGGATATACTTTCTAATTGGTCCCATATAAATTTCATCAAAGTTGGTCCAGTGGTTTAGTATTTAAAACAAGACTGCGTATTTTATAGTCATTTGTTTCAATAGTTTGAACTATAATTATTATCTATATTACATAACTCAGCGTAATATGTATTATTGTTAACTGGTAGCAAGATGCCCATAAAATAGGTCTAGCCTAGTTTGAGGCCCGTAAGAAATTCTATCCCCAGCTTTGTCTTTGCATGTTTGAATCATTCTCTTGTTATAATATTTGTAATTGTACAATTGGAATTATAATAAAAATTATCTAAAAAAATTTATTAAAAAATGGTTGCTTGTAAAGTCGATAACGATGCGTCACAACACAAGCCGAACGCTTAGGCCGATGGTGCCTCTCTATCGCTGGTTCCGCGCTCTCGCTTGCACGCTCGGCTCAGGCGGAACGTGACAATGAGTCATCATGCCTTTTCGTGCGTGCAGCCGGCGTTCATCGATTTATAAGACGTTAACACGTCAAAAAATATTAGTATATTACTAAACTCTGCATGTACCGAAATAATTAAAACTATTAATATTTTGGCTAAAATTCAAACGAGATTATCTCGTCCGCGTCGCCATCACACACACTCGTAAAATAACGGAAAACGTACTAAAATCACAGAGTAGACAAACTACAGAATAACTACTTCCAAACATGAAGGCGTTAACTTCCATACACTGTTGTTACACACACAGAGCTAGTAAGCGTAAGTGCCTATTAAACAAAATTATGAATGCAAACAATGAATTTCCATCACGTGGAAGTAAATTCTAAAACAAAATTCACGAATTTGTCCTGGGTTGACCGATACTCATATACCAACAATGAAGAACTTAACCCTACAGTGCATGATTTTTTTTTCAGTAATGAAAAAAATATATGTGATAGTAATAGATACCCTTATTTATGGAAAAATAATTTAAAAAATCTGCATGCATTATTTTTTGTGTTATGTAGGTTTTTGTGTATGACCCACATATGTCACAAAATGCATTCAGCTCATAATAGTTTTATAGTTTTTCATAATAAGGTACCTAAAAAAATAAACCAAAATAGTTTATAAAATCAAGTTTTATTGAAGTAAATAAAAACCATTCATTTGCTTCACATTTATAAAAGTCGAAATAGTTTGAAAAATACAATCTAACCTATTTATGAAAGGACATTTTTTTTTCTATTTAAATAAAGATAAAAAAATCTGTAGGTATAGTGCAACATTGTACTTCTGCATTGACAAAAGATTTTCCTTTATATGCTGGAAATGTCCTTGAATTTGACCAGATTGGGAATTGATCTATGACATCTTTAGGTGGTACAATACGCCTAATTCTGCATTCCACAACATCCGTACATTGGGATGAGGAATCAGTCCAAGTAAAAGACATATGCCCAAAAACTTCTTGATTTCTACTACAGTAACTACCTATAGCTTAGAAGGATCCTGTTATACTATATTACTGATACTATATTTTGTAGATTCCTCGGTGATGTTTTCCAATACAGGTCCATGCCCTTGCAAGTGCAGCGTAGGAAGACCAGCCACGAGATGGACAGATGACCGGGCAAGTAGCGGGAAGACGCTGGATGCAAGCCCCTTCCAATCGGTCTTTTTGGAAATCCATGAGAGAAGCCTATGTCCAGCAGGGGACTTCTTGTGGCTGAGATGATGATGCTCCAGGTGGCTCCTCATAAAAAAATACAAAAAGTATTGCAAGGAGTTTCAAAAGCTGTTACTGGTTCATCTAAGTTATCATCACCAATAAATCCAGCAGACGGCGGTTGAAAGTTAGTTTTTCTCCAGAGGTATCGCCTCTTCTTTTTGACAGGTGTCAAAGGTGATGTAGCAGATTTAGCTGTAGGAGTACTTAGCACAGACTGTGGCACCAGTTGGCTAGCAGCACTAGGTGCTTGCACTTTTGAAGATTTTGGCAATTCACGATGATCAGCTTGACCAGAAACATTGAGCTGAACTTCTCTAATGCTGGTCTCGATAGGTACTGATGATGAGCCACTTGCCAGTGAGGGAAAATTGTCGAGCGTTTTCTTTAAAAATTCGTTCATAAGCAAGTTAGGTGTTTCCTCTACTTCGTTCATCACCAAATCGCTAAGCCTGATCAAATCATAATCGTTATCTTCTTCTGAATCTTTCAGCTCATCCTAACTACCCGATGGTATATTCAAAATATGCTCAATTTTGTCATCTACCAGAAGTTCATTAGGTCTCACCTGAAAAACGTTTATTATTCTAAATTACTCGTAATGCATAATGACCCATATTAGGAACATACGAAAAATCCTCAATAAATCATATATTTACTAAATATATTTTACAAATATTACGTCATAGCAAAATTAAATAATAAACTTACCTTTAGTAATTTTTTTATACCAAAAATACAATATTTTCAGTAAAATTTATAATTTTTAATCTCACGTAATTCAACGTTTACTGAACCACCCGCAACTTTAAATCAAAATTTGATTTGTAAGACACCAGAGCTAATAATCGAAACAATGGAACTATCACATGTATTACCTAAGTGTATACTTTTGCTACTCCTCACTTGATTGCGCTATACCTTTTCCTTCGTTAAGATATTAGCACTTTTTCTGTATGTCCCACTTCTGGCACAATACGCGCTGTAGGGTTAAATATTTTGATATAAAGACTCTATGTCGCCGCGCTAAAGTCTAATTTAGATTGAGAAGTCTAGAGACGTCTATTTTGCGGCTTCGAATTATTTTGAAAATCGAAATTATTTAAATCGTGTAGGTTGTTTGAGGTTTGAGGTCGTTTGTCGGTTTGTTATTCCGTTGATACTTTATCAAAGAAAATGCAAATAACAGGATTTTTGTTCCTAACTCATTATGCGCTCATATATTTTTTTATTATAATACATACAGATGTAGCGTGAAAAGATGTGAAATTTAAAAAGAAAACACAACAGAGGGGCAATTCAGTTATTCAAAACCAATCCGTAACTGAACCTTGTGCGAAGCATATCCTGTCGGCTGCTATCTCTTTTTGATTTAGTAACGAGCGAAGGACGTGTTACGTTTCATCAAATGTGTTAATTGAGTGACATAAAAGTGACTGAATCAAAAAAATTATGGCCCACGGTAAACAGTTCACATATACTTCGGTTATGGAGAGGTCTTGAATAACTGAATTGGGCCCCAGATCATAATTAAAAAACATTTTCAATTAAACAAAGGAATGTAATCTAACTTGATGTATGTATACGTTCAGTTTCGTACACAGAGATACATATTGAACTCATAAAATCTTGTTGCTTTCAGATTTGTCTTCTTATTGTTCTTCTTTGTGGTCATTGTACTTATCTTATGCATATTTTTAATCGACTTCCAAAAAGAAGGAGGTTCTCAATTCGCCTATATTTTTTGGATGTTTGTTCACCAATTACTCCGCCAATGCTGGATCGATATTGATGATTCTTATTTTGTTAAGTTGGTCATACCTACTTCAGAAGTAGTCTCTAATAAATTTGATCAAAATCGGTGTAGTACTTTGGATTTTATAACAAAATAACTGGAAAAAATATTATCCAAGTAAACAATAAATAAATTATGCATTTTGAAGTCAGTTTTTTAAGGTTTTTAACTATAATTATTACAATCAATGTTTTTGTTTTATTATGAATGTTTAATAAATATAATTTAAATTATAAATTCACATTCATATCTACTGCAGCCCGATTTGTTATTGTAATACAGCTCACCTGTATTGTAAAGTATAGTCTAAATAATTATAGCTTAAAAACTGGGAAACCAAATTCAAAATGAGAAATTTTGTACTATGGAAACTAACGTGGTTTCACAAATTTTTAAATAAAAACGAAGCGAATAAATACAAATTTTGTTTTAAAAATCAAACTACTGAACCTATTTTAATGTTTTTTTTTTTTTTTTTTTATTGGATTACAAATGACTGCGTTATGTGGCAATGCCTAAACAAAATAAAAATATGTCGATAAAACATGACATTGTATAGGTACACATATTACAATGGTACAGAAAAATTGTTCTTTTTGAAGTCGGTAAAGAGGCCACTTTTGGTATAATCTACATTTGTTGGGAGTTGTTCCTCTGTTCCCTACTCCGTACCAAAACTAAAACTGCTATGCTGTAAATATAAACAAGTTATTACTTACGTTATATTCATAACGCTGTAAACGTAAGGCGGCTATTCAAGGCGCGGGACTGAAACTACAAAATATAAAGATACAACTTTATTTTATTTATTTTTTCGTTTCTTTTTTGTCTAACATACCTCAATCACGCCAATATTGTAAATGCGAAAGTTTGTGAGGATTTTAGTTTGTTACTTTTATGTGAAGGTTTATTTAAGTTGCGCAAGTTTTACTTAATTAATAAGATAGATAAACAATCAGCTTCAATTGATTGTATTACTTTAGTTCAAATGATGGTCACTTGAACTAAAGTCTACAATCAATTGAACTGATATCAATTGTATTTCAGGGAATAAATTAAGAATTCCATATATGCTATGTATACATAATAATAATATAAAGCAGATGTAGCATCACGTATACTATTAACTGAATATTTTCTAATTTAACAGACTCCCAAAAAGAAGGAGAATGTAGAAGAAATCTACAAAAATCCGAGCTCAGCGTTATCGGTCCACGTTCTTGATGCGTACTGCACAGGAATGGAATTCTTTATCGCCATCTCTGTATCCTCAGAACTACAACCTTGGAATTTTCAAGGCTAGAGTGAATAGATATCTTCTAGATCGACGAGCTTCATCTTCGGCCACGCCGTCGCTTAATATCAGGCGAGTTGGTGGTCAATCGATAGATCTATCTTACGTAAAAACAATCTGTACAATGTAGGTAGGTATCTGAGACCCTACTCGCGGTACTCGACAGTACCTACGCTACCAGCAAAACCCCTGAAAATAATTTTAAAATATTGTTGTATTCTAAAATACTACTCTATTTTACGCTAGCAATAAGGAAATAACTTGCGATGGAACGTACTGAAACTTAAAATAATCTTAAATCTATTCTTCTGCCAATTGAGATGCCTAACTACATTTTTAGTTCCAATTCTAAGTATATAATGTTTTCTTCAGTTTCTACAACAACACTACGTGTCTAAGCATACAATTATACTTTAATTGTATACAATTACTGAACAATTATCCTCCACGGACACTCAGCTCCGTTCTAATGTAGAGGAAAACGTTCGACGACTGAAAACTGAATGTGAATGGGGTTATTAACCGGAATAATTGTCGTGTTAAACGGTACTGAGAATCGATATTAGTAATTATTACGATTTATTACCTATCAAGGCTCAAGTGTCAGTCTCGTGGGGGAGGAATGCTTCTATTTTGTATTCACCTATTCAAGGATCAATTCCATATAATTATAAGGATCAAGTCCAGACTGTCATTATTTTTGAGAGCACACTTATTGTACGCGAGATCAGGGGGCAATTCAGTTATTCAAAATCGATCCGTAACTGAACCTTGTGCGAAGCATTTCCTGTCGGCTGCTATCATTTTTTGATTTAGCAACGAGCGAAGGACGTTTTACGTTTCATCTAATGTATAAATTGTATAATATAAAAGTGACTGAATCAAAAAAACTATGGCGGCCGACGGGAAACGCTCTACATATGGTTCGGTTATGGAGCGGTCTTGAATAACTGAATTGGGCCCCAGGGAGTTTGTACGTCCAGGATGCTGATATGTGTAGATAGCGCCTTAATTTTCTATATTACGTATTTTGTAAGACTACTATACTACCCAAACTATCATTATCATCATCATAATTATCTCAGCCATAAAAAGTCCACTGCTGGATACAGGACTCCCCCATGGATTTCCAAAAAGACCGATTGGCGCGCGGCTTGCATCCAGCGTCTTCCCGCCACTTGTATGAGGTCATCTGTCCATCTCGTGGCTGGTCTTCCTACTTCCTAACTATCATTAAAAATGTGTCAATCGCTTACGTTTAAACTCATCGAATCTATTCTCATACAAGCGGAAGCAAACAATTAAATGGTTTAACAAGCTTAGTAAAGAGGTCACCGAAATATGGAATCATCTCTGTTTTTTTAAATCATAATGGCAAGCTCGCAAGACTCATGGGCATAGTTCATTTACCTACTTCTAAAAAGCTTTGATACGCCTAGCAGTATTCAATATTAAATGGTCAAAAGTATGGTTTTCTGTAATAATGTATATTATATAAACGAAGACAATTTAAGACAAAAATTTGGAACAAAACAAAACAAATATGTTAGAAAAAAAAACACAAATTAAATGAAGCGTATTCTTACCGATAAACGTTATTAAATTGGCTACAAAAATAAAAACGAAACACCCTAAAATAACTATTACCTAAACACATAAAATAGCGGTTATACGGTCCTAATTTTATTGCAAGAAATAGTCATTTTCCTTGCAGTCACACACAACTAATCGATTTTCTTTGACAAATGGTAGTGATGGTTAAATTTCATGTCCTACTTTAAAAATAACATTGTGGTAAGTAGCACATAAACTATGAAATTACGTCAAATATTTGTAAAATAATGTACACAGAGAAGTAATAAATTAGTTTTTTTTTACTACTTGTTATTGTTCAATAAATGGCCAAGACCGTGTTAAGACACACTTTATAATGTTTATATGGGATATTTTCTCGACGTCTGTCGGACTAAAGTAAATCATCATCATCATCATCATAATCATCAACTCAGTCATAAGAAGTCCACTGCTGGATATAGGCCTCTCCCATGGATTACCGATTATCTATCATTATCGATCTGATAGTAATGGTGTATGAATGATTAATGTATGTTTGTATATTATTTATGTATTAATGATTTTCCCAAAATAAATATAAAGAAAGAGGGTAGAAAACGTTTCGTAAACGATGTCTCCGCGCGGCGCTGTCGTCGCGTTATAGAATGAAATAAATTTAGTTCCGCAGTTTGCCGCGGGACGTCTGTCATGCAAAGCGTTCAAGATCGGTATGTTTATTATTTGTATTTAACTTTTCCTGTCATCCGCATTCCACCAGTGAGTCCCTGAATATGGTGCATGTAACTTCATCCATTATCGAAATGTCAACAAAATACCAATCCACGGTACACGGTAAATATCTCGTAAACAGTAATTTAAATGCAAAAATAATAAAATCCTCAGGATTTAACTTTAAAACACATTATAACGTACTATAAAATTATGTGAAGAGTGTATTGCGGAGTGAAATTAAATGTATTACGCATTACCGGCACAAAACACTTATGTTGACTATTTAAATAAAGTGTAAACTCTGTGTGTAATAAAATTTGGTGAATCAAGTGAAAAAGTGTAGAGGGTGCAGTGATAACCTATATTCAATGCGTTTGATTTGTCCCCTGGCGTAGCGAGTGCCCTCCTGTAGCGAGTGTCCCCTGTGTAGTGCGCGTTGCCTGTCCCCCTGTGCAGTGAGTGCGCGCGGCGTGCGCGTTGCACGCCGGCGCGCGCCTCGCTCGAACCATGCCCAGTCATGGAGACTATCGCCGAGGACGCGGAGGCTGACCTCGAACTAGGTAACTGGAGTTTTGTTCTGTTGTGTCACTTGTCCCCTGTGTACCGAGTGTCCTAGTGCAGGGTGCGCCTCGCTCGAACCATGCCCAGTCATGGAGACTATCGCCAAGGACGCGAAGGCTGACCTCGAACTAGATAACTGGAGCTTTGTTCTGTTGTGTCACTTGTCCCCTGTGTAGCGAGTCTCCTAGTGTCCTAGCGTGCCTCGCTTGAACCATGCCCAGTCCCAGTCATAGAGACTCGGCGGGAGGACCCGAATTTTCAACTTCAACCTGTCAGTTTGTTGCGTTATTTGAGGGACTTTCTGTATCTGATTATGATTATTCATATCTTTAAAATCGTATATTTTAACGATTACAATGGATGTGAAAACCGGACAAGTGCGAGTGCTAATAAAGCTCTTTCATATAATATCCCACATGATACGGTTAAAGCACTTTAAAATTTGGACCCTCCTTCCTTGCAATAAGACCCTATTTTTTGTGATTAAATTAAAAATGTACAGTTTTTGGAGTTTTTCATTTATGTGTACTATAATATAACAATGCTTCTTGCCAAATTTCAAAGTTAAAGGTCAACGGGAAGTACCCCATAGGTTTTGATTCCCTTGCGAGTTTTTTGCGACATATTCGTCTGTAACTTTTTTTAATGAAAACTGAAAAGTTTGATTTTTTTTCACAGCTCCAAGGGACAATAGACCTGAGTATTTGATATGAATTTCAGCTTGATACCTCCACGCGTCCCTGAGAAAAAGGGTCTTGACAGACAGACGGACAACAAAGTAATCCTATAAGGGTTCCGTTTTTTCCTTTTGAGGTACGGAACCCTAAAAAGGTGAAATGTAGTAATTAGTAAGTCGCTTAGTGTCTATGTCTATGCAATAGTTAGTGTCGTTAAAACACCCCTCCTTTTGGGTCGGAGGTTAAATGTAGGCGTGATATTTGACGATAAATCACATTATGCGCTGTGGTCGAATACCAAGCCAACCGTAAACATCGAAACCAATATATATGAGAGTTCGAACACAGCCCAAAGTCCGAAGACCACTTGGACGTTTCTAGAAGTTGGACCACTTGGTAAACTTGCCTGACCTACTTAAGGAAAAGTTGTACCTCGAATGGTTTCTTATCGGCCTTATATGTAAAACAATAGAAGAAAAGTGAAAATAAAATACCCGACTGTACATGAGCTATTTACCTGACTGCAAAGGAAGGGTTATGTTTTTCGTGGGTATCTTGTATAGTTCAGGTCACGTAAAAAGAACGCTGGTTTTTTCGCGCTTACGAACAAATCAGCGTTCTTTTTACGTGACGGGAACTATATATCTGTATATAAATTTTTTGCAATAATTTCTTGTAAATTTCCACTTGCTTAATAATGTTTTACTTTTTTAGAGTTCCGTAACCAAAGGGTAAAACCCTATTACTGAGACTCCGCTGTTTGTCCGTCCGTCCGTCTGTCACCAGGCTGTATCTCAGTTAACCGTGATAGTTAGAGAGTTGAAATTTTCACAGATAATGTATTTCTGTTGCCGCTATAACAACAAATACAAAAAACAGAATAAAAAAATATTTAAGCGGGCTCCCATACAACAAACGTGATTTTTTTGCTCGTTTTTGCTCGATATTGATAACGGCAACAGGTAGACGCTTGAAATATTCACAGAATATTGAGTTATATTATTTACTTTAAAATAAATAATTAAATTAAAATAAAAGTAATATTTAAGGGGGGCTCCCATACAACAAACGTGATTTTTTTGCCGTTTTTATAGATAATGGTACAGAACCCTTCGTGTGCGAGTCCGACTCGCACTTGGCCAGTTTTATTTACATTTTACATCACGTAGATATATAGATAGATAACACTTTATTAAAAGTCTTCAATACAGAAACATTAAATACAGAGAGAATAATATTATAGCTAGGTATTTTAATTATAGTGGCCTTATCGCTTAGCGCTATCTCTTCCATCTTGCAGACAATCGTGCAAAGAAAAAACAGATGGCAACAGATAGTGGCCTTAAAGCAAAACAAAACAGGTATTTAAAAACAACAGTAATTAATTATAGCATAACTAGGTACCTATTCACATGTAAAGAGGGTCTAAAGTGCGTCATTTAAGGCCAAGGTTTCACTGGCCTTTAGGTTCAGTTGGTAGCATGTCTGCTTGAGCTGTAAGTAGTGGGTTCGATCCCCATCCAGGGCAAGCATTTGTGTGATGAGCACGGATGTTTGTTCTGTGTTCGGGTGGTTATATGTATCATATGTATATATTTACAAAAAAAAGTAAGTACATAATGTGATTTGAATTTGAAACCTAATCCTGCTAGATTGTCTACGTCTCAATTTTGTATTAAATGAATATTTGTACCATACAGGCCCGCAGCAAAAAGAACTAGTACTAAAATCGAACTGGCAACCAAGAATAGAAAGTAAAAAAAGGACACGAATATTGCAACCAAAAAGTATGTAATATACGCAACTTGTTTATATCTTGGTATTATACTGAGGTATTTTGGTTTGGTTTTTTTAAGCATTCCCGCTGTGCAATTCTTTGCCAGTTTCGAACAAACAAGCCCCATCTCGGTATTAAAAGACTTAAGACTCCATATCATATCTTTAAGGTTTCATTTATTTAGGAACCTTAAAGCATACATTCAGAACAATTTATTTATCTCGGAGTTTTCTTTCCGAGCTCACGCAATCTACCTACATAAGATTTTCCAGTGCGACATTTTTTCAAATTTAAAATTCAATGCGTCTCGGAATTGTTTAACAAAACAACTTTATTCAAATAAAAGGAAACCTGGTTGGAATGTCTGAACGGCTATTGAATGTGCAATGCGCCACCGCCGTCAGGGCGACGAGAAGGCAGCAAGTCTCAACACTGACGATGTTAACGATACGACGTTAATATAGTAATACTAGCTAAATCCCGCGGTTTCACTCGCGCACTGATTAAATAATTACAGTTTAAAAATACAAAAAAATACGCTTCAAATTATTATATTGTCAACGGTCCTCGATAAGTCTACAAAGTTTGAATGAAATCTGACCGTTGAACTGGGTCAAATCGAGTCCTCCTCCTTTGGAGGAGTCCAAAGGAGGAGGAGTTTATGTATGTCTCCAGTTTCTCAGATATCTATAAAACAATATGTATAATGTGATTAATGTGCGTATGTGTCGGTTAGGCTCTAAGAATATATATGTATATAAGTTTCCCCGTTTCTGCGTGGCAAGCCTCAAGTAAGGTAATCGCCCGGCTCGTCTTCAGTCGCGACACGTCGTCGGGCAATGATGCTTAGACGCGTAGTGTCGTGACTTGTGAACAGTGACAATCCCATCCAATGAGTGTTTGTGCAACACCAATATATATAAGGCCAAGATACTAAAATGTCTTAAGGACGTGTATTGTCCAGAAAGTACTCAGAACTGGACTTGACACGGTTTTAATTCATATTCAAAGAGTTATAGCCTCTCTGTAGATAAAATCTCACTGTTCGGAAACGATTAATTTGTAATTATTTCAGATTCAGATATATTTATTGATAGCTAATACATACAGATATGCTACGTGATAGTGCATTATATACAATTATCAGCTTACCCTCATCGGGCATTCAATATTGTCAGAAATTTATAACATGCTTGATTATTTTGTTTATTTTAAAAGTATCATAAAAAAGTAAAAGTAAGTTAAAAGTATCAGTTTTTCCACCATCCCCATTTCACTACAGGACTAGTAGAAAATCGGCGAATTACCCATTTCTCGTTGAAATACCGAAAATCCGTAAGTACTCAGCGATATCGATCCACATTCTTGTTGCGTAGTGCACAAGAATGGCATTCTTTGCCGCCATCTCTGTTTCCTGAGACCTACAATCTTAGAATTTTCAAGGCTAGAGTGAATAGATATCTTCTAGATCGACGAGCTCCATCATCGGCCACACCGTCGCTTAACATCAGGCGAATTGGTGGTCAATCGTAGATCTAACTTCTATAAAAAAAAAAAAAAAAAAAGTAGACTATCTTTTTGGAAATCCATGTGAGAGGTCTATGTCCAACAGACTTCTTGTGGCTGAGATGATGATGATAATGAACCTGTAGTAAACTAGTGGTGCCACTGAAGCTCTACTAAACCGAAGAGGTGCTTGTAGACACACTTATAATAGGCTTCTTTTTGAAACACTTCATTAATACAAGACTTTAACAGATTCAATAGTAGTTAATATGTGAAGCTCGACGTGCCTATCTCGACCCTATTAGGTGATGCAAAAATGTACTGTTCTAGTTAAAAGTGCTTTAATTAAACTCAATACCCGTCGTTAACTCAGCCGCAAGAAGTCCACAGCTGGACGTAGGTCTCCCCCATGGATTTCCAAAAAGTTCTGATAGAAGCGGCTTGCATCCAGCGTCTTCCCGCCACATGTAAGGTCATCTGTCCATCTCGTGGCTGGTCTTCCTACGCTGCGCTTGCCGGTGCGTGGTCTCCATTTGAGAATATATCGCCCCAACGAAATAAAATAATCCGGACAAGTGCGAGTCAGACTTGCCCACCGAGGGTTCCGTACAAACTAGATTAAAGAACTACCGGGCGAAGCTAGTCATTGATAAAAGGGAAGAATTACATATTTTTTTAAAATTTTTGGTCATAATCCGAAAATTACACATCGCAAAAATAATTAAAGATCAGTTTTAGCTTGTGCTAATGAAGCTCTTTCATACGATACTCCACATGATACGGTTAATTCACTTTTAAATATATGTTTTTTTTATATGATAATGCTTCTTGCCACATTTCTTAGTTCTTGGTCAACGGAAAGTATCCTATAGGTTTTTTTGTGAGTATCGAAATATGCGGCTTAACTTTTTTATTGAGTTTGTTTTTAAAGTTTAAGTTTGATTTTTTAACAGCTGACAGGGATTACAGATTTGCGTATATGGTTTTAATTCCAACTCGATACCTCCACGCTTTCCCGCGATAGGTCTTGACAGACGAACAGACGGAAAATTATGTGATCCTATAAGGGTTCCGTTTTTTCCTTTTGAGGTACGGAACCATTAAAAGAGCTCGTTAATAAAGATTAATGAGTACAGTATGTTACATCATATATTTTCAACGTATGAATAAAAAAAAAACCAATCTGCTACAACAATCTGAAAATATAAATTAGTGGCAACACCTGCCCGCGTCCGGTGCTCCGCTCGTTACAAACTTTTAATGGTTTCAACGAAACGTTTCAATTTGGTCTAAATGTTGCCAACTTCTGTTTGTTGTAGATCTACGCGTGCGTCAGACTTTAACAATCTGTTCAGCTAGAGAATTAATGTCGCATTGGTAGCGCTGCTGTCGTTATTTCTTTATTTTATTCAGTCGAGACCACAGAATACCATAGTAGTTTATACAGCGAGACGTTAGTTCCTCTTTTTAACCGGATTCAAAAATAAGGAGGTTATCAATTTGGTCTGTACTTTTTTTTTGGTATGTTTGTTCACCGATTACTCAGCCAATTGTGAATTGATTTTGATGATTCTTTTTGTATTGGGTAGATCATATTTCAGAAGTGGTCCCATATAAAATTTATTAAAATCGATGCAGTACTTTGGTTTTTATAACAAAATAACTGGTAAAATATCACCCAAGTGCCTGTGGAAAAGTGAACAGCAAGTCGCGAATTTATTGTATTGCGTATTTTGAAGTCTGTTTTTTTCAGTTTTTTAAAGTATAATTATTTACCACGAGAGAACTCTATGTAAACAGCCGATACTTGGTACCGACATGGCTGCTGCTAATGATCAGGACCATAGGGTCGAGAGTGTTGACCTGGATTTCCTAAGCAAAGCAAGGTGTATTAGATGGCTGCAGCCTTTTAAAATAATAAGAACCGGTCAAGTGCTTGTCGGGCCATGCGCAGGGTAGGGTTTCGTAGTTGTACTTCACTTTAAACGGACTTAGAACAGGGCTACTTGTTAGATCTATTATTGACCAAAAATTAGCTTGATGCTTTCGCATAACTCGCTTATATACCGATGTGTTTTTTTTTCTTGAAAGAATAAATTTCCCAGAAATTCCCATGGAAATTTCGTCAAAATCGATTCCATAGCTTGGTTTTTAAAACAAAATTGCGCTTTTTACCCGACTGCGTAAGAAGGAGGGTAATGTTTTTCGAGTATATACGTTTGTATGTATGTATGTATATATATATTTATGTAGGTACGTATCTATGTATATTTCTATATGACAGCCTACAGTCTAAACGGCTTGAACGATTTTGAAGTGCGAGGTGTCATTAAATTCGTCTTCATTTCCTGAGTGTCACAGGCTATAGTTATGTTTTGTAATATTAATAATAATACATCTCTCGCAAAAATAAAAATAAATTCATGTTTTCGTAACCTCCAACGCACTTTTTCGTAATAAACAAGTGATTTTACTAGAATTATCTTAAATCATATATGTTTATAAACTTTTACGGTGATTTTACGCATCCTTTCTCACAAAAAACGTTCACTCAACTGCATATCAACCGTAACGAAATCGTATGTTAGACTGCGAAAACTGCTTTTCTGCAGTCGAGTATTTTGTTTTTCTTTTAATATAGATACTTGTTAAAATCAGTTGTTTCAGGTTTTTAAGCTATGATTATTATTTTGTCATTTTCGGCATGCCGTTAAAATATAATTAGCCTCTTTCGGCAGTCGGTTAAAAACAAACAAATACAATCTCCCTGTCATTCAAGTACTACACACACTACAAAACGTAACTGTCAACACCAATCCCAACTCACAAAGCAAAAAGGTCAGTTGGAATCATTTTATAATTGAGTTTTCCACGCGCCAGTACCCGCCGTCAATGCATCGACGCTCGCATACGTTGCAACATATTGTGTTCATGACTTTACTTATGTCAACGAGTAGAAGATGAGTTTTTTATGTACTATGTTGTTAGTGTTTGTGTTTTTAGGGTTCCGTACCCAAAGGGTAAAAACGGGACCCTATTACTAAGACTCCGCTGTCTGTCTGTCCGTCCGTCCGTCCGTCTGTCACCAGGCTGTATCTCATGAACCGTGATAGTTAGACAGTTGAAGTTTTCACAGATGCTGTATTTCTGTTGCCGCTATACAACGCTATTACGCTATACAACAAATACTATAAAACAGAATAAAATAAATATTTAAGGGTGATCCCATGCAACAAACGTGATTTTTTTGCTCGTTTTTGCTCGTTATTGATAAAGGCAACAGATATACGCTTAAAATATTTACAGAATATTGAGTTATATTATTAACTTTATAAATAAATATTTAAATTAAAATAAAATTAATATTTAAGGAGGCCTCTCCCATACCACAAACGTGATTTTTTCAAATTTTTTATAGATAATTGTACGGAACCCTTCGTGCGCGAGTCCGACTTGCACTTGGCCGGTTTTATTTAGGGTACCGTAGATAACTACAAACGCTTATAGTTTTGCTATGTCCGTCAATAAAATCTTAGATTTTTTTGCGGTTAAATAAAATAAAAATACACGTAAAATGAGGATGAATTACTTTTTTCATCTACCCCATCGTGTGTGATATTGTTTTGTATGTAATGCAAAAATATTAGGGGTTGTGTGAAAATGGTGTTTTCAATTTATAGATTATAGAAATATATAAGTTACTAAAGGGTCTACACAAACTTGCGTGAAGCTCGGCACGCACTTGACCAGTTACTTTCTCTTGATTTCGGTGCTCGATTTTCATCGTACTTTGTATCAATCAGGCGAGCTAGTGGTCAAACACAGATCTATGATCTGCCCTATCTTCCACAGGACGATTGGAAACACGAAAAGGCGACTTAATTTTTAACCGACTTCCAAAAAGAAGGAGGTTCTTAATTCAACTATACTTTTTACAAACATGTTCACGGATTACTTTATCAATTATGAATCGATTTTGATGATTATTTTTTGTTTGGTAGATCAAATTTCAGAAGTGATCCCATTTATAAAAAGTTTATCAAAATCGGTTCAGTGATTTGGTTTTTATAACAAAATAACTGGAAAATATCATCCAAGTAAACGAAATGGGGACCGGGATTACAGTATCTCATTTAAAAAAAAAACTGGTCGCCTGATCGATGCGACGCGTGACCAAAATGCTGGCGCGTATCTGGCCCGACGTCATTTTATGACATGACGTTTCGAAAGTTAAAAATTGTTTTATTTCCATGAGTACCTATCAATAGCGAAAATCTTAGAAAACAATTTATGTACTATTTTTTTCTCAACATATAAATACATATAGCATATAATTACCTATATATCCTGTCACTAATTAATACTATCAATAATCAAATTAAGTATCTTTAACGGTTAGCTTCTTCTTTGTTTTTTAAGTAGAATTGCATGATGTGCTTCCTTTGAAAGGTAACACATTTAGTTAATATTGAGAAGTGTTAATTGTGGTGTTTATGTGATGTAGTTACCATTGTGAAGCCTTAATAAATAAATCAATAAATAAAACCTTTTGTCTTGTGATGAAATAATAAAAAATACGTTATCCCGAGAGTAATGCATACAGTTTAGTCTACGTAGTAGGTACGTCACGGAGATAACATGATTTAGGACAAGCACGACGTCGGAGGAGATCCAACTGACTGCCAGCTGGCACATGGTTCAC
This sequence comes from Lycia hirtaria, assembly GCA_947563715.1. Classification (NCBI taxonomy): domain Eukaryota; kingdom Metazoa; phylum Arthropoda; class Insecta; order Lepidoptera; family Geometridae; genus Lycia; species Lycia hirtaria. Next base: position 30,164,182 of record OX387377.1, on the reverse strand, counting down.
CAGTACTAGGTTGGGTTGGAAGAGGTTATGTATTTATAAAGCACAATGTTATGGGAATAAGAACAAGTGGATTATACCGATAGATAAAAGGGGTAAATTATATATGTTTTATATTTTCCTTCATAATGAGGAATCCTATATGAAGGAAAATATATAATTTGTCCCTTTTATCCACTAGTTTGTACAGAACCCTCGGTGAGCGAGTTTCACTCGCACTTGTCCGGTGTTTATTTTAGGTTATCATGACTAATCTCAAAACCTTTTGTCCAAGTTTGCTCAAAATCGGCCAGTAAATAGTGCCGCATCAAACCTTTTGAAGAATACTTGAAACAAAAACCGCCTACGTTACTACGTTTTGTCATTAGATCGCTCGCTCCGCTCGCTCGATCAATTAATATTAAATACTACATCAAATTGGTCAGTTTCCGAGCGCGACAATCTAGTAGTCCTCCAGCATGCCAAGGCCGCAGCGGAGATATCATCGTAACGGCCGTTGTGGCTGTTAACCGTTTAACGGCGGCCGGCGCTCTGTCTTACAGATTAGAAACGTTTTTATTGCCAGTTGACCTACTGCAAGGTACCTTAGTTGCTATGCTACAATAAGATTGGCTTAAGCCGACTGTGGCAAAGTCAATATATTTGATTAGTTCGATTAACATCAGGCGAGTGGTGGTCAATCGTAGATCTATCACGGCGACCAGGACTCTGTCTTACAGATCAGAACGTTTTTATTGCCGGTTGACCTACTGCAACCTACTGGGTACCTATAGTTGCTATGCTACAATGAGATTGGCTTATTTGAAGCTGATTGTGGCGAAGTCAACGTATTTGATTAGTTCGATTAACATCAGGCGAGTGGTGGTCAATCGTAGATGTATCTAAAAAAACCGGCCAAGTGTAAGTCGGACTCGCCCACAAAGGGTTCCGTGCCATTATCTATAAAAACGGCAAAAAACACGTTTGTTTTAAATACTAATTTTATTTTAATTTAATAATTTTTTAAGTGAATAATATAATTCAATATTTAGTGAATATTTCAAGCGTCTACCTATTGCCGTTATCAATATCTAGCAAAAACGAGCAAAAAAATCACGTTTGTTGTATGGGAGCCCCCTTAAATATTTATTTTATTCTGTTTTTTAGTATTTGTTGTTATAGTGGCAACAGAAATACATAATCTGTGAAAATTTCAACTCTTTACTATCACGATTTATGAGATGCAGCCTGGTGACAGACGGACGGACAGACAGCGAGAGTCTCAGTAATAGGGTCCCGTTTTTACCCTTTGGGTACGGAACCCTAAAAACCGGACAAGTGCGAGTCAGACTCGCTCACCGAGGATACATTTTATCAGAATCGGTTCAGTACTTTGGTTTTAATAACGCAATAAGTAACTAGAAAATGTAATTTTGCTTACGAAACAATGCTTACAAAATAAATTGTACTCTAACATAGTATATCTCCATATGGTGGACAATAGCAGGGTTAAGTATGCGTTCGTCCTTATTTCTCGTGGTGTGGTATGCGAGTGCCCTAATTTGATGTCCATTATTTTATATATGTATATGTACAAAATTAGATATACGTAAGTACATATATATAGATAACATTTTTATTTCACACTCAGAGAAAACGAGGATTATCCGTGAATGTAAAGTAAAAGGTGTAAATGTAGAGATGTCACCTGAGTTAGGGCTAATTTTTCAATCCCCAGATAAAACTATTTGTCAGTCAAAATATTGCTTTCTTTTTCATAAGTCATATGACAGAAAAGGACAGAGTTTTTTTTTCTGACAGATACCTACTTTTATCTGGGATTGAAATGTTAGCCCTTAGTCAAATAGCGAAAGGAAATGCCATGTGCTGATCCCACCTACTAGGGTAAGGGCAAGACAATGTTCGACATCAAAACCATGTCGGATGTGTCAGTTATTGATGATGGGAAATCCGACCATATGGTTCCGATTCTAGATCGGATGTCCCATTTATAAGAGTGGAACATCCGACCTTATGATTCTGTCATTGGACACCCAAACGTTAAGGTTCTGATTGCATAATGACGGACATCACGTTTTTGGCGAGAGTGATATCCGACTTTGATATCGAAATAACTAAAAAATACTAAGCAAATTTCTGACATCCATCTTCCTCCACCAGATAAAATCCGGAAGAAGTACGGCAACTTGGGCGACAGCGTTGTGGTGGTCCGTCTGGAACGCACCCCCAAGGCTGGCCTGGGACTCTCCCTGGCGGGGCACCGCGACCGCAGCCGCATGGCTGTGTTTGTCTGCGGGCTGCACCCAGCAGGTGCTGCGGCCAAGGCTACACCAGCTGTCAAAGTTGGAGACGAGATCTTAGAGGTTGGTTTAGTAATACTCCTAGTCCTAGTCCTACTTAGAAAGGAAAAGGTTCGCAATTTGACTCTATATTTTGTTTGTAAGTTAGTACGCGATTACTTCGCCAATTCGTAAAAGCTAGGCTTCAGAGCTTGGAACATCGTCGCGAGGTTGCTAGCTTGTCGGTTTTTTACCGGATCAATTTCGGTGAGTGTGCAACTGATCTGCATGATCTAATTCCTTCTAGCCCTTTTTTCAATCGGACGGTTAGAAACACGAAAAAGCGTCACCGTTTCATGGTGGATATCCCAAAAACCCGACCGAAACGCTTTAGTTCCACTTTCATCGTGCGGACTGCTAGAATGTGGAATACGCTTCCTGAGTGGGTATTTCCCGATAGATATAATCTGGGTGTCTTTAAATCGCGAGTGAATTGGTTTCTTCTAGGTAAGCGCGCTCCATCGTAGACCGCAACGTCACTTAACATCAGGCGAGTTGGCGGTCAAGCGCAAACCTATTTCTATATTAAAAAAGAAAAAATCAATTTTGATGGTTATTTTTTTTTGTTAGGTGGTTTCAGAGGTGGTTTCCTATAAATTTTCATATTAATTTTACCTTAACTTTTACCACCTTTCAACTCACTGCATGATACTAATAATCGAATATTAAAACTTTTTTATAGTATTATCTCGTCAAAAATGATATCTGAATAATCATGATAATACATTAATACCATATTTTCTACATATATACACATTTCCACACACCCATAATAACATTCAGCGAAGGAGCCCTTATTGATTCAAGTCCGTCCCACAAACAAAGCCGTGCCGACTCAAGGATCAACATAAATCACGAAGAAGCCGCCAAATCATAATATAGGCCTAAATACAAATACTGACCGGGACAGTTTGTTTCACGAGGTTTGTTCGCCGCAATGTAAGGGGAAATGAAAGGGGGGGGGGGGAGGGGGATGAATCTCAAAGATACAAGATATAGTTCAAATAAATAGTATTACCTAGTGAAAATAAAACCGGACAAGTGCGAGTCAGACTCACCCACCGAGGGTTCCGTACAAACTAGTACATAAGAGGGGGAAATTATATAAGTATATTTTTTTATATTTTCCTTCATAAACCAAAAATATACATCGTAAAAATATTTAAAACCCTGTTTTAGCTAATGAAGCTCCTTCATAGGATACTCCACATGATACGGTTAAAGAACTTTATGATTTGAACCCTCCTTCCTTGCATGAAGACACATTTTTTTGTGATTAAATTTAAAATATCCATATTTCGGATTTTTTCCTGTATCTGTACTCTAACACGATGTTTCTTGCCAAATTTCATAGTTCTAGAACTATGAAACGGAACGTACCCCATAGGTTTTGATTCCCTCGTGAGTGTCGAAATATACGTTTTTTACGACATATTCGGCTGTAACTTTTTTTAACGAAAACTGAGATATTTTATTTTTCTTTCTGCAGCAAGAGACTATGGATCTGCGTATATGGTTTTAATTTCAATTCGATACCTTCACGCGTTCCCCAGATAAAGGTCTTGACGAAGCATTGTGTTATAGTACACATATAGGAAAAAAAACGAAAACTGGACATTTTTAATTTAATTACAAAAAATAGTGTCTTTATGCAAGGAAAGAGGGTCCAAATTTTAAAGTTCTTTAACCGTATCATGTGAGGTATTATATGAAAGAGCTTCATTAACATACGCTAAAACAGGTTTTTAAATATTTTTACCATGTATATTTTTCGGTTTATGAAGGAAAATATTAAATAATATATGATTTCCTCATTTTATCTAAGCAAGTTAAGACGGTTAGTTTGTACGGAACCCTCGGTGGGCGAGTCTGACACGCACTTGTCCTGTTTTTTACACACATACACACTTTAAACTTATAACACCGATCTTTTGGGTTGAGGGTTTAAAATTTAATTACATTTTACAGCGGTTCTACGCATACTTTTAAGCGAAAACTTACACTAAAAATCAACGTAATTTAAACTACGAAAAAATCCCTCTTGTGCAGTTAGGTATTTTTTATATAATTTATTGAAATACGTGTACCACATGAACTTTAAAAAACACAATCTATAGAAAATACAAATAAACCACATCATAACTTTCTCCGCGCCCCCGCCAAAACCCCTGGTATTACTTGTACACTGTTATTTTCATGCATACGTGTAATGCGCAGGAAGTGACGTACCAGGCAACACTTCCGTCTCGATAAGTTTGTAATCTCTGACGTCACCGACATAACTACAGGTGTACTTATACCTAGTTTTAGATATAAATACGTGATGGATGACGTCATTGGCGTTATCGGTTTACATGGGAACAACGAACAACGACAACAACTTTGACGCAGATTAATAGAAAATAAACCTTTTTCATAATTTGTATTCATATTAATTTAAATATATTATTATGTAAAATTTTGTTGAAATTACAAACAGGAAAAAATATTTGCGCATTTTTAGGATTCCGTACCACAAAAGGAACTGAGCTCTGAACTGAACATAATAAATAGGATCACTTCTTTGCCCAGCTGTCAAATTCAGAACCTCTGTGGTTTTTTCTTTGGAGTAAGAAAGCCTTGCTGTTCGAATTTTAAACTCTTTAAGGCGCTCGGTCATTGACTTTGAAAAAAATCATAACGAAGGAAATGCAAAAATTTTACCAAAACACAGGTAAATTCGCAGGCCACAGTAAGGCCATGAATTGACCTTTTTCCTGACTAACTGAATTTTGAAATAAAAAAATTGCAACAATAGATGATATCCCAGAGCCAATAAATAAGAACAAGTCTACATTCAAATAAAATACGTAACTTAATAAACCTGTCAGAACTGTCAAAACATTTGTCTCAATAAAATATTCGAAATTCAAACAAAAATATTTTATCCGTTTCAAATAAATCTGAAACAAAATTGCATATGTCACAGACTAGCAACATTCGCAGGTCGTGTGTTATATATTCTGGCATCGTTGTTCTGGTTTATTGTCTGTTCGGCTACTCTGGAACCGGGCCAAGAGGTGACTGATTGCAAATGGTTTGCGACTAATTTACTTACAGTTTGAAGGTGGCGCCACTTTTGTTTTTCAATAGAAAATGGTAGTTATATAGTCGACCGTGTATATTTAAAAAAAATGTTGCTATCATTAGGCACGTATGGAGTTAAATTGAGTTAATGTGAGTTCTTTAACAGAAAGTAAATAATAGCTTACCTGAATGCATTACTCAACTGCCAAAAAACCTACGCATTCGCGTGTTTTAAGAAAAAATATGTTAACTTTTTTCCATTAAACTACAAAATATGTGTTGATTTTGCGAAAGATTTTGTTTTTTTACCAGATTACAGAAAAAGGAACGGTTATCTTTTAGCAGTGTGTGCAGTGCAGTGTTTTTTTATACAGCTTCCGCTTGGATACCAACTCAACTGATGTGTATTGAAGTTGTTGTTGGCTCACGATGAAGCGCGTTTCCCTAGAAGATACTGTTTTTAAGATACCCAGATTATATTTCCCAGGTTTACTGACAGGCGAGTTGGCAGTCAAACGCAGATTTATTTGCACCATATTACATATAACATCAATCATCCACTGCAAACTCGGCGCCATTGTTAGGCCGTAAGGTTTTCGGAAACCTTCACAAAGTGAAATAGGTCCACTTATTCCGAGAACTCTGGTCTGCGGTCGCGAGCCGCAACCTCGCTGCTTACAATTTATCCATTGTTTAACAATAGAGTTGTAACACATCCGGAATAAAATAATTGCCGGACGCTATCAAAAACTATTGAAATGACGATATATTTTACTATGAGAAAATTCCCTGTCAGTGCATTTGTTATTCGCTATTTGAGTTATCCAAAATTTTCGAGTTAGTGACGCCATCTGTAATATATGCTTGAAGAAACAATTTCCAACTCAAAATCACACACACACACACGACTTTTAATTATTTATTTTATTTATGATAAAGCCTTAGAGAGGTACGAAAGGTGGCTTTATCGCTAATAGCAATCCCTTTCAGACAACCTTTAGATTGACAAGGATAAACACATAAGTTTAACGCTGACGGTGATGAGATTATATATATATATAAAATCTATTAACCAAATATATGTACAAATAAATACACTACATAATTACTTACATGAATTATATATATTATGTACTTACATAATAATATATATTTTGGTTTCGATTTTAATGTGACACCTCACACATCAAAATCGGTCAAGCCGTTTAGGCTGTAGGCTGTCATATAAAAACATACGTACATATCCACATACATACACTCGAAAAACATTACCCTCCTTCTCAGCAGTCGGGTAAAAAGAGTGGAATGGGTTAATTAATAGGTTTCAGATACTGACGAAATTAATTTAAAATTAAATTCAAATAAATTCGATTGATTTGTCCGGACTGCTTAACCCAGATCGGAATTGAGCTGTTTTGTCCGGACACCAAACTCTATTTCCACCGTAAAAGCAGTTATTTCCCGTGACTCATCTCGTTACTCCACGGAACAGCTCCTGGCTTGCTGCCATCATCTCATATCTTCACCGCGGTAGAGCTTCATTACTATGTATGTATGTACATTATATTTGTTTTTAATTACTGTTCATATTATGTGTATCTAGCTACGAATCGGCTGAATATCATGTGATACCTCTGATATATAATTTATCCGACTGCTCATGAAAGCGGGTGATGCTTTTTGAGTTTCTTTCTTTTCCTGCTCCGAAGGCAATTGTTAGGGACAAAAAGATTGCATAGCTTTTCACCAAGATCTGGAGCGTCCACTTTTTGTGCAATATTTTGCACATTATAGATGATCATGGTCTACTTGCTTGCAAAGACATGATGACGACGATGATGATGATTTAATTCCCTTCATTTGTATAAAAGTAAGTAAAACGCAATAAGCCAAGGCATTCATGTTTTCATACAGGTCACACAGATAATGTTGATGTTTTGAAATCAGTTTTCTCCTGTTGTAAAAGGGTTCGCGCTCCAAATCCTTTTAAATGTCTCAAAAGGATAAACATTTACGCAAAATGTCTGAACGTCATTAACACTCGACATTTTGAATAAAAGAAGACAAAACAATGGACATTTTTCATTCTCTCTCAATATTAAGTAGGTATACTTATTACTTAAAGGAGCTTTTACATCGACACAGCCGCGCGGCACCGCTCACTGCTGCAGCGATACCTTCGACTTCAGCGCGGCTTAGTCGCTTTAAGATTGCGTGATATATTGCTATTTATTGTAAAATATGTCTGACTTTAATTTTAAATATGGATTTCCATGAAACAATACTATACATCTGTTGATTTCATACTTCTCCGAGGCATTTTTATGCGTATTGGCTGGAACTCACCACTGCTTTCTTTGTTTTTTGAGCAGTAATAATTTTAAATGCCATTGCCAATAGATTTCTTATATATCATTACAATAGCTTGAGAAGTCGTATTTGTTAAAGTTTACTTTAATTTAGTATTGGCTTAATATTATTGTGATCCGTTAGACGGAATCAATATGGCGCCCCTGCCCAAGATAAGATAAGAGTTATAATATTAACACATAAACGAAATAATTAAATAATTATTATACATTGACCTACTCCAAGTTTCAAAAAGTTTATTCAATATATTAATTCTTGAGCAACTCGAAAATTAAAAACATTAGCTAAACCATTTATTCCGTAGAAAAAGACAAGATCTCTGATCCTCGACAAAATATGCTTATAGTAAAATTGATTTCACCTAAAAAGAAATAGTAGTGAACATAGCAACAAGTAAGACAAAAAAAAATAATAATTTAACTACTATAATTAATTATTTATACTAAATAATAACTAACAATGATTATAAGTGTAGGTGAACTTTATAAATAAATAAATAAATAATGACTGTTCCCCAACTTGGTACATTGGATCATAATAGCTCATTATGGTCCCTAAGCGATTGGATAGACCGTGTGACAGCTGCATCACGTAGCCGTGCTGCTAAGTGGTGTAGTGTGAAGGTTCCTTTACACCCTATCCGCGGTATTTTGTTTTCGCCCTCTTGGCTCGAGGCCAGGTCGATCGAAGATCGTTGAATCGCTCGATACGCACTGTTTATAGCTAGGAATAACAATCTTATGCTAAACTTATACTTTACGTCATTAATGGAATCGAAGGATTTGCCGATCAGCTGGTGTGAGCTTATCGTCTTAAGGTACTGATACATTTGCTATTAAAAGAGTATGCTTATTAGCATGCGTAAGACGAGACGACCTTCGAAATGAGCTTGCTTATTTTTAGTAATGCCATGACAAATATTTTGGTACTAAGTAGCAATTGCTTTTGTGCTAATAATGAGCATGTGTAACGATAGCTTTATTCTGAGTCTCTTTATGAGTAGTTCGACCATCGTCTTTCTCGCTCATACGCAAATTTTTTGAAGATATGACCGAATGATCTTATAAAAAAATCGTCGTTTGTAACACTAGAAAACAACATTATAAATGTTCGACGAAATATTTAATTTGATTAAAGTGAAAATGAAAATTATTTCATATTTAGAAATCATTTTTGTGTTTTTTTTTTTTGAAAATAGGCATGCGCCTATGTGTGTGTGTGTGTAATCGTAGATCTATAATGAATAAAAAAACTGTGCATGAAGTAGGGTTATGTTTTTAGAGTGTAGGTATGGTATGCAGGTACATATACATATGTATGTTTCTATATGAGCCTTTACAGCCTAAGCTGTGTGACTAATTTTGATGTGTGAAGTGTATGTAATAATAATAATTATCACCTCAAGAGGCTCTCACTAGATAATTGAATAAAGAGTCGAATACAAGAGGTCATCCTAGACACGGCGCGCATTGTCAGGAGATTCCTCAGTTTGTAGCGCTTACCTTCAACAGCGCGAGCCGCGAGCCCTGCCCGACTCCAGATTTTCAGCTTATACAAAATTTCATAAAAATCAGTTCAGTTTGATCGTGTTAAAGATAACAAACTGGATGTATGACGTCATCTTTCCATCTCGTGGCTGGTCTTCCTACGCTGCGCTTGCGGTGCGTGCTCTCCACTGGAGAACTGTTCGCCACCATCGGCCATCAGTTCTACGAGCCATGTGCCTACTGCTACTTGCTTAGAAACAAGGGAGTTAGGGCTTTGATTGCTTTCAGTTGGCTATATTTTTTAATCTCTCTTAAAATTTAAGCAGAGGAGGCAGCTGCAGCCTTGCCCTCCTTAGCGACGCCCTTGCTTAGCAACACACTCAGGTTGTCATATTGCCAGCGTTGTGACAAAATAAATATTATCAGCATACATTAATGTAGATTGTATAAAGCCAACATTTTTGTAAAAAAGAACCCTCCTTACCTTATTAATCACTTTCACGTTTCTTGGCTGTGAAAAGATTTGTATCATCAATCCTTCTTTTTACCCTCTGTGGACGCAAACTGGGAAGTACTTGCATTATTATAATACAAGTCCTCAATATTGTTTCTTTATTGTCCTTGCATTGGACTTGTGCGATTAGTGCATTTGCCATAGTCAAGCAAATTCGTAGATAGGTTTTCCCCGGCTCTGCGTGGCAAATTTAACCTCAAGTAAGGTAATCGCCCGACTCGTCTTCAGTCGCGACACGTCGGGTAACGCTGTTAGACGCGTGTCGTGACTTGTAAACAGTGACAATGCCATCCTGTGTGCTTAGAAAGAGCAACACCAAAATGTGTAAGGCCAAGATACTGAATGTGTCTTATCCTCGAAAGTGCTGAGAACTTAGATTTGCCATGCTTTTACTTCATATTCTATGTGTATAGCCTCTCTATAGATAAGATCTCCTTGTAGTCAAGTATTGCGTATTATTCAAGATTCGTTTTATTTTATACAATTCAATAGTTACTTGTAGTCAAGTCTCAATAAAGTAACAAGTCACATAAAGTAAAAGTAAATCACACCCTAAAAATAACACTTTCTTGCATAGTCAGGTAAAAAGTTACATCTTAATTTGAACAATTTACGGGTTGCTCACGTCTATTTTTCAGTCAAAATCTCCGACTATAGTTTCAACCGTATACGGTGGTCCGTAGTGGTACGGTGGTGGTGGTGGTGGTGGTGGTCGGTGGTACGGAAATTAAACTGTGTACCAACCATGTTTGTTTTTTAAAATCTACATTGTGTATGTACATATTCGGCTCACATGGCAATGTTGCATCACCTCACTATGTGTTGCCATTGACTAAAATTCCAGACTAAACCTTCATTTCAAACAAATGACGTCACTAATGCAACATTTCGTCTACAATAAAGAATGTACAATACACAGTTACGTATCTATGTATCTGTGTATAGATTGTGCGTACATTAGCAGCTGATTCAGAATGTGAATGGGGCTGGAGTGTTGCCAGGTTAGGTACGGAGCGTAGTGGCGAACAAATAGATGAAATATTTTATAATATCGAAATAATATTTGATTTTTACCCGACTGCACAACGAGGGTTATGTTTTCGAGTGTATGTTTTATATTAAGTCCTAAATATAAAGCAAAAACGGCTAAACCGATTCTGATGTGAGAGATAGCGTTAGATTCGTCTTCACTCCTTGAGTGTCACAGGAATACTAACTAGTATAAGTTTAGGAAACTCAAAAAGCCCTGCCAAAAATATACGGCTGAACCGATTTTGATGATACATAGCTAAGAACACTTTCAATGAAATCCTCTTTCAAACAAAAACAAAACAGATAAAAATCGGTCCACCACATGTATACACAAATACACGCGTCAAACTTATAACACCTCCTTTTTTGGGTCAGGGGTTAAAAAAGGCTTTGCGTGTACATCTATGTGATTCCTACATCATACGTAGCAATAAAATGTTATAATGAACTGTAGAAGCTCTGAGTCTCTGCGAGATCGAATCAGAAACGAAGGGATTTGTAGACGTACGAATATCACCGACATAGCACAGCGGATTAGCAAGTTGAAGTAGCAGTGGGTAGGGCACATGGCACGTAGAACTGATGGCCGATGGGACCGAAAAGTTCCCGAACGGAGACCACGCACCGGCAAGCGCAGTGTAGGAAGACCAGCCACGAGATGGACGGATGACCTCAGGCAAGTGGCGGGAAGACGCTGGATGTAAGCTGCTTCTAAAATACCTTTAAAAGTCTGTTTGAAGCGGCATAAGACCTCAAAAATTTTGGAATGCTATGATGGTGGATTTCTTGTTTATTTTTTTATGTATGTAGAAATAGGGTTGGGCTTTACCGCCAACTCGCCTGATGTTATAAGCGACATTGAGGTCTACGATGGAGTATACCTAGAAGAAACCAATTCATTCGCGATTTAAAGACACCCAGATTACAAATCTATCGCTAAAGACCCACTCAGGAAGCTTATTCCACAATCTAGCAGGCTGCACAACGAAAGTAGAACCAAAGCATTTCGTTCGGGTTTTTGGAATATCCGCCATGAAACGGTGACGCTTTTTCGTTTCTGACTGTCCGATAGTAAAAAAAGCAAGAGGGAATTAGATGATGCAGATCAGATGCACACTCACCGAAATGAATCCGATATGAAACTGATCAGCTAGCAACTTTGCGGCGGTGCTCCAAGCTTTTGAGATGATGATGATGATAATGAATCCGCTTCGCTCCCTACATACACCAGCTCCTTACATTGTGTAGAGCAGAGCAGGTTTTATCTCGATTGAAACGTTGCTATAGATCCATATAATCTAAACAATACTAAATGCAAAGCGTTTGAAGCGAAACATGCGGCTTTAGACCTACATTTATACCTAGACTTGTATTTAGGGCTTTGGCACCAATGAGATTTTATCTATAGATAGGTTATACTCATTGAATATGACGTAAAAGCATGGCAAATCTCAGTTCTCAGTACTTTCAAGTATAAGACACCTATAATCCTTATGGCCTTTTAGTATCATGGTCTTATAAAGAACATACATTAGTATGTCTGTATCTTATTGAATCTACGCACACAGGATAGCAATATGTTTTCTAAGGTTTTTGTGATTATTACTTACTAAAAATAAACAAAATTATGCGAAATATACGCGATAAGTCAGTTAGAATTTGTTTAACTCCAATTACCTATAACATTATTTATTTATTTTAGAAACACCAACAGTATACATATTAAATTGACTTAGTAGGTAATCTCTAATATAAGTTCTGATATGCATACCTCTAACAGGCGTTTACATCATTCTTTAACTAAAACTATATTAATTTAAAACTAAAATCTATAAGATTATATAACAGTGATATTATACTTAATCTATTGCGTTCAGTAAAAAAAAGTAAACTTAAACTTGAATGCTTTAATTTGTTGTGAATGTTAACATTATGTTCGGAACTTAGGTAAACCCTACACTTACAGGATTTTACCGTAAAACGTACTCTTTTAGCGATGCTCAACATTATTTTGTCAACTTCTCGCTGACACGTCATTACACATGCGGAAATAAGACAGAATATTTGAGACGTTGGTCATAGTTAAGTTACGTTTTTGACGTGACAACGTCTAATAAATCGATGAACGCCGGCTGCACGCACGAAAAAGGATGACTCATTGTCCCGTTGCGCTCATTGTAACGTTTGCATTTCATTAATGTTTTGTTATGACGTTGTCACGTTAAACTATCGTCTGTAAACCGAGTTTACAGACAACAATTTTTTTACGTGACAACGTCTAATAAATCGATGAACGCCGGCTGCACGCACGAAAAAGTATGACTCATTGTCCTGTTACATCATAATCATTATCATTTCATCAATGTTTTGTTATGACGTTGTCACGTTAAACTATCGTCTGTAAACCGACTTTACAGACAACCAATTTTTTACATGACAAAGTCTAAGAAATCGATGAACGCCGGCTGTACGCACGAAAAAGTATGACTCATTGTCCCGTTACATCATAATCATCATCATTTCAATGTTTTGTTATGACGTTGTCACGTTAAACTATCGTCCGTAAACCGACTTTACAGACAACCAATTTTTTTCGGTAGAATTCATCTCGTCTTGCCCCTATCGCAC